>QRDG01000380.1:434004-485314 GCA_012064385.1 Puccinellia tenuiflora
GAGTCATCCCGGCAAACAAAAGTTTAAGAACTTAGAGTTTCATGTTTGATGTAGCAGCCTTCACAAGTATTTTTATATTGCTTTTCAGTTTCTGCTCTACAACCTAGGTGCAATATTAGAATTTAGCTTACCATGATTTTGTGGTTATCTGGTGAGCACTCCAGAAGTTGGAAATGCATACCTTGCCAACAAATTACTAATTAATGTTTTCTCTATTGTTGTTTCTAAACTTTGTGCAGACGTCATATCGAGGACCAGGTTTTTGCATATGAGAACTGAGTTTCTTTTCGGTAGATTACCGCGTAATTCTTTTCTCAGATATGTCCACCGTACTCATTTCAATTCTGAACCTTGACTTGCACCCATGGTTTTAGAGCATCTCTCCAACAGACGCACTAAAAACAGCATACGTTGGAAATAACAATCTTTTAACGCACGCGGGATTAAAAACAACGCTCCATAATTCAGCACGGTGTAAAAATCGTCCAGCGCGCGGCCAAACGCTAGACTAAAAGCCATATCTAGCGCGTGGGCAACAGCGCGCTGGGCAAAACGGAGCCGACACGCGAAGTCCAACTCGGAAATTTCCGATCCCGCTCCCCTCGCTCGCCCCTCGCCGTGCACGGAGCTGTCCCCGGCCGGCCGCCGCCGCGTCCCCGGCCGACCGCCGCCCACGTCCCACTGCCGCCGGCTCCGCTCCGCCACCGCCTGCATCCCGGATCGGCCGCCCTGCCCACTGCCGCCGGCCCCGCTCGGCCGCCCGCCCGCGACCTCCGCCCGCGTCCTCGTGATCGACCTCCGCCCGGCCGGCCAGCCGTCCGCCCGCGACCTCCGCGGGCCGAGGCGGGGAGCAGCGCGGCAGCGGCGGCATGCCGGTGAGCTGTGTGGCGGCGGCGTGGAGGCAGGGCGGCTCGAGGCGTTGCCGCTGCCGCCCATCGGGAGTGGCGAGTCGTCCACGGATGGCGGGCTCCAGGAGGCAGCCATGGCCGCTCTGCCTCGTCGGCCAGCGAGCCTGATTGCGTGTCCAAGAGGCAGCCATCGCCGCTGTGCCTCCACGGGCCGGGGCGAGCTAGCTCACAAATTACGTGTTCCAGTTTGATACACTGTGATCAATTGATTGATTGATTGATTCTTCGAGGCGAGCTAGCTCACGAATCACTGATCAATTGAAAGAATCGGGGCAAGCTAGCTTAGGAGACCACGAGCAGTGCGGTTCTGAGTTGGAGGACCCAATTGTTTTTCTCAAAAATTAGGTTCGTTTTTATAAAATTTAGACGCCTGTTTGCTATTGTAATGCAGGTTGCGCGCTATATTTTAGCGCGTCTGAAAAACCGATATCGGCCACAGCACGCTAAAACCTCTAATTTGGCGCTGGATATTTTTTTTAGCGCGTCGAGACGTAGCGCGTCTGTTGGAGATGCTCTTAGTACATTATGAATCATCATCGACCTGATCAGTACAGGTGTAGTACAATGTCACGAGCTCATGGCTGGTTCACTGGAGTAAATAGATGAATGAACAATGAAGCTAAAGTTCCTAGGAACTGTAACTACATACCATGTGAACTGGTGTCCTTCGTCCATAGTTTACCCAACTATACTTCCATTTATGTGCTACACTGTAAAAATTAATGCCATATTTTGTTTGTCCTTTATAGACTATTGCAATCTTGTGCAACGACCTTGCTTTACTTGAGGGTGCAAATATTTTTGCAAGGTGTGATCTCATCACCCAATAAGATTTTGAAAGCGCAGGGGGAAATCTCATGTGACAGGAGAAATCTAATGTTTAGGTCACACTTTCTGCCTAGGTATGTTGCCGTGATTATTTCAAGCTTTTAGTTTGGATTTATTGTTTCCTTATGCTTGGGGAGAAACTACAATAGAATCTTACGTTGTCATCGGAGGTGGTGAAAGAACAAGCTATGCCCGGATGTCGCCTAGAGGGGGGGGGGGGGGGGGAATAGGCGATTAAAACTTTTTCTATTTAGGGGCTTGATAATTGCGGAATAAAACTATGTGTGTAAATTAACAAGCCAACAACCTAATTACTAGGCTCACCTATGTGCACCAACAACTTATGCTAAGCAATTAAAGCAACAAGGTGAAAGCATATATGAACTTCAAGCACGAAGGCTATCACAATATAAATTGCATAAGTAAAGCTCGGGATAGAGATAACCGAGGCACGCGGAGACGAGGATGTATTCCCGAGTTCCTCCTTGTTAAGGGAGTACGTCTCGTTGGAGGGGTGTGAGCTCGCCACAAGAGGCCTACTCAAGATGCCACAAAGGCCTCACCCTATTCTCCGATGAACCTCACCCAAGGGATTGGTTCACCTTCCACTATCGAATCCTTCGGGGCGGATTCCGGAGCCCTTTACAACTTCTTCTTGGGGCACACACCCACAACTCAATGGGGGCTCCCAAACTCGTGCCGAAGCTTCACAACTCGAAGACTTCGCGGCACCTCCAACCGTCTAGGGTACACAATGCACCCAAGAGGCAACAAGCTCTTGGGAACACAATGCACCCAAGAGTAACAAACTCTTCAACGTCGATCTTCACGTATCACCGTGGAGTGAGCAACCCGATGCAACAAATGCAAAAGGCAAGAGGCACACAAAGTGCTCAAATCCTTCATCCCAAATTCCAACCAAAGCCAACTAATGCTATGGAGGGAATAAGAGAGGAAGAACAAAGAGGATGAACACAAAGCAACCCCAAAATCTAGATCCACAAGTTTCCCTCACTTAGAGGGGATTTTGATTGGTGGAATGGTAGATCTAGATTTCCTCTCTTGAATCCCTAATTTGGGCAAGAATCATTGGAGGGATGGAGAGGAATCAAGCTCACAAGATTAGCAACAATGGAGGAGAGAGAAAATGTGAGCAGAAAAAACGTGCGACCAGCCCTTGGGGGAAGAAGGGGGCTATTTATAGCCTCCCCCAAAAACTAGCCGTTATGTGCAGAAATTGGCACATAGCGGTACTACCGCTGGAGTAGCGGTACTACCGCCGAAGATATCCGGGCGGTACCCCGGGTACCACAACACCCAGCTGCTACGGTACCTCAGAGAGGTACCGCTGCACTCCAGGCGAGCGGACTACCGGTGCGCGGCCGGTACTACCGCCGACCCCTTCGATTCAATCTAAGGGTCACAGCGGTAGAACGTGCAGCTACCGCCAGGGTACCGGAGGGATAGGCAGTACACAAAAAGGGTCTAGCGGTACCATCGGGCGGTACCACCAGCGGTAGTACCGCTGCCTGAAGACAACGGTACTTGCCGCGGTACTACCGCCAGGGGTAGTAGCCGTTGAGCATTAGTAGTCCCACTCCAGGAGGAGCGGTACTACCACTGCCACAGCGGTACTACCGCCAGACAGAGAAAAAGTGCAGAAGCCTGAAACTGAAAAACTTTTGCGTGGAAGCTCCGAATCAAGTGAATCCAATTTGTTGAAGAGGACGACAAGAGCTTACACTATAAAAAGTCAAAATATTGAACAAGCAAAGGAGATTGTGCGGAGGGTTGGAAGAGTGAAACCTTCCACACAAGAAACCGGCAAAATCTTCAAAACCGAAAATGCACAAGCTTTTTATCAAGACTCTGTTTTCTATGATCTTGGGCTTGTTTCGAAGATATCACAAGCCCTACAAGATCATGCATATACACATCATATGTAACACCCCAGTTTTTCTACTAATCGACTTCCCGATAAAACATGCTTTGGACTCTCTATATCCATAACTTATTTGGTTCATGGAATCATAAATCCGACTCCGTACTTATGTCGGCCTCCTCGAGACGGTCAATATGGACTACTCTTTTGCCCAAATCGTATTCCGGATGCATTTTCCATGACTTATATAAATTCAATGGTCGTGATTATTTGTAAATTTCGAAAATGGTATCTCTATTTAAATTAAAAACCCTGCTTCCTTCTTATCCCTTCATCCATCACGTTGGATCCCCATTCCCAAACTGGCCGATCCCCTCTTCTTGCAACTCTCTCTCCCGAAGAGCTCCAATCCCTCCCCATGGCGTCTCCTCCTCTCCCTTGATCTCTCCCAGCAGCCCCACGTTCTACCCCTCCTACATGGGCAGCCCTTTGACCTGCTCTTGAGGAAGAAGAGAGAACAGGAGGAGCAAGAAAAGAAGAATGGAGAAGATGAAGAGATGATCTCCGCCTCCCGCTGTCTGGTTTCCTTTCCCAAGCTTTAAGGGTGAGTTTCCCCACCCTCTATAACCCTCCCTTGTGCTGTAGTTGGAGGGATTCGTGATGTTTTGAATAGGGGATCAGCAGCCCAGCCAGCTCTAGGGAGAACTAGGGCAAATACCTATTTCTGCTGCTGTTCCTGGGTGTACAGACATGCAAATCAGTAATTTCGAGTATCTAGATGGCAAAATCTGAGGACTAGTGGTCGGGGTGTTTTGTAGGTCTTGTTTCCACGATCGTTTTGAGTGGTCAAACGTTTCAATCGGAGTTGTGAAGCTCCTGTTATACCTGTTTCTTTGCAGCTGTCCAAAATTCAGAGGCAGTGCGGAATACTGTTTTCTCCTGGGTCTTAGGAGTTTTTAAAATTCATCTAAATTCATGTTTTGTGTCCTGATATGTTACATATGATGCATAGTTGCTAATACAACAGATTTCAATCAATTATCATGAGTATTCCTCTCTCTATGATTTTCCAAAGAGAGCTACCCGTTATTCTGAAATCTGAAAACAGCAGTCAAGTATTTGCTGGTTATGAATTCCATAGCTCCATATTTGGAGTACCAATGCTTGGAATTGTTTGTAGTTAGTTCCATATGAATTCATAGCCATCTTGTTTGGTTGTTTTCGAGCTACTTAGCTCAAGATATGAATTCTTTCGTGAATGGACAGCAAGGGGTTGCTCTCTTCGGACGCGATTAGGACCGTTTTATGTGCTTGCTATATATGATGTGATTGGGTGTAGTGTTTAAGACCTGTATATGTGTTCCTACAGCAGGTTGCAGAGTCAATCCACCGGAGATAGCCTTACACCACCTACCTCGCAACGGTTGAGGCGAGTACACCGGGCTACAATCGACAAATTGAATTCTCCAAATTGTACCCTTGTTCATTTTGTTCTTCTACATTCATGAAATAGTAGACATGCCATTCCCTTGTGTATCTTTCAATACACCATACCACTAGTATGTGATAGGGATTGGATTTTCATGGTTCTTGATAGAAAAATCCATAAAGGAGAATCTTCCAAGTTTAAGGAGTGATCCTCGCTTTTGCGGGTGTATGGTCCTTTAGGTCCATCCTCATATTATGGTCCTCTCACCTCGTGTGGGATGGAAGGGGTTCGGATGAGACGTCGTCCCCCCTAGCTTTGCCGGCAGTAGCTTGAAGAGAAGTAGTTGGTTTTATTTGGTTGCATGATTTCTCCACGCATTCTCATGTCGTTCAAGCATGAAATTGTACTTACTATCAAGTGTAACATGTGCATATGCTGTGTACTCGCTGAGTCTTTCGACTCACCCCTCGTGGATTTGTTTCAGGTACACCACTTTGAGGCGTGGCAGCTAAATGAAGCGCGTAGCTCCCATGGGTGTTCACTCACAAATTTCACAATACCTTTTATCAACCTAGCTCGATCATGATAGCTTGATTCTTCAGTTCATGATTCCTAGTAGCTAGGGTCTACCTGATGTGTTTAAGACATGTTTGGTTACTACCATGCTTTCTGTGTTGCTCCAGAAGGTGGGGTTGGAGTTTACTAGATCCCACCTAGAATTGGTGTGCTTGGTTCCTTACTTCCATGTTCGTGTGTAGTATGTTGGTGTGTGGCTTCACCACTTAGCTCTACATGTGTTGTGAGATCCATTTGTATGCTTCCGTTTGTGTTATATATATATGCTTTGATATCTTTTTGCCTGTCGTGGATGTCCGCCGGTACAACGGAGGTGCCGCCGGATTTTCCAGCTAGCCTGTTGAGTGTGGGTTGTTGTTTTAATGGTAACACTCCTTACAAGGAGGGGTGTTATAGTTGGTATCAGTTAAGCTCTAACTTTGCTATACTTGCGTAAGCATGTATACCAAAGAAAGATCCTAGGACCTGTATCAGGTTTGCTTGCTCATGTTCATTGATTGTTTGTTAGTGTACAAAATTCAAATTGACGAGGACGTCAATTCTTTTGAGGTTGGGTGAAATATCCCAATTTTCTTACTAGTATGTTATTAGGTTTTAAAATAAAACTTGAGTAGATGGTTAAACAATATAAAACTTGACACACTGGTGCACAGTAGGAACGATTTACTTTCAATTATATGCTTGCAAGTATTCTCTTGTGTGCATTGATTGCTTGTGGTGCTTTAACTGTAATCTTGTGTTCTTGTAGCACTCGTTTCCGGGTTTCTTGGGTTTTTATTTCAACCCTAATTCAGTTTAAAGTATGAGTTCTTATCTTTCTTTCCAGTTATTTTTGTGTCTGTTCTATTCTATCTTCTTTACTCATCCATACTCTACCTTTAATTTCTTGGCCTGACTGGTTGCTGTTCATCGCTTCATGAACGAGCCATTTGTCCTAGACAAGTCAAGTATTTTCTCACCTCTTCTATGGTACACTCTTTGACACTTTTAATGGGACTAGCTCCCCTGTTGGGGCGGCTGTTTGGTTGCACATCATGGAACGATGCCTTAAGATCAAGTGCAACCATCCCAGAAGGTGATGTTTGCTGCTATCCAGGTATAGGGTAATGCAGACATCTGGTGGGAGAATGTTCGTTCCTCTCTACCACCTGAGCATGCTACACCTACTTGGGGGTTCTTTCGAACCCGGTTCATTGAGAAGTATTATCCAGCCTCCTAAATCAAGAGGATGGAGCATGCACTCAACTAGTTAAATCAAGGAATAGAACCTTTCAAGTCTATGAAACAGAGTTCAACGACGTCATCCGCCTTGTGGCAACGGTGGTTAATGATGATAAATAGAAGGCAAGGAGGTTCAAGGATGGGCTAGAGAATCAATATCGTGTTGTGCTCTAGGTTGCTGGATCCTCTAGCTCTACGTCCTTGGTTGAGAAAGCCAAAAAGATGGAGTTTGAGCTACTTATTTGCTCTGCCTTCTCCGGTGATACCTTCTCCAAATGGTGGCTCCAGCAACATCTCTACCAGAAGGAAGATTATGGTGATGGATGTAAATCTAATCGCAGTTTCATGAAGAAATCTAAGATTGTGCAATCTGCTTTTTTAATCCCTCAAGCAAAAGTCGTTGAACGCCTCATCCTCCATTGGTACACTTATGCTTCATCGTCCAATGCCAGGGAAAGGATGTTTGCTTCAGGTGTGGTGAAGGCTATAGAGCCTATGGGTGCAATTGGTAAGGCGTTTGCAACCGCTGCCACAAAAGTGGTCACATGTAGCGGTTTCTAAGTCAAACCCTGCTAGCAACATCAAGTGGCAGACTATGTCTTCTCAAGCCGAGCCTCCATCTGCGCCTATATCTTCACATGGATCTTTTCAAGCAATGAAGAATGTTCAAGCTTCTCCTTTATCGGTATGGAGCTTGGGGACCTCCTCAAGGGTACTACCGGTCACAAACTTTCACAGTGCCACCAAATTATCCACCATCCCATGCTCCTCCAATCGTGCCCCAGATTGGCGCTCCACCTACACTAGCGTGCTAGAGCTTCTGTACATTACCTTGATCACCCTCAGCTGGACGTCCAGATGTGGTGATAGGTACTTTACCAGTCAACTCAGTCGAAGCTTTAGTTCTTGTCAATTCTGGTTCTATTTCTCATTTGTATCGCTAGACTTTGCGAATCGGGCAAACAAGTCTAGGCAAGAGATCTCTCAACCAGTGAGTGTTAGTCCTCCATGTGGACTCCATTCTTGTTGCATTATGTGTTGTCCTGGCCGTGGTATTTCTTTTGAGGATGAAGATTTCATCCTTCAGTTTCAGCATTTTTATTATCATTCTTGGCATTGACTGGCTACAAACTTACAGAGTGGTCATCTCTTGCTTTTGGAGAACTATCACCCTTGATTCCCCCTCTGAAAGGGAGTGTGTTTGCCAAGCTAGTGCACCTCCACGACAGTGTTGGCTGGTCTCTTCCGGGCCGCCATCTCCAAGGAGTGGGTTATTATGGACTCTTCGTGGGAAGCTAAGTACCCCACTCTGCCTTCAAAAGTTATCAATAGTGGCGACTATCCCGATGTCTTCCCAAATGAGCTTCGGGGCGTGCCTCCAAAGTGGGACACTGAGTTTTGCATTGATCTGATTCCTGGCACCCAACCTATTTCAAAGGCGACATGTGGCTGGCTCGACCCTTCCAGGAAGAGCTCAAGAAGCAGCTAGAGGATCTTCTCTCTAGAGGTCTAATTCAGAAGAGTGTGTCTGAATGGGCGTGATCTTCACTGCTAAGAAAGATCTCAGCTGGCGTATGTGTATTGATTACCGTGGCCTCAACCAGGTGACTATCAAGAACAACTGTCCACTTCCTCGTATTGAGGATTTGATCGACCAATAAAAGGGGCTAAGGTTTTCCAAGATTGACTTGCAATCTGGTTATAACCAAATTTGAGTTCGAGAGCAAGATATGAAGAAGACTGCCTTCTCCACTAGGTGAAGAGCATGCTCAAAATCTTAGAACAGTGCTTGAAACCTTGCGGCAACACAAGTTCTATGCCAAGTTGAAGAAGTGTGAAATCTGGCTTTCGGAAGTTGGCTTCCTAGGCCACATGATTAACCGGCATGGCATATTTGTTGACCCAAATGAAATTTCCATCGTCGTTGATTGGGCAAGGCCAACTAATGTTAAGGAAGTAAGAAGTTTCCTAGGCTATGCTGGTGATTACTGTGTTTTCTGGAGTGACCAAGCTGATGTAGGTCAATTCCAAATTCCATTGGGATGAGGCTTGTGAGAAGAGTTTCTGTTATTTTAAGAAGCGTTTGGTGACTGTTCCAATCTTGTTGCTACTTGAACCATGTAAGCATTTTGCGATATATTCAGATGCATGCCAACTTGGACGTGGGTGTATGCTCATGCAGGATGCCAAGGTCATTGCCCATGCATGTCGGCAGCTGAAGCCTCATGAGCAGAATTATCCAAATCATGATCTAGAGTTGGCTGCAATCATTCTTGCCCCAAATCTGGAGAAATCACCTCTATGGCGAGGCTTGTGACATTTATACTGATGACAAAATCCCCAAGTACATCTTTACTCAGAAGGAGTTGAATCTAAGGCAAAGGTGATTGGAATTGATCAAGGAGTATTATCTCATCAAATACTAGAAACCTGGTCGAGCCAATGTGGTGGCCGATGCTTTGAGCCGCAAGGTAGTTGTTCCTACATCGGTGACCCTTCCATCTGAGTCGGTGAGAATGGATATTTCTATTTTCTAAGCGGGTACCACTCAAGCAGAAATCCAGTGACCCCTGAGTCTGATATTGTGGAGTGCATTTGGCAAACAAAGGATCTTAATCATTTTCTGATGCAAACCGCTAGGTGTGTCCGTGAAGGAAGGGTAGGTCCATTCACCATAGATGGTACTGGAGTTGTGCGATTTCATGGTTGCCTCTGCATTCCGCATAAGGTCAGATGATAGAAGAAATCCTCAAAGAAGCCCATCGCACCCCTTACACTGGTGAGACTAAGATGTACCATGATCTAATGCAAAACTACTGGTGGAAGTGGATGAAAGTAGACGTGGCTAAGTTTTTGGTTTCATCTGGCTTTTGCCAACGAGTCAAATCCGAGCACAAGAGTCTACGGGCTGTAGTCTCTTGAGATCCCGAAATGGCCATGGGAAGATATCACAATGGACTTCGTCATTGGCCTACCTCGCACCCACGTTGAAGGGATGCCATTTGGGTCGTGGTGGATCGTCCCAGCAAGTCAACACACACTTCATTCCAATTCGTACCATAAACTCAGCTAGTTAATTAGCTCCAATCTACACACGTGAGATTATTCGTCTCCATGGTGTGACAAAAACAATCATCTTTGATCGTGATTTAAAGTTCACCTCGAAAGTCCGGGAGAGTTTGCAGAATGCCTTGGGTATTGTGATTTGGTTAAGCACAACTTTTCACCCTCAGTCTGATGGGCAATCCGAGCATATACCATTCAAACCCTCGTGGACTTAGTTCGCACATGTGCCTATCATGCAAGTATCAAGGTTGCACCCTTGGAAGTCCTCTATGGACGAAGGTGTAGGTCACCTCTCTCTTGGGACTCAGTAGGTGAGCAGACAATTCTTGGACCGGTTTGGGTTCAACAAACTGTTGATCATGTCGCAGAGATCCGCCATAGCATGCTTACGACACAAAGTAGGCGGAAGAGTTATGCTGAGGTCTGGAATTTCAAGTTGGTGACCTAGTGCTTCTTAAAGTGTTGCCTCCAAAGCGATTGTGAGTTTTGAC
Organism: Puccinellia tenuiflora; assembly: GCA_012064385.1. Lineage (NCBI taxonomy): Eukaryota > Viridiplantae > Streptophyta > Magnoliopsida > Poales > Poaceae > Puccinellia > Puccinellia tenuiflora. Next base: position 444,406 of record QRDG01000380.1, read on the forward strand.
ACCAAGGGCAAGCTTAGTGCCTCGACATAGCAGGGCATTGCCTGTGGTTGCTCGAGTTGGGAAACTATCCTACAACCTATATCTTCCACCATACATGTGCGGAAGTGCATAATGTTTTCCATTTTTCCATGCTTCAGAAGTATCTTGAAGACTCTGAACATCTCATTCTTTCCAAACCAATCACCTTCGAGCAAGATCTTACACTTGAGTATCGTCTTTGAAGACTCTTGATGAGACTAAGCATGGCTTGAGGCACCGAAAGCTCAAACATGGAAGGTTTGTTGGACAAATCAAATAGAGCGAGAAGCAATTTGGGAACTTGAGTACCAAATGCGTGCAAAGTGCCCAGAGTTGTTCTCTGATGGTACCTCCTAACCATTAAAATTCTTTCTTCTTGTGTTCTAATGTGTTGCTTTTGAGTTTTTTTAGTAGTACAAGGAGAGAAGAACTCGGGACGAGTTCCACTTAAGGTGGTGAGACTGTAACACCCCAGTTTTTCTACTAATCGACTTCCCGATAAAACATGCTTTGGACTCTCTATATCCATAACTTATTTGGTTCATGGAATCATAAATCCGACTCCGTACTTATGTCGGCCTCCTCGAGACGGTCAATATGGACTACTCTTTTGCCCAAATCGTATTCCGGATGCATTTTCCGTGACTTATATAAATTCAATGGTCGTGATTATTTGTAAATTTCGAAAATGGTATCTCTATTTAAATTAAAAACCCTGCTTCCTTCTTATCCCTTCATCCATCACGTTGGATCCCCATTCCCAAACTGGCCGATCCCCTCTTCTTGCAACTCTCTCTCCCGAAGAGCTCCAATCCCTCCCCATGGCGTCTCCTCCTCTCCCTTGATCTCTCCCAGCAGCCCCACGTTCTACCCCTCCTACATGGGCAGCCCTTTGACCTGCTCTTGAGGAAGAAGAGAGAACAGGAGGAGCAAGAAAAGAAGAATGGAGAAGATGAAGAGATGATCTCCGTTCCCGCTGTCTGGTTTCCTTTCCCAAGCTTTAAGGGTGAGTTCCCCACCCTCTATAACCCTCCCTTGTGCTGTAGTTGGAGGGATTCGTGATGTTTGAATAGGGGATCAGCAGCCCAGCCAGCTCTAGGGAGAACTAGGGCAAATACCTATTTCTGCTGCTGTTCCTGGGTGTACAGACATGCAAATCAGTAATTTCGAGTATCTAGATGGCAAAATCTGAGGACTAGTGTTCGGGGTGTTTTGTAGGTCTTGTTTCCACGATCGTTTTGAGTGGTCAAACGTTTCAATCGGAGTTGTGAAGCTCCTGTTATACCTGTTTTCTTTTGCAGCTGTCCAAAATTCAGAGGCAGTGCGGAATACTGTTTTCTCCTGGGTCTTAGGAGTTTTTAAAATTCATCTAAATTCATGTTTTGTGTCCTGATATGTTACATATGATGCATAGTGCTAATACAACAGATTTCAATCAATTATCATGAGTATTCCTCTCTCTATGATTTTCCAAAGAGAGCTACCCGTTATTCTGAAATCTGAAAACAGCAGTCAAGTATTTGCTGGTTATGAATTCCATAGCTCCATATTTGGAGTACCAATGCTTGGAATTGTTTGTAGTTAGTTCCATATGAATTCATAGCCATCTTGTTTGGTTGTTTTCGAGCTACTTAGCTCAAGATATGAATTCTTTCGTGAATGGACAGCAAGGGTTGCTCTCTTCGGACGCGATTAGGACCGTTTTATGTGCTTGCTATATATGATGTGATTGGGTGTAGTGTTTAAGACCTGTATATGTGTTCCTACAGCAGGTTGCAGAGTCAATCCACCGGAGATAGCCTTACACCACCTACCTCGCAACGGTTGAGGCGAGTACACCGGGCTACAATCGACAAATTGAATTCTCCAAATTGTACCCTTGTTCATGTTGTTCTTCTACATTCATGAAATAGTAGACATGCCATTCCCTTGTGTATCTTTCAATACACCATACCACTAGTATGTGATAGGGATTGGATTTTCATGGTTCTTGATAGAAAAATCCATAAAGGGGAATCTCCAAGTTTAAGGAGTGATCCTCGCTTTTGCGGGTGTATGGTCCTTTAGGTCCATCCTCATATTATGGTCCTCTCACCTCGTGTGGGATGGAAGGGATTCGGATGAGACGTCGTCCCCCCTAGCTTTGCCGGCAGTAGCTTGAAGAGAAGTAGTTGGTTTTATTCGGCTGCATGATTTCTATATGCATTCTCATGCCATTCAAGCATGAAGTTGTACTTACTATCAAGTGTAACATGTGCATATGCTGTGTACTCGCTGAGTCTTTCGACTCACCCCTTGTGGATTTGTTTCAGGTACACCACTTTGAGGCGTGGCAGCTAAATGAAGCGCGTAGCTCCCATGGGTGTTCACTCACAAATTTCACAATACCTTTTATCAACCTAGCTCGATCATGATAGCTTGATTCTTCAGTTCATGATTCCTAGTAGCTAGGGTCTACCTGATGTGTTTAAGACATGTTTGGTTACTACCATGCTTTCTGTGTTGCTCCAGAAGGTGGGATTGGAGTTTACTAGATCCCACCTAGAATTGGTGTGCTTGGTTCCTTACTTCCATGTTCGTGTGTAGTATGTTGGTGTGTGGCTTCACCACTTAGCTCTACATGTGTTGTGAGATCCATTTGTATGCTTCCGTTTGTGTTATATATATATGCTTTGATATATTTTTGCCTGTCGTGGATGTCCGCCGGTACAAAGTAGGTGCTGCCAGATTTTCCAGGTAGCATGTTAAGTGTGGGCTGTTGTTCTATGGTAACATTCCTTCTTACAAGGAGGGGTGTTATATCATAGTCTATCATGTGAGGAGGAAAATATAAGGAGAGAGTTTGACCTCTCGTAGGAGAGACAAACCGGTAAAACCTTCGATATCAAAAACGCAAGAAGATATTCATGAGATCCGTTTTTGATGAACTAGAGCTTGGTATGGAGATGAACACAAGCTCTAAATTCTCACATGGATAAAAGCCAAATAAGAACCAATAAAGATGATTGCATGGATGCAAAGGTTTGAGCTCTCCACAAACGATACGATCACGATACTCGGTCGAGAGCCCCTCTTGATAGTACGGCTATCTATCCTATAACCCGGTCTCTCACTAAACATAATGAGACCGGTAAAATAGAAACCCTATCAAGATCATACCTTTGCCTTGCGCTTAAACCACTTGAGGTCGATGAAGACGATCTTCATCTCCTCAAGGCAAACCACCTTTCTTGATTGCGCCTTGCTTGATGAAGATTCACATGACGCTCCCCCATACACCAAGATGGGGAAAGCACTCCTTCGGTATATCTTCACTTGGCCTTTCTCTCGATGACGAACACCTTGGCCTTGATCAACAATGATCTTCTTCCCTAAAACTTGACTCCAACACATGGAGAACAAGCGAGACCTTGAATCCAACAAATGGAGACAAGCAAGCAAATGGACACCTACAAATATAGCTCAATGTAAATATTAGTCCATAGAGATTGTCATTAATTGCCAAAACCATGCATGGGATCAACCATGCACTTTCAATCTCCCCCATTTTGGTAATTGATGACAATCCCTTTTAAGAGGGTTTATATAAAGAATAAAGCAACCTTGCATGACAAACAAGCAAGGATGCAAAGCACATTAAAGGCAAATGCAACAAGAGCATACAACCGAGCATAAAACCCAAATTCCCTTAAACCCTCTAAACTTCTCCCCCATTGGCATCGATTGCCGAAATGGGAAGAAAAATTTAGAGAGCCAATATAATATGAGTTCCTCTAACAAGGTGTGCATTTCTCAAGATATGAGTGAAATCAAATGCACTTATTCATTGACGAATAATTAGAGGAAATCAAATTATATTGAGGATCCAAAGATTGCAAAAAGGATGAAATCACTTTAAACATCTCCACCAAGGAGAAAAGCAATCAAAAAGATCCAAAGCGAGAGTTCTAAATAAAGCCGGAGAAGCTCCCCAATGTTCATGCACAAATAAGGAGTGCACAAATATGGTATCCTCACTCCCCCAAAATCATCTAGAACACTCAACAAGTGCAAGAGTGCATAATGCAAAAGCAAATTATAGCACTTGCACCAAAGATGTGGTTGAGCCATAAGAAGATACCAATTTTCAAAAATTCATCGTAAGATAGGCCCAACCGATAAAAGAGATCTTTTAAAGAAATATGTTCACAAGCTTAGGGATACCAATTGGAAACTAAAACCAATTGAAAATGCCAAAAGCTAGTAAGAGCATTTAGCCAATAAAAATTCAACATGCTCACCAAGGTAGGCATGAAGACAAAGATCTTCAAGAAATACATGAGTGTGCAAAGATACCAATAAACAATAAGACAAGCACTCATGAGACAAATTTGGAACCACCAAAGATTTATAGAAGAAAAACAAGGTGGCTCAAAAGAAATAGGATACCAACTAAAAGATGACCTCTCTCATATGTATAGGTTTCTAATCAGACAAACCATTGAAGATATACATCCGCAAAGAAACATATACATACGAAATGGTTCGGGAAAAAGGTAACAAGGTATCCAAAAGGAAGTCATAAATATACAAACGAGATTAATGCATACAAGCATAGCACATAGCTCAAATTTACCTCATTGTATATAAATGAACTTCAAATATATCAAATGCATCACACATATCACTAAGGGAACAAGAGATAGTGGAGATGCTTTGAGTTAGGCAACAAGTATCACAAGGAAATAATATCAATTGAAGAAAAGGTTTTTGCAAATTCATCACACATATCACAAAGATATATTAAGTGAAGGAAAAGGCCAAAACCACAACAATTGCATATAAGAGCTTTCATGCCAAGAGGCAACCTACACAAGGTTGAATACTAGAAAGGTATGCATGGGATAGATACTTGTTACCGAGATGACATTGGTGATGAAGATGATGAGAGTGGGTTTATCATCAAAGCTTGACCCCGACACTCACACGGTGAGAACACCTTCCTTATGAATGAGGCAAGCATCCAATGCATCTCCATTGTACCTAAAACACAATTAGAGTACAAAATGGTTCCCAAACTCATTGGGTCCCATAGTAGTTAGATCAACTACAATATATAGGAAACACTCCACATAAATATGTGCATATAGATATGAAATTGAATTTCATGCACATCTTAGCCGATTTAGGATTGGTGGAGTATCCCCTATATATTGGAACTAGAAAGACTAGCATGCCATAAAATATATATACTAGTAAATATGCATGCATAGACTTACAAGAACCAAACGAGATACAATTTGGACAAAAACACCAAGTAAACCAAGAACAGAGCACACCAAGGTGTGACACAAAAAGGTTGTCCAAATTATATCAAAATCCAAATCAACACATGATTGAGGAAAAAATCAAATCAACAAATGATTGATTCCATAACACATCAACACATGAGGTGTGATATCAAAAGAATCAAATCAACACAACCAATGATCGATAAGACACCAATTGAATATAAGATACCAATTAAAACAACAAATGTCAATTTAGGAGAAAAGATACCAAGAAGAGGGTGATACTTGACCGAAATCAAGTAAAGTGAAATAAGGCAAGAAGGTATCAAGACTCCCACAATAAATATTAATTGGAACAAATATCTAAGGAGGAGATATTAAATTCCAATTAATACCAATTGAAGGTACCAACACAAGATAAAGAATCAAATGCCAATTGAAAGGATCAAAAATTGATAGATAGGTTAGTGTTCTAAATAAAAAGGAATGCTCCCCCAAGATTCATGCATTATCTTAGATATTTGCATTTGAATACAAAATGCATACACAAGGGATCATTACTCTCCATATTTTATTTACAACACTAAACACTACCAATTGAAAAAAAAGAATCCATTCAAAAGGCAAGGAAGGCAATAGATAAAGCAAATTTAACGCAAGAGCCAATGCGAAGATGGTCTACACAATCCACCACAATTACTAGAAACACTTGTCATGGACAAGGAGTATATAGAGATATTTCTCGGTGGTATAAAGAAAAGATGTACAAGACCAACTTCACCACAAACTAGCAAATGGCAAAAGATAGGAATTAAAACACCATTTTTAAAGAGGGTTGTTGGTAGTTTCAATTATTCGAATCAACCGGCAAAGCCATGATTAGAATAAAAGGAAACAAATGGTTTCTCACATAATATATGGAAATGCATATTTAGAGAAAAACCACACCAAGCAAACCCAAGCAAACAAGAGCCAAGGGATAACCAAAAGGAAATTGGAACTTGTTTGAGCAAACATGCCACATAGGAAATAGATAATGTGCAATATCAAATCTAAGTGGCAAACCTCAAATGTTCACATTTTTATGGGATTGTAATATGCACATAGCTTATTACTCCCCCATAATGTGATGATTCATTTTATTTTTAAACAAGAGGCAAATAGTACCAACAAGAGAAATTAATGGACATTGTAGAATTTGAATTTCTCATGAATATGACACACCACATAGTGACTAGATAAGATGAAATATCAAAACTAGGTGGTGTGCTTCATGTACATACATTTTTAGGTTTGTGAGGTGCACTAAGCACATCACTCCCCCAAAATGGGATAGTCCATTAATATCTCAAAGAGCCAAATAAAATCCACACAAGATTCAATAAAGCTCAACACAACGTTACAAATACATGATATACAACTATCTAACATAACCTTGAATAACAAGACAAGAAAGATAGAAGCATATCATATACAAGCACATGCTAGGAACTAGACTAACACATGCAAGGGAGCAAGCAACTTTCAATGAATATATGAATTAAATACATGTTACCGCAAGAGGAAGCATTGGATATGAGATAGATATGTGATAATCCAATTGACTTGGCTTGAGAAATAAAACCATGAAGATCCCTTAATTCTTCAAAAATAGCCAAGTCTCCAATGTCCTCCACATCAACCTATTGATCAAGTTGAAGCTTGTTGGTCCCCAACCGAGTTGGGTCCTAAGAGGTTAGTCACAATAGGTTTGGGAACCCAAATGGTGCATTTCTTGACACCACTTTGAGCTCCCACATACTTGGCAAACACATTGCCAACTCTATCCTTCCCAAGAGAATAAACATCATCAATTATGATAGGGTTGGATGGGGTACCGTTAGTGCATGAAGAAGCAAAATGACCTTTGCCACGACAAAGGTAGCAATACCGACTCTTCTTCTTCTTAATAGGCTCCTCAACTTGAGGAGCGTTGACTTGAGTCTTCTTAGGAGGTGGTCTTTGTTCAACCCGTGGTTGGGCACGAGATTGAACAAGAGGCCGCTTCCCTAGTTGCTTCTCACTGAGCGTCTTCTTCTTCATAGGGCAATCCCGAACGTGGTGCCCTTCAACCTTGCACTTGAAGCAAGTGATCTTGGCAGGATTCTTGACTTGAACTTGGCCCTTCTTCTTATTCTCAACCTTGGACTTGTTCTTGATGTTGGAGTTGAATCCAAGTCCACTCTTGTCATTTGGGGATTGTTGCACACTCAACATGTTGTCAAGTGCACGCTTCCCTTCATGACGGTTTTCCAAGCCTTTCTTCATAGAAGTGGCTTGGGCCTTGAGCTCTCCTCTTTTCTCTACATGGTTAGTGATAACACAAGAACTAGAGGAGGTAGATGCATCATTGTTAGAGCAACAAGGCAAAGCAAGTAATTCATCACATGATGTGCCAACATTTTTAGTGGATGAACTACTAGGACTAGCACATGGCAATATAGCATTTTTAGTTGAAGTTGTGCTATTATCCACATGAGGTTCACTAGATGTTACCTTTGTAGTGATGGCCTCATGAGCTAACTTAAGACAAGCATAGGATGCTAGAAGATCATCATTGGAGCTAGATAGCTTTTTATGATTTTCTTCCAACTCCCTATACTTTCTAGTTAGCAACTCAAGTTGAGCCCTTAGCTCAACATTCTCCTTCAAAGTAGATGCTTCACAAGAATTGGAGTTAGTAGCACAAGCATCATTTACAATAGGAATAGAAGAAGAAATCTTAGCAAGCTCTTCATTTAATTTAGCATTTTCATTTTTCGTGACTTTATATTTAGCATGAGCATGGTCACGTTCTTTAATGATTTTAGCAATTATATCATTATGAGACTCCTCGATAGATTCTAGTTTCTCCTCTAGAGAAGCACGAGTCTCTTGCTCTTCCTCAAGAGCATCTTCTAACGAAGCTTTTTCCATCGCATCATCTCTTTCTATCTTACCCTTCTCTTCAAGGCTTGCTTTCAAGGCCTCAATAGTTTCCCCACGCACAATAAGAGTGCTCATGATTTCAAAGAGGTTAGCTTGAGCACTATTATTGCTAGGAAGGGCTTTAAGAACCATTAGACCTTTATTTTGAAGCATAGCATTAACCTTTTCCACATCATCTTCTTCATCATTATTATCATCATCATTATCATCATTATTATTGTCATTGCTAGAAGAAGATTTAGCCATAAGGCAATGATAGGTGGATGAAGAGGGATAATTAATTTTTGAACTACTCAAGTTCAAATCTTGTTCCACAATTAATTGAGTTTCCTCTACATTAATATTCATGCAAGAGTTAGAGGGAACACAAGCATTTTTATCATTGGAACAAGATAAAGCAAGCATATCATCATTAGATTTATCTAAGCAATTTTTGGATGATATGCAAGGACTATCAACACTAGCATGTATGACATTTATAGTGCTAAGAGTGTTTAGGTTCAAAGATGAAGCATTGCAACGAGATAGAGATAAATGATCATCAACAATGAGCTCACTATCCAAATTGCAACGCCTATCACTACTCACCATTACATTAGATTGTGGCTTACCACATTTTGGTGAAGTAGATGAAGACGAGAACTCGTCACGGCCGGAGGTGGAGGGAGAGCAATCATCCTCAATAGAGTTGGACTTGCCGTATTTGTCTTGAAGCTTGGTCCAAAGCTCATGAGCATCTCGGAGAGGCATGATTGACTCGAAAACTACAACACTCACAAATTTGCAAAACTCGTTAGATGCTAGAGCATCTAGATATAAGTTTTTCTCATCCTCTAAAGTCGTACTTTCGTAGTCCTTTGGAGGAGAAAAACCTATATCTAAGATCCGCTCAATATCGGGGTCCAAGACCCGTAAGTGACTAAGCATATGAGTTTTCCAAACATTAAAATTTGTGCCATTGAATATAAACATGGAATTGTGCACTAATCCTCTAAACGACATCTTTACTCTCTAGGCGGTGAAACCAAACAAGAGAGACGAGGCTCTGATACCAATTGAAAGAACAAGCTATGCCCGGATGTCGCCTAGAGGGGGGGGGTGAATAGGCGATTAAAACTTTTTCTATTTAGGGGCTTGATAATTGCGGAATAAAACTAGGTGTTTAAATTAACAAGCCAACAACCTAATTACTAGGCTCACCTATGTGCACCAACAACTTATGCTAAGCAATTAAAGCAACAAGGTGATAGCAATATATGAACTTCAAGCACGAAGGCTATCACAATGTAAATTGCATAAGTAAAGCTCGGGTATAGAGATAACCTAGGCACGCGGAGACGTGGATGTATTCCCGAGTTCCTCCTTGTTAAGGGAGTACGTCTCGTTGGAGGGGTGTGAGCTCGCCACAAGAGGCCTACTCAAGATGCCACAAAGGCCTCACCCTATTCTCCGATGAACCTCACCCAAGGGATTGGTTCACCTTCCACTATCGGAATCCTTCGGGGCGGATTCCGGAGCCCTTTACAACTTCTTCTTGGGGCACACACCCACAACTCAATTGGGGGCTCCCAAACTCGTGCCGAAGCTTCACAACTCGAAGACTTCGCGGCACCTCCAACCGTCTAGGGTACACAATGCACCCAAGAGGCAACAAGCTCTTGGGAACACAATGCACCCAAGAGTAACAAGCTCTTCAATGTCGATCTTCACGTATCACCGTGGAGGGAGCAACCCGATGCAACAAATGCAAAAGGCAAGAGCACACAAAGTGCTCAAATCCTTCACTCCCAAATTTCAACCAAAGCAACTAATGCTATGGAGGGAATAAGAGAGGAAGAACAAAGAGGATGAACACAAAGCAACCCCAAAATCTAGATCCACAAGTTTCCCTCACTTAGAGGGGATTTTGATTGGTGGAATGGTAGATCTAGATCTCCTCTCTTGAATCCCTAAGTTTGGGCAAGAATCATTGGAGGGATGGAGAGGAATCAAGCTCACAAGATTAGCAACAATGGAGGAGAGAGAAAATGTGAGCAGAAAAACGTGCGACCAGCCCTTGGGGGAAGAAGGGGGCTATTTATAGCCTCCCCCAAAAACTAGCCGTTATGTGCAGAAATTGCACATAGCGGTACTACCGCTGGAGTAGCGGTACTACCGCCGAAGATATCCGGGCGGTACCCCGGGTACCACAACACCCAGCTGCTACGGTACCTCAGAGAGGTACCGCTGCACTCCAGGCGAGCGGTACTACCGGTGGGCGGCCGGTACTACCGCCGGACCCCTTCGATTCAAATCTAAGGGTCACAGCGGTAGAACGTGGCAGCTACCACCAGGGTACCGGAGGGATAGGCAGTACACAAAAAGGGTCTAGCGGTACCTCGGGCGGTACCACCAACGGTAGTACCGCTGCCTGAAGACAACGGTACTGCCGCGGTACTACCGCCAGGGGTAGTAGCCGTTGAGCATTAGTAGTCCCACTCCAGGAGGAGCGGTACTACCGCTGCCACAGCGGTACTACCGCCAGACAGAGAAAAAGTGCAGAAGCCTGAAACTGAAAAACTTTTGCGTGGAAGCTCCGAATCAAGTGAATCCAATTTTGTTGGAAAGAGGACGACAAGAGCTTACACTACAAAAAGTCAAAATATTGAAACAAGCAAGGGAGATTGTGCAAAGGGTTGGAAAGGTGAAACCTTCCAAACGGATGAACCGGCAAAATCTCCAAAACCGAAAATGCACAAGCTTTTCATCAAGACTCCGTTTTCTATGATCTTGGGCTTGTTTCGAAGATAATCACAAGCCCTACAAGATCATGCATATACACATCATAGTCTATCATGTGAGGAGGAAAATATAAGGAGAGAGTTTGACCTCTCGTAGGAGAGACAAACCGGTAAAACCTCCGATATCAAAAACGCAAGAAGATATTCATGAGATCCGTTTTTGATGAACTAGAGCTTGGTATGGAGATGAACACAAGCTCTAAATTCTCACATGGATAAAAGCCAAATAAGAACCAATAAAGATGATTGCATGGATGCAAAGGTTTGAGCTCTCCACGAACGATACGATCACGATACTCGGTCGAGAGCCCCTCTTGATAGTACGGCTATCTATCCTATAACCCGGTCTCTCACTAAACATAATGAGACCGGTAAAATATAAACCCTATCAAGATCATACCTTTGCCTTGCGCTTAAACCACTTGAGGTCGATGAAGACGATCTTCATCTCCTCAAGGCAAACCACCTTTCTTGATTGCGCCTTGCTTGATGAAGATTCACATGACGCTCCCCCATACACCAAGATGGGGAAAGCACTCCTTCGGTATATCTTCACTTGGCCTTTCTCTCGATGACGAACACCTTGGCCTTGATCAACAAATGATCTTCTTCCCTAAAACTTGACTCCAACACATGGAGAACAAGCGAGACCTTGACTCCAACAAATGGAGACAAGCAAGCAAATGGACACCTACAAATATAGCTCAATGCAAATATTAGTCCATAGAGATTGTCATTAATTACCAAAACCATGCATGGGATCAACCATGCACTTTCAGGTGGTGACGGTGTTCTATTGTTGCTAGGGCAATTTATGAAGATCCATGTGCGCTCATTCATACTTATCATTTATTAACAAAGATATCTCAAAATTGAACACAAGGCTAACTGTGCATTATGTATGTTTGTAAAATAGTCTCATGACTTTATATCACTTTATTCTAAAAAATTATGAACACTGGGCCAGTTTTGGGCCATCGATTCAGATTTATTCAAGAGAACCTATATGTGCACTGCTCTGTTTTGCAGCTCAAGGAGTATCCCAATTTTGAGTATTTGTATAATTGGGTAGATATTTCTAGCACAACGACGCTCCATCAGGATCTGAGAGGAACGCAGTAGACACTAAAGATCAAGTCACTCCAGGCTTTCTGCACTGCCTTCATATTTGACTTTCGGGTAGCAAACAGCTCTCTGATTATACAATTGCAATACTGATTGATTCCGTCGCTTGGAAAGTTTTTGATTTGTTGGAAACTGATATAAGTTTGTCAATGTCTCTATGTTTTTTTTGTTCTCCGGCAACGCACGCGCAATATGCGTATGTTGTCGAATTATGCGAAATGGAAGTTCTAATGAATTTCCATTATTATGTGTGTATCTTTCTATATACGTGATTGTTTGTGTGGATTTTATGTTTCCATGTACCTATGATGTGTCGATAAAAGCATTAAAGAGGCTGTGACAATGCACAAGCAATCAACTACAAAATAAGGTGCTTGTACACATGCTGAACGTATAACGATAATGAATGTCAAGCCAACATTTCTCAAGTTGTACAAGATTTGGTCAACCGCATCGGGATATTTTTTATTTAAAATTGTCATTTCACGTATTTTAATTTACCTTGACGTTTCATTTATTATATCTACATAAGGATTTTGTTATTTTTGTATTCACTTTGATTAATAAGATTATTCAAATTCCATAATTTATTAATATTATATTTACTATTATTACACGTGTGTTACACGTGCCCGTTTACTAGTCAAGAAAAAGAGAGGGAAAAGGACAATAACATATTAAAATTTGGTATAGGCGACAAATAATAGAAAACTTATTAGTACTTCCATGGCCCATCAGTTACTGAAGATTTAGAACATGGTAGAACTCATCTTCGTAAACCATGCAATGAAAAAAAATCTGGGAGGCTGTTTGGTCGTGGCCAGTGAACTGGATGCTGATTTGGGTGTCCCCCATGGCTCTGTTTTTGTCAATTTCGGTTTACACACTCATTTGATGTGCCCACTTTTCCGATAGCGCTCAGTCTGAAGTTCTGGATGTTAAAAGTAGTTCTGAATTCTGAACCCTCTATAGGCCTCTTTTGCATATTATCTGATCTAAAGACGGAACCATTAGCTTTAACATATCCACTTTCTATCAAACTGATTCACCATATTATCTGATCTACAGATGGAATCGTTGGCCCTGTTCATTATTTATCATTTCGCACATTTGTTTCTGCATCCGTGAGTCGTGGTTGGACTTATATGTTCCATGCTGTTTCATCAGGGCTGCCACACATTAAACCCGTACTCTGATGATGCATGAGGTGGTCACAGAGACAGTAAAACCGACCTTCTGGAAATAAGAGATGGTAAGCTACTACTCTTTTGTTGCCACATTGTCTGATTGGGTTGAGAAAATTGCACAATGTCTCGCTGTTTTTAACAACTCACTAACTCCTCTTCATTTTGTTCATAAAATAGATAACCAATCTGATCTTGAGGAGCCATGTAGAAGTTCTGGTCCCTGACAATGCTCCGTTTCCTCATATAAAAATGAGACGAGTCTTATATCGTGTGAGCTATATGTGGCGTTCTTCGGGATTTGTCATTGTATTCCAATAACGCCAATGAAGCTGAAGGTACATGACGTTGTGTTGTGATACAACAAAATTGTTGTTTTTTGGCCTGTTAAGTTAGTTGAGTTCATTTAGTGAAATATAGCAAAACGCAGAAGCAATCGGTCTATAATATTTGTACTCGGAAAATCTCTTTTCACACCATCCAATCCAAAATCGAAAGATGTTATTTTCTCCGATGGCTTCCAAGGCAACAGGATATTTACAAGCTTGATGTAGGGGGTTGGCCCGATCTTCACGGATTTGAGGCGGGGAAGAGGATGAACACGAAGAACACGGAGGTGGTAACGAAGAACACGAGGGAAAAAGGGTAAATCGTGGGGCTAACTCGCGAAGCCTACAAGGGAGAATCACCCGGCAACAAACCCCCAACGGAGCAGCCTCCGGATCCCAAAACCCAAGTCAACAACACGCTTAATGAAACCGATTTCTCTTACTGGCCGGTCCACCGATCCAATAGAATCACCGCAGTGAAAGATTGGTTTGCACTACTAGAGACACCTAAGTGAAAGAGTAGCTACAACAAGAGATTCATCATCCTCCTCGGAGGAACCCATCACGGGAAGGAGCAACGCTCAACTCTAGTTCATTCTTCTCTATCTAAAATGGAAAAGGGGAAGAGCTATTTATAGTCTAGTACAAAACGGAGCTGAAAGGTGGGGGTCCGGCCAGGGGCCGGCCTGGGCCGGCCTGGAGGCCGGCGGCGTCTGGAGGGGGCCCGGCCTGGAGGCCGGCGTCGTCTGGAGGGGTGCCGGCTGGCTCTGGTTGGGTGCCGGCCTGGGGGCCGGCCTAGGCCGCCTGGGAGGCCGGCCGGCTCTGGTGGGGTGCTGGCCTGGGGGGCGGCCTAGGCCGGGCTGGAGGCCGGCCTTCCTGTCTTCGCCTCTTTCTTCCTCTCCATGTCCATGACGCTTCCTTCTCCTCATCCACGTGTATGCCTTAGTTGATTGGAGTCCATGGAGTCCTTGCCACCCTTTGGAGTCCTTGGTGGCTTGTTGTACGTTGGAGTGCTTGACAAGGTGTTGTCGTTGGGTTGGCCTACATCATCTCCCCCTCCTTCGAAAAGCGTCGTCCACGACGCTAGCACGTCCTCATCGAGTGAAGGAGATAGATGTCTCGACGTTGAAGTGGAAGTCACCATGCCGCTATTGATACCTATACACACCAAAGACCAAGCAAAATATGTGTGTGCATGATAGAGGAGCACATCATTGACGACATGTCCAAATTTGTTCATAACACCATTAGCACAACACAAATATATGGAATGGAATACAAATGCAAGGTCAATGTGCAAACAACTCGTCCAAACATCCTTAAAATGTGGGAACACAAAATCTCCATGAAAATTTGAGAAGGCTAAGATAGCTATCTCATTTTGAACCATATGATGTTCATTGCATTGAAAGCATCGGAAAGAGAGGTTTGTGAACCACACAAGGTGAGAGAGGCTCTTATCATCGCCATCATGGGTGCAAACAAAGCAAAGAGAAGAGCAAGTTTTCATCAATTTTGTTGCAACACCAAGAAGACAACATCCAAAGGTCTCATGACAAGACATGCTCAAAATACCATTATGGTTGCAAAGAAGCCAACGGAAAGAGCAATTGTGCATCATACTTGTTGCAACACATAAATCATCTACAAGGAAGATCAAGGGAGCATGAATGTCACAAAGGAAAACCAAAGCACTCACATGTTTGCACGCGAACCAAAGGAAAGAGCAATTGTTCAATTTGTTCGATGCAAAACATGGAAAAGGAAATAGAGGTTGGTCAGAGCCACAACTCTCATGGAAAATGCTCTCAAGAGCTCATTTTGTCAACTCATGCTCAATTGAGGTTGACATTATGAAGCGTGAGCCATTACACACGAAATTCCATAAAAAGAAATTGTGTGCATGGTACATGAATGCATCATCCATTATGGCGCATCTATCCATTTGCACATCACCAAACACACCAATATCAAAAGGAATGTATGACATATGTGAGTGGTCAATATGCAAAAGGAAGGGTAAATTCTCAACATGGCAAAAGGAAAATCTCAAAATTTTGAGAAAGCTATGGGGGCATTCTCATAAGACATCATATCAACATTATTGCAAACCAAGCATTGGAAAGAGAAATTGTTCAACTTCTTGGATGCAACAATAGGAGAAAATCCGAAAGTTTCATAACAAGGCATGTTTATGGGAAGATCATCACAAATAGATAATTCCGCATGATCAACATTGGTTTGAAATAAGGTATCACATGGGAATATGAATGAAGCATATGTGACATCAAAAGGATCATCCATAGCATGCAAGCAATCACAAGTCATCATGTCCACTAGTGGGATCATGGCATCATCAACACCTATATTCGTACCTTTGTAGTCTTGCTCATGTGAAGTAGGTGTTCTGGTAGAAGTAGAGGCGTCCATGTAGCCGACTTGTTCATCACGTAGACATGGGGTGGCATCGTCTTCATTCTCCATGTACATCTTCTCCATCATAGGCACCATCATGTCGAGGCTTGGCGACTCATCATCCATGGAACCTAGTAGAACATGAGAGAACACACTAGAGGTAGAGGGTAAGTTGTTAGAAATCGAAATGGCCTCACTTGACCTATCAACTACCTCTCCCAACTCAAGTGGTGTATCACTCATTCCCTCAAAGTGGAAACACTCAAACTTGCATATGGTGGAGGCACTCAACTCACTTGCACTCTCACTCAAGTGGGCTAGGTGGCTCTCATTCTCACATGGGATTGGTGCCATATCATCATTCGAGCACATAGGGATAGGCTCGGTAGACTCAACTCCATTCGCCGCCTTGGTTGAAGGGACACTCCCATGCTCAACCTCTTCACTTGGCTCGCCGTCACAAGTTGTAGCCTCTTCAATGCTCGCCTCCATGGTCGAAGGGAAAATCCCATGCTCGACCGTCTTCTCGCCATCGTCATGGTCACCATGTTGTAGTGGTGTGGACAATAAGCTCGGTGAAGAGTCATGTGAGGGCTTGAAGAACTTGGATAAGCCGGCGATGAAGTCCTCACGGATGGTCTTGAGCTCGTCTTGCTCGATCTCGAAGTTGGCATTGTCGGCGTCGAGCTTGGTCTTCAACTTGTCGAGGTCGGCTTTGAGTTTGAGAAGCATGCCCCGGTCCTTCTTGGAGTGTGATCTACTCTTGGACGCCCTTTTGGTTATGGCACGCGGAAGAGACTCCTCATGATGTGTACTTGCCGCCAACTTGCATGTGGGAGTAGTTTCTTGATGGCGTGGCCTTGAGTGGCTTGAGTCCTCATAGTGACGTCGATGATGATCATGAGTAGACGTACGCCAATGACGATTTTTGGTGTTCCTTGACGAAGACTCATGTGCATAGGCACTTTGCGTTGGCCGCCGTCTCGAGGGTGAGGTAGCTTGACGATGAGGAGGAGGGCGAGTCTCCTTGTCCTCTAGGCGAAGATGCCTTGAGCTCCGTCTTCTTGAGCTTGTAGGTGCTTCATGGCGGTGGCGCTCTTGAGTTCGTGGCCTTGAGTATCGTCTAAGTGGGGGCTCATCGTCGGTGTCGTCGTCCACATGATGTGTGGCGCGTGGCAGATCCTTGACGTGCCTTGAGGAGTCGTAGTCCATGTAGGGTCCCGCCACATCATTGGAGTTGTAGTCGTTGTAGTGGTCCGCCATGACGTTGATGCTTGAGGGCTCGAAGTCGGTGTAGCTCGCCATGTCGTGGACGGTTGCGGCGTCATAGTCGTAGTAGTGGTGGTGCTCTGCCATGTAGTCCATGCTCGTGGAGGTGTCGTCGATGTCGTGGTCCACCATGTCATCCATGCTCGGGGCGCCGTAGTCGTTGTCGCTCATGATGTCATCCATGCTTGGCGCACCGTAGTCGTTCATCATGTTCTCATCATCATGGCCTCCATAGGATGCTCCGCTCTCACTAGACATGGTCAATCACAAGATAAGTGTATATATGTGGAGGTGAAAGGAACGAAGAAACCAACCTCCCCTAGTAGAAAGTATTGGAACTAGTGGACCATGCCAAGAGAAACCGATACACAAGAATGCGGGTGACTTGAATTTCAAAGATCCAAACGCAACTCCAAAACACACACGGCTTATGAGTGGATAGGTATGAAATGTGGAAAGCAAATGGAACAACCGGAAACCAAGATATTGTAAAGGCAAGTAGAGAACCACGATGACCACAAAGCAAATACAAGTCGATCTCAAAGGATATGAGTGAAGCACATAGAAACACACGCTTTGAAGAGTGGGACTTGTGCAACCAAAAATGAGCTAGTGATGGACCTAGCAAAGACTAAAGCTCAAGACGCAAAAGTACAAGAGAAACCAACTCGATTGCAATTTATTGGTGGGCTACAAGATTTACACAAAGATACCACAGCTACGAATTTTTCATCGAGCTTGCGCGACCTACAAGAGATATGACATTGAGGCTCTTTCTTTTTGTTTTCTCTCTTTTGATTCTTTTCAATTTCTCTTTTGGCCTCTTACTTTCTTTTCTATTTTGCCTCTCACTTTGCTTGCCAACAACAACTATATCAACTAGCGTATACAAGTTTGCTCGGAACACTACGAGGTATCAAGTGTGCAAAACCCAAACAATCATAGATGAGCTAGTATCAATAGGTAAGATAGGCACAAATGGCTTGGCTAACAAGTGATGCAAGGTGGGAGAAGATTTGGGAATGTTATACCTTTCGTCGACGATCTTCACCCGTGGAGTGGAATGCCTCTTCCTTGATCACGGAATATGGTGGCACTAGATGATGGATCAACCGCTATGGTGATGTAGAGCTTGTCGGTAGCTTCGATTAGAGACGAAAATCACCAAAAACGGAGTCCGGAGTGAAAAGTTATGGCCAAAACAAAATTTCTGCAGGGAGGTCGGCATGGGGGCCGGCCTGGGCCGGGCTGGAGGCCGGCGGCTTCTGCCGGGGGTCCGGCCTAGAGGCCAGCCTAGGCCGGGCTGGAGGCCGGCCGGGCTACCTTCCCGTGACGCGAAAAAGTGCGATTTGGGCGGAAAAACGGCCCGAAAAACACCAAATCGGAGGGGAAATCAAAGGAATTTAGCCATGGGAACGCAAAGGGAGGTAGATCAACAAGTATAGCAATGGATCCACGGATCAAAACCTACCAAAACTCACAAGAATCTCAGATCGATCCAAAAGCAATTTGGGGCTATTTTTGGTGGAAATTTTCGAAATTAGCAAAATCAAAGAAATTTTTTGTGGATTTGGGGGTGGAAACAAAGGTAAATCCGTGGCAACCCTTGCTCTGATACCAAATGATGTAGGGGGTTTTCCCGATCTTCAAGGATTTGAGGCGGGGAAGAGGATGAACACGAAGAACACGGAGGTGGTAACGAAGAACACGAGGGAAAAAGGGTAAATCGTGGGGATAACTCGCGAAGCCTACAAGGGAGAATCACCCGGCAACAAACCCCCAATGGAGCAGCCTCCGGATCCCAAAACCCAAGTCAACAACACGCTTAATGAACCGATTTCTCTTACCGGCCGGTGCACCGATCCAATAGAATCACCGCAGTGAAAGATTGGTTTGCACTACTAGAGACACCTAAGTGAAAGAGTAGCTACAACAAGAGATTCATCATCCTCCTCAGAGGAACCCATCACGGGAAGGAGCAACGCTCAACTCTAGTTCATTCTTCTCTATCTAAAATGGAAAAGGGGAAGAGCTATTTATAGTCTAGTACAAAACGGAGCTGAAAGGTGGGGGTCCGGCCTGGGGGCCGGCCTGGAGGCCGGCAGCGTCTGGAGGGGGCCCGGCCTGGAGGCCGGCGTCGTCTGGAGGGGTGCCGGCCTGGGCCGGCTGGGAGGCCGGCCGGCTCTGGTTGGGTGCCGGCCTGGGGGCCGGCCTAGGCCGGCTGGGAGGCCGGCCGGCTCTGGTGGGGTGCCGGCCTGGGGGCCGGCCTAGGCCGGGCTGGAGGCCGGCCTGCCTGTCTTCGCCTCCTTCTTCCTCTCCTTGTCCATGACGCTTCCTTCTCCTCATCCACGCGTATGCCTTAGTTGATTGGAGTCCATGGAGTTCCTTGCCACCCTTTGGAGTCCTTGGTGGCTTGTTGTACGTTGGAGTGCTTGACAAGGTGTTATCGTTGGGTTGGCCTACATCAAAGCTTCTTCCTTGGTTGCTTTGTATAAGACATACATGACACATAAATAACGCCGTATAAGCAAGTATTTACTTTGTGCAGGTTGGCACCCCTATTCTTCTAGGCTGTAGCTTCATGATCCATCTGTTATATAATCAATATAGTTCATTCCGATCAGAGTCATTTCTCATTTGCATAACCGGCTGTTGCAGCTTTTTAAGCCGGACCATCTTACTAAAATCTCTTTAATGGCTGCACAGTAACTAATCAGGTTGAACCTATGAATTATTTCTGATATGCAGCGTATAAAGGCTTAACGCTAGGCCTTGGGAATATGAAAATTTAAGTTCAATGCAAAGATATTTAGTTCCGCCCCTTGAAACTGGTGTAAGCATTCATATGATCGACTAGCTGTTCTTGCATAGGAGTTCCATATGCTAGTGCATATCTATGCTTAGCGTTATCTGTAGTGTGCTTATATGTCAGGGGAAACATTATCTGTAGTATGCTAATATGTCAGGGAAAAAAAGTATATTTTGGAGAAAAAACAAACTGCAGCCTAGCAAAGAAAACAAAACGAAGGAGATTAACGCAGCCTGCTAAAGCGGCGCAGCGAAGCGCGCCCTCTCCTTCCAGTAAGCATGACATTTTTGCTCGACACAGTGTAAGTAGGTTGAATGTACATGTACACATATCAACCCATGGATCATTATTCATATCTACCCAGAGGTCATGAACCTCGAAAGAGTCATACAGAGTTGGATTACATTTTTCAAGACCCGGTCAAGGTTACATTTCCCGCTTCTTCACGTTCAGTCTGAGTCCATTTTTCATTTGCAGTATACAAGATAGCTTGGGCTCGATGCTCTGCCCTTTAACCACCTCCACATCAAAGTTCCACACCACTGCGGCGATGACGGTCTTCATTTGCATAAGTGCAATGTCTTTGCCGAGGCACATCCTCGGACCCGAGTTGAAGGCCAAGAACTTGTGAGACGGCACGTACCGCAGCTTCTTCTGTCCATCCTCCGAGATTGACAGCCACCTATCCGGATTGTACTCCAGACAGTCTTTACCCCACACGCCTTCCATTCTCCCCATGGAGTGGAGGGAAATGAATATCGTGTCGCCGGCATGCACCTCGTGTCCGCTCGGCATAACGTCGTCGGCGACCACCGTCTTACGCTCGATGGGGCCCGGCGGGTACAACCTGAGAGACTCGTACAAGACGGCCTTCATATAGACAAGAGATCTGGTCTCCTCCGGCTCAAAGACCACCATGTTGGCTGCTGCTTTACGTGATGCAATGGGCGAGAGCTCGTCGCGGATGATTGACACAACGTGAGGGTTCTGAGAGAGGTTGTAGAAAACCCATGGCAAAGTCGTGCCGATCGTGTCCCTCCCGGCGATCATGTAATTGATGAGCGTCGCACGTAGCAGCTCATCGTCTTGGTATTCTGGGTCGTCGATGTAGGAAGATAGAATATCCACAGAAGAAGAATCAGCTTCCTTCTTCTTCCTCCTCTCCATCATCTCCGTGATGAATCCACGTAGCACCGTGTGGGCAGCGGCGAGCTTTCTCTCCGGGCCGATGTTGAGCCGCCTCGTCACCTTCCAGCAGGACGCCGGCACGGTGTGCCGGAACAGGGCCACCTCCATGACCGTGTCCATGGCGACGGCGCGGTCCATGGGCGGCAGCATGTCGGAGGTCGACAGAAGGCCAGGGTCCACGCCGAAGACAGGCGTGGCGGTCAGGTCGAACACGAACCTCGTTATCAGATCCTGCACGTCGAACGGGGTCCCGGTGGTCGCCATGCGGGCGAACACCGGGAGGAGGCCGTTCGCCACCTTGTCGCGGCAGCAGGCCGTCAGGCGCGCGAGCAGCCGGGGGTTGCTGAGCACGGTCTGGATCTTCGCCCGCTGACGGCGGCACGGCTCCCCGTCGATGGTGAAGAAGCTGCCGCCCATGATGTCGAAGATCCTGGCGAACTCGGCGCCCTTGGGGAAGTTCGCGTGGTTGGTCGTGAAGATGTGCCGGACGTTGGCCGGATCGCAGGTGATGAAGAACCGCATCCCGGTCCCGGGCGGGCCGTTCGCCCTGAAGTTGTGGGCTGAGCCGGCGAGGACGACGGTGAGGTAGTCGTGCAGGTTGTGGAGGTTGGCCAGGAGGGAAGGCAGCATGCCTACGATTGGCCAGTTTGTGGGCAGCATTGCTGCTGGATTCTTTGATCTGCTGGACTTCTTGAAGTAGATGTACATGGAAACAAGTAGCACGAGCGTGGAGACGAGCAGCTCTTGCGAGAGTGAAGTCGGCATTGTTGTCAGTTGTGGTGTGTATGCTGCATGGACATGGTGATGGCTTCATTTATAGACAAGTTCCCTCGATTTCAGGCCACTATTATCATCGTGGCATGCATGCAGCTGGTAATTGCATGCTATGGACGCTTAAACTGAATTTTTGTCAACGTGGAAGGTTCCGCGCGCAGGTAGTTGGTTCGATGGAAGCATTAACCATAGTCGTTCCATCCGCGTAGGACGGCTGGCCGGCTGGCCCATAACGTAATTTGACGTTAGACAACGTATATTGACACGTACAAATCAGTTCAGGCCGGGTAAGTGATTGTGAACTTCTTTTACATCCAGAAGGGCGATATAAAGATGCTGGCAGATGTTTAGCACAACATGATATATATATATATATATATATATATATATATATATATATATATATATATATATATACCTATAGTATGATATATTACGTAAATAATATATTAAATTACGTAAATAAAAGGGTATACAAATAGTATGATATATTAAATTATCTAAAGCAATATCCTAATTCAATTTGTTATAGTCGACATACTAAATTTATTCGACACGAAATATATGTGTATTAAAAAATATTAACATGGACAAATAAATGATTAAAAATATAAGATGATGTGGAGTTTGCATGTAGAGATTAATAAATATTAGTGGGGATGACATGGACAATTGATTGGCTAATGACATGGATGATGTGGATAGCTTGCATGTTGAGATAGAAAAATCATAAATGAACTTAGTGGGGTTTTGCTTTATAAGAGGTATAGATATATATATATATATATATATATATATATATATATATATATATATATATATATATATATATATATATATATAGGTATATATATATATATATATCTCTTATTCTTGAAAAAAATGAATATATATCTCCAAAATGCTAAATTCAACTCTAAGAGGTTATAATTTAGTGGAGCTGTGCTAGTACTCCTAATATATCGCTCGGAGATCATAACAACTAAACACAGGTTTACGTGACAATGTCTTCAATTAACTCCAGTCTTATGTGTCATATCTCCACTCCTCCAGTCGTCGATGCATACCAGACCCCCGGCCGGCTCTCTTCCAGCCACTGTATCTCGACTCGATTCATGCAGGCGTATGGTCTAGCATGCCCACACCATAACTGCTAATTAAAGGAACACAACGTGTATGTAGCTGGTAGATATCATGGCCAGATTTATTTCACGCATATGCATCGCCTTCGGTCGGTACTCTGTATAATCACCCGAGCGTGGCTTTCGTCCTTTAATTGCAAGTTATGGGATCTCATTATTATGTGAGGATCTTGTAATGAAAAGAGGCCACATTCACGATATACTCCATCTTTGAAATTATTCGAGTTTATTATTATCTGACCGTGTTGTTTCGATCTGTTTTGTAGATGCCGGCAACGGCAAGCTACACTTTCTGTATAATCACGCATATGCATCACATATATATAAAGGCTTTATGTGGAGTTCCTTCAACAAAAAAAGCAAGTTTTCTTTGCAATTAAACAAGACAAGTCGTCTACTCAGAAGTTAGAAAAAGGATGTAGTTAAGAGTGATCGACTGTCTCTCTTTAGTGAGTTCATAAAGGTAAACATGGTATTGCTAGATTAAATTTAACCATCATTACTCTAATCTCATAAGAGCAAAATGCAACTACCATGAAAAAGTTTAGACCCATTAGTTGGCTTAATTGTAGTTTAAAATCTTTACTAAGGTTTTAACCAACATGATTTCCCTTATTCTACATAGATTGATTGCGAGCAACCAATCGGCCTTTATCAAAGGCGAAGTGTATTCTAGAAAGTGTGGTAACTTCTCATGAGGTTTACATTATGTGCATAGTTCCAAAGAGAAAGGCTCGGTCCTGAAGTTAGATTACGAAAAAAACTTTTGACAACGTAAACTTAGATTTCCTGGAAGAATTGCTTAATATTAGAGGTTTGGGCCTTCCTAGATTAGTATAATCAAGCAAATCATCCATAATGGATCTGTAGGAATTAAACTTAATCAAGTAATCTTTTATTTTTAAACTGGCAAAGGACCGAGACAGGGTGATCCTCTCTTCCCTTTTCTTTTCAATCTAGTGGTAGATGTTGGCGTAAGTCCAAACAGAGCCCGAGCTACACATAGCTCGTTTTTTTCAAAATTTTGAAAACTGCAATTTTATTGGTAGATGTTGGCGTAAGTCCAAACAGAGCCCGAGCTACACATAGCTCGTTTTTTTCAAAATTTTGAAAACTGCAATTTTATGTCTCAAACAATTCATACAAAATTTCCAGATGTAGATTATGTCGCGATCTAGAATCATGCAAAATTTCAATGCAAAACTCGTTTTATTTTCGGCTACACATAAAAGACAAATCTAATAAAATTTCAAAATCTCGAAACTAGGCACTGTTCAAGATCGAGATAATTTTTTTTGTCTTTTTACCTAGTCCACAATACAACAAATTTGTCAACAAAAAAAATTCACAGAAGTAGATCTCAACATTATCTACACATAGTAGTTTTTTTCAATGTTTTGGAAACCTAAAAATATCGAAATCATTTATTTCAAAAAATGGGCTACCTGGAGCCCGAGCTCCATATTGTCGTGCTCTAGATGTTGTAACTAGCTAGGATGCTCTCCATAGTTGCTTCCTTGGGTCTTATCCAAGAACTGTACCCTAAAGCTTTACCTGGGGGTGTCATTTTCCTCCAATATGCAGACGTCACCATCCTTTTCATCCGAAACAATGTAGTCAAATTAAGCTAGGAAGCTCAAAATAGTCTTTGCTTGTTTTAAACATTTTCCAGGGATGAAATTTAATTACTCCAAGAGTGAACTCATTCCCACTGGCATGAATTTTGAAAAGTTCACTCCTTTTGCTCAAAATTTAGAATGTAGCGTGGGAAACTTTAAGTGCTAAACCTGTCTTGCTAGCATCCCTATTTATTAACTTACTTCCTTTAGGTTCCCAAATGGGCCCCAGATTTAACTAATTCTCAAATGGCTCAATGTTTTTGGAGTGACTTTGAAGGCCATTGGAAACTTCACCTTGCTAATTGAGGTTTGATTTCTATAAAGAAGGATCTTGGTACCCCAAACCTTAGGAAGTTAAATTTTGACTCTTGGGATCTTGGCTCAAAAGATATATCCAAGATGATGGAAAGATTTGGAGAACAGTAGTGGGTCACCAATATAGGACCGCCTCTCCAAAAAATAATTGCATGCAACACTCCCAACATTTCTAGATTCAGGAAAGTTGTCATGGAAGTTGTTAAATCAATAAATTTAGATGGGTAGTTGGAAATGGAGAAAAAAATAGGCTGTTGGAAGATACCTAGATTGGTAATTCCCAGTTCAGTTCTAAGAGACTTATACTCTCTACAAAGTGTCACCCTCTCAAATGCTTGGGATGGTGATAGTATGAAACAATTCACTTTTAGGAGAAATTTTGGTGATAACTTGATGACGCTCTTGTATGATTTAGTAGAGACTGTCAAAGGTATCAGGTTCTCTGATGAGATGAACTCTATGGTCTGGCAGCTTGAAAACTAGGGAGTCCACTTGTAATATCCCGTAGTTTAGAGAGTAGAAAGGGTAGAAATAGAATTTGTGCATTCGCATAGCATGCATCTGAAAATGCAGGAAATTTTCGCGCTTTTAAAATAAAGGAGACAAAGTGATCGATGTTTCGCTCGACTCGATGAGTTAGGGTTTAGATCATCCTGTCAAGTGCAATAAACTTCGAGATGAGCTTTATACCAAATTAAATTGAAATCACAAGAACAAGAAAAGAGTTATCACTCGACAGACTAATTAGTCAAATTAGTCGATTGTCGAGGTGCGAGATTTTTGAACATGACCTTTCCTAATTCTCAACACTTCTTATCACAATTCTATAAAGACAATATATCCATCCCAATTGAATACAAAACACAAATATCAAGTTATCATTCTATATACATGATCATAAACAAATTTCTCGTCTCACACATATATTAGCTCATCAAACATCATCACATGATCTTACAAGTATCTTTACACTATAATATCATTAAATCATACATACATCATCTTAAATCCATCTCACAAAACTCTTTACATAAACCTTTATAGAATCATAATGTCCAAAGTCCATTGAAATACAAATATGAGCTTATACAAATCTTACAAATTCCCCAAAATGAAAGAATAAGTAATATTACATCAATCATCAAATAATCACATCTCAATTACAACTTCAAATATAAATGTCCAAAGTAAATTTGGATCCAACAAATACAAATGGAATCATATACAAACTTTACAAATTTAAATTGAAAGAATAATATTATTACATTTACAGAATATGTACTTATCTCAAATAAAAGAAAAGAGCTTGCAAAAGCATACAAGAAAATCCTATAACTAAATCTTTAACTAGATCTTATTTTGATCTTCTCAATTTATCTTGATCTTCTTATCTCCCAATCTTTTCAAATTCTTTCCCTGCAAAACAAAGCAAGACAGAAGAAAGAAAGCAGGAATCTTTTCCTATCCAGGTCTCTAGAAATTGTGTGAAATTCAAAGGTTTTGTGCTATGCTAAAAGAAGTTTGGTAGCAAGACTGGCCATCTTGTTAACAGACCCATTTTTCATACATGAAGCAATTGAAAATCATCTAAAAACAAATAAGGACAAAAGAAATGTTTCTTATAATTAAAATGTTGCCTTCACCACAAGGGTGAGGCAATTGATGTTTGGAACTCGACTTCAGGATATTAAGAACTTGTCCTAATATCCAATTGATGACTAGAGGGATTAATCTCAATCTTAAGGCAACATCTGGTCTTATGGATCAAATCGGATCATTAAAGGCAACATGGATCAATTAGGCAACAAGGACAAGAGGCAACTTGGATCCATACAAGAGAAGGGACAATAGGCAACATTGATCCATATATTCTTTTATCTTAGGCATCAAGAAGGCAGCTAGTCAATCCCTCTAAATCTAGTCAAGTTCCTAATAAAAGAGAAAGCCCACATCCTAATATTTCTCCAATGGTATTAATCACCAAGGAAGAAAGGAGTCAAATTGTAATCTCACATCTTAAAATTCACAAAGCCCACTTGATAATCACCACCCATTTAATTCAAAGCCCACTTGACCCATTTTTATGCCAAGGCCCATATAAGAGATTTAGCCCACAAGCCCATCTAGTGACAAAAGCCACTTGGCATGCCCAAAAATAAATCCTACAAGAGGATAATACCAAGCATGAGAGGGATAAGCTTGCCACATAGGAGATAAGATCAATGACTAGGCATCCCTATCCACAAACAAAATATCTAAGTTAACTTGCACCTTAAGAAAAGCCATGTTATGGATATGCTTGACACATAGGATAGCTATCCATAAGGAAAATATCTATTCTTACTTCAACTCCAAGTAATTCTCATGCTAGGCCTATATAAGGACATGCATGCCACACATGAAATTCGAATTCCTCTCAAGGATATTTCCCTCAACTAAAATAAGTACCCAGCCGCACCACCTCTTTCTCACATCAACACAAACATATCAACAACAAACCATACTCTTCCATATCAGCCATAGCATCTCAAGAACACCAAGAACACCACCAAACCATGCCCAATCTTTAGAACAACTAGGAAATAGGTCAAGCAGTGAGGAGGAGCAGGCTAGCCACAAGACGCAGGTTATCATCAATTTCCAGAAGACCAAGCTTCTCTCCAACAGCAGGTTACTAGGATCAAGAGCATTTAGATGAGAGGGAAAGAGAGGAGAGGGGCAGATCTGTTCTTATCAAAATACATGCCTCAGCCTTTGCATCACAGGCCAGGGCTAAGAAATCAAGTGCACAATCTGTTCTTATTAGTTAATCCGCCAAATCTATCCAGAAATACATTTTTGGTTCACTTCAACATAATTAAAACACTAAGAAATCTACAGACCTATCATATGATCCTGGACAACTACTTGGTGCTGTCCAGAAACCATTGGATCTCCCAAATATTCAAGCACAATATATCCATATAATTTCTTGATCAGCTACAGCTTGAGAACAAGCAAGAAAATAATCTAAAGCATCTAAAACAGCAAGAACCCGGATATTTATATGAATACCTTCACACTTCGGCACCACACACCATCAGATCATGTATGCACATGATTTGAGCTAGTAAACAACGTTGTAGCAACACAAATATAAGCGGATCATATTTGTTAATTGACAAACTAAACATTTCTTCAGATAACATAAGTGACGGTGAGAAGCACCGCAAGCACATCACACATGCCAGGGATGATCAAATCATCCAAATTGAGAAGTTATCAGCAGCACAGCATCACCACAATCATTAGCTAGTCCTAAGTATCAGACCAAATAGATCATCGGCTCACTAGCCGGTCACAAAAGGAGTACCTCATGAAGTTGGAGCCAGGCAGACCCGGGAGGAGCAGTGGAGGACGTAGGTAAGTGTGTCGATGCCGGAGATGCGCCAGTGCACCATCCCGCCGGCATCAGAGAAGAGGAAGTCGAGGGAGAACCAGAGCGAAACCACCATGTACAGTAGCACCAGACCACCGCACCACCACTATCCATCAGACCATAGCCGAAGGAGGATGCCGGGGTTGCAACAACATACTGCCGTCCCGCCAGCATCAAGGTGGAGGCATGGTTGAGCAGATCGTAGAGCAGAGGCTCGAGGTAGATGTCGGGGTCGACAGAAACGGGACCCCAAGACGGCGTGCTCGAGCAGAGGATCGTGGAGACGACCGTGGTCGACGAGGAGACACAGCAGGAGGCGCGGAGGCGCGGGAGCTCGGGGAGCAGCGCCTGCGACCCGAGCCATGGTGGCTAGGGTTAGCCTCGGGTGTGCGGGCGAAAGAACGGAGGCGATGCAGCGAGGAACCGGTGGCGGAGACCATGGCGGATCAGCGCCGGGCAGAGGCGGCGCCGGAGCCGGCCAGCATCGGCCGGAATAGAGGAGCACGGCGGCGGCGCGTCGCCAGGAGGGGAACCGAGAGGAGGCGTGCGTGCGTGCGAGAGAGAGAGAGAAGAGGGAGTGGGTCGGTCAACGACCGACCCAGCCAGACCTTGACCCAAGGTTAATGGGTTGGGTCCAACCCATTAGGCCCAGGGGCATTTTGGTAATTCACCAAATAAAATTATCCAAACTTAAATGAATTTTAACTCCCAAACAAAAGTAACAAAAATCAGCTAAAAATAGTCAACACACTCTATAAATTATGTGGAATTTTAATATAAGTTTTATTTGAAGTTTTGAAAAGTATTTTGTGAATAAAAATTCAAAGATCCTTAAGTGGAAATGAATTGACCTATTTTCAAAAACAATTATTTTTCCAAAAGAAAAATAATTTGAGTAATAAGCTCCAAGCATATATTTTGAACTTTATTGCATACTATAAATGACTGTCCTGTAACTCATCCTAGGTAAAACACACAAAGAAGAATCCATCCAAAATCATTCACCCTTGTGTTGATAATATTTGAAAGTTAGTCAAGTAAATAAAATTTGAATAAATAACTACTTCATGTTGTTAATGAAATGTTTTCCTGAAGGCAATAAAATTGATGACTTAAAATTGCAAATTCTGTTTTTCTAGCAAAGAGAAAAGTATTTACTTGAATAAAATAAATTCTTTACCTCAATAAAAGTGGTAAATATTTAATTCTAGATATCATAACAAACCCACATATTATAAAAGCACTAACTAATCCTTAACCCTAAAATCACTTCAGTTATCAAAGTATCAAATAAAACAAAGCCTACACTTACAAGCTTGGGTATTTTTGGGGATTTTACGATGCATCTCATATTTATGCATAATAGCATCTTGACAGTGTTTCCAGTAGTCCTTACCAGGATTACATTGCTATTTTCAGATCTCGGGGTTTTACCGCAAACCCTAGAACCCCGAAAGACATGAATTGCCACCTTTATCATAGGCAAGTTCATTCTTGCATACCGTTTGATGTATTTTTATCAAAGTACTTGCAAAGTTACTTATACTTTCCTTTCACTTGCATAAAAAAAAAGGTATTTTCGAATGATGTGGTATATACTATTGGTTGGCGGTGGAACAATGGTAAGATGAATAGGTCCGGTGTTCCATCGTATGGGAAGGTATATATCCTTAGGAACTAATAACCCCTGTTCCAGTGATCCTTTCGCCGTAGTGAAAGCATCAACCAACGGACTTTGTATGGGCGGGGTCAGTCAGAGGCTTCTTTTCTCATCCGCATATCCTCGGCAGGCCTACACCGGGTTGGGTCGTTGCGGCGGCCAACAGCGTGGAAGCGCGTGCTCTTCCTGCCCGACGGGGTAATTGGTGGGGAAGCTCGGGAGGGGTGATGGGTATGAGTGGAACATGATTCCCCTACCGCATCATAAATGGGCGGATCTGTGTTGATTTGGGAGAAGCTCCACATGACTGGATGTCCTGAGTCTTGGCTATAACACTCATGGAGTGTAAAGAGAGCATATATAAGGCCAGGCAACTGTTGGGTAAAGTGATGCAACTCTGCAGAGTCAAACAACAAATTTGTGATATCACAACCGTGTTCCCGGAATGGAACTACGAGATCGAGGCCGGAATGGAGTCCCATTTGGATTCACAAGACCGGTGGAGGCTGGGACATAGTTTTCAGAATAAAATCTATCCTTTGAAGAAATGTTTGCAAAAACTTGCATCTATGCCAAAGACCTGAGGTTTTGGCAGTAGCTAGTGCATGAAACACCTTATCTCTATATTCTGAACTTGCTGAGTAACGCTGTTACTCACCCCTTCCTATTTGACCCCCTGCTTAGACTTTTGGAGCCATCAAGGGCGTTGCTAGATATCCATCATGATGTTGAGGAGGTCTTCCACAAGGAATCAAGTCGACCTGGTGGAGCTTGAAGGAGTTGACCGCTACTTCACCAACGGAAGAATGACGACAACCATGGCAATGACAGCAGTGTCAAGGGCATACACAAAGACCACACTGCCAATGGAGGAGACAACATCTATTGGAAGGAGGAGTACAACCCTGGATAAAGATGTTCCAGATGGAATAGATTAGGGTTATGACAATAGTAGTAGTGGATTAGGAATAGAGCTAGAGTTAATCTCCAGCTTAGTAATACGAATTGGATCTTTTCTGGATTTCATTTGTATGAGACTTGCTTTGGTATAAAGGAGGTTCTCAAGATTTTGTATTGAATGTTGTAATCCTATAGTGTTACCTTGGACATGCTATGTTTCTGTTGTACTACTCTGAGGGATGTAATATTCACGGATAAGTCCTTCTGTGAGTATTATGTCAACGACTTGCGCACTACAACATGCAGTGGTGTGCTGGGTCACCGCACCACTCCACTAGTTCTCTTTACCATGTTATAAAATTTAGAGGGTTATCCATGTTTTCATTCTATCACCGTGGAAAATTGATGTACCTCCTAGAGTTCATATTTTTCCATGGTTACTATCCGACGATAAAATTATGACCAAAGATAAACTTAGAAGGAGGCAAACAATAAAACCCGAGGAGTGCCTCTCTTACTCTGAAAAGGATGAGTCCAACACCTATTGTTTTGTTGCATTGTAGCCCAGAACATTTGGTTTGTCGTTTATGTTTTTTACAGTTAATATTTGTGGCTCCTATGAATCTATAGCTAGATTTTTGGTTGTCAATTCTCAAAATTCTACATTAATTTTTTGTTTTGTGGAACATATGGAAATTTAGGAATAACATGATCCTTAAGGTGTTACTTGGCTGAACATTAAATAGGTATTAAGAAGGATTCATTTCTCTCTCCATAATTGGAGAATCGTCGCCAAGGAGCAATCCTTGCCCCAAGTGGATGCGTTCTGCCAAGTAATCTTTTGAAGTCTATTTGTTTAGAAATTGGTTGAAACCATCTGGTCCTTACATGGCCCTCTTCGGCCGGTTGAAAATGCAATTCCCCTAGGCTCCCCTCCCAATTCCATGCGCTCGGAGACAACAAAATTCCCACACTTAGTCCGACGTCGGCATTGGACTCAAGCTAGGTCGACAATGCATCGAAATAAGCCGTCAAAGAAACTCAAGCAGTCCAATACGACCCGATTGAACCTCCCTCCGGTAGCATATCATATGTAATCTAATTGATCTTTCGGCTACGAGTTTCTGATAACTCTCTGCGTAGTTTCTTTGTTGATTCAATGAAATCGCGGACTACAAGCATACAATATCTTGTAAATCGATTATCACTAAATAAGCTCTGGGACACATGTCTGAGTTGCATTCCATAATTTCATAAGAAATTCAAATGATATGATGCAAAAACAAATGATATGATGCAAAAACAAAATGATCTCTAAATGCACCCACCAAATCTAATAACTGTTAGGTTGATCTCCTCTCGTGTGGGCCTAACGGCCCACCAAGCCCTTTGACCTGCGCCCTGATCGGGGGCGCTCAACCCACTATGGTTGACGGGCCCCTATCACCTGCGCTATATAAAGTGGTGGGGGATGGCGGCACGCCTCACGAGGTTCATCGCGAGCCGCACACCCCACCGACACCCCCTACCGATCTAGGGTAAGCGCAGTGCTGACGGGAAGCTCCGCCACCACTCCGCCCACTCTCTGCATCGCCGGCCACCCTCTGCCATGGCCAGCACGATGGGCTCATCGAGCCAAAGAGAAGGTACCCCACTACCTTCTCATCTCTCTGTTCTCTCTCTCTCCAATGCCTAGACAAATTCGACATTTACTTGGTACTACCGATAAGATCTACAGTAGTTGATCCTAGAGGTTTTAACATTGGTATCAGAGCAAGTCTAGGTTGTAGATCTTTTCGGGTAGAAAGAAAAGGAGATCTAGGAGATATAAGATCAAAATAAAAAGAAAAGAGACAAACCCTTTCTCTTTACCGTGTTCGGATCAACGCGATGCCGAAACAAACAGAAGACCCTTCGGGGAAAAGGGCACCGCCACTGTGCCGCTTGACAGCGGCGCACTCTCCTTCGGGAGCTCGCACACGCCGGCAAGGGGGCAGCAAGGGTGTCGCGCAGGGGAGCAGAGAGGGACGCGGCTGCGCCTCTCTCTCCATCTCTCTGCAAAGGAGATAACGTTGGATGGTTGGAAAGAAAGGGAGGGTGGGAAAGGGAACAGGGCTCGCGCGGTGCCGTGGTGGTCAACGTCGTCTCCGGCGGCTGGAGGAGCACAGAGCGACACAGAGACGCGGGGGCGAGCAGAGAGATAGCGGAGGCTAGGGTTTCGATCGGGACAGCCTGCCCGTTTTTTGTTCAAGCGAGAAGGACGGTGGACCGTCCGATCAAACGGACGGCCACGATGAAAACCCTAGCTCGGCCGCGGGCCTTTGGGCCGAAAGTTAAGGGGGGCCGTGAGCATGACAGGCCGTGGGCTGGGCCGCGCAATGCAGAGACCCCGTTTTCCTCTGTTTTTTGTTTTTTCTAGAGGCATGTATTATTTGTTTTCATCCATTTTTGGGCAAATTTCATCCAATTATTCCTATTCAAAATTATCCAACGATTTTTTTTAGAAAACAGAAAAGTGACAGAAATGCTTTTGAAAAGTATAAAGTTCATAGAATTTTTTTTCATGTTTTCCGCTGCAAATAAAAGGTAAATTTTAAGTGAGCATTAAATTTTAAGTGCTCTCTTAAAAGGTAAATAGAATTAAAGTGAGAATTAAATTTTAAAGAGCATGTTAAAGTGATTATTGAAACAATTATGACTCTGTTATTTTATGACCAACGTTATTAATAACATAATCATGATTTGTTATTGTAATATATGCTTTTATTTCTATTTTCTGCCCAACGGTGATATAGATTTAATTGCATAAACAATTGTATGTTTTAATTTTGACCAACGTTGGATTAATGCATGCAATTGTTGTTATGATCTCACATCATTATGGTTTTCAGGAGGGTACTTGTCGTGTCTTGGATCACGGACACCGGGAGTAAAGGATACCCCCTTTTTAGGTTCGGTATGGGGCGCGAAGGAGGCTGAGAAACGTCTTCCGCCAGGAGGACTTCGTCTACGCCTTAGATCTACGTACTAGCAAGCAACGCAGAGACACAAGGAGTTTACCCAGGTTCGGGCCGCCCGGAGGCTAACAGCCCTACTCTTGCATGTCTGGATTGAGTGGTATATCATGGTGTAGCTTTACAGGGGTGGTTGCGGGTGCCAACCCAGGAGGTGTCGGCTAGAGGTTGAAGACGAGCAGATCCTGACCCGGAGGAGATCACCTCTCGCCTATGCTACTCTTCGTCTTGTGCGCTACCTAGTGATACCCACAAGTATAGGGGATCGTTGAAGTCTTCGATGTGTAAGTATAGTATCGATCCCACAAGGAGGAGAAGGTATAAGTATTTATCCTCTCAAATAAGAGTGTCACTACTCTTATTATCTATGCACTAGACAAGCAAAATGATTAAATGATGCAAGTGTTTTGGGGTTTTTGGTGTATAGATTGCAATAAAGTAAAATGCTGGGAATGCAATATGACAAGTGAAAGCTCTCAAAGAGAGAAAGCCCAATCCTCTATGCAGCAAGAGGACAAGCTCAAGTGTGTGTTTCTTATAGGTGGAGAGAGTTCCCAAGGGCTAATTAGACTTCATGGCATAAATATTTCTAGAACAACAAGGTAAACATTTTGTCAAGTTTTAATCTTCTTTGGACGGAGCCATAATTAGGAATAGCTAAATAATTAAACTAAACCTCTTATGATGGATCATGTGGCCAAGTAAATGACTCCACAAGAGTTATTAAGACATAAAGTCCCACCATAGCATTAATTTTTAAGGTCCCCGATACTAATACCCCATAAAGTAACTTCATGACTGATGCATCTAAAATGCATACATGAACTTTGCACTATAATAGTCATATTCCAATCACATTTGCATCATATAAGGGGTATATTACTGTTATTTAATGATTTTTGGTAATTTATGATGATATCCCCTTTTTATGGAATTAATCCTGCGCAGGTAGAAAACCCCTATTTCTTTCCTTATTTGTTTCAGGACCTAAACGACGTCATAATGAGCTATAAATTTATGGGGGTCATTATTTTGGAAGGAGAAGATTTAGGAGCGAAAGAAGTCAACGAACGGAGGCCGGAGGACCAAAAGGGTGGGTCCCACGCGGCCAGGTACTGTAGCTGCGTGGGCCTATCCCAATTGGCCCTCGTGGCCCCGTTTGCATCGATCCTTCGCCCAGAAGCTTCCTCGTGACCTAAAAACGCCTATATAAAGAGCCCCCCGACGTTCTCCGAAGGGAGAGCCGCCACACGAGAGAAACAAGAAATAGAGACCAGGAGGCTGCAGATTGGAGGGGGAAAACTCCGGCGGAGCCCTGCCGGAGAGGTCTCCTTCTTCTCCATCGACATCTCCACCGTCTCCATGATGAAGAGGGAGTAGTCCACCTCTGGACTATGGGTTTGTGGCAGTAGCATATGTATCTGTCTCTCTCTTGAGCTTCACTAATTAGCACCGTATGAGCTGCTGAACATGATTACGGTCACCGTTATATTACCATTGTTGTGGATCTTTCTATGAGTTAATATATGTTGAGATTGCAATGTTTGTTTCAGTTATGAAAGTAGATGCATATTATGTACCCCGTTCTTATATCCTTGTTTTGATCAAGCATGTTTATGAGAGCGTGTGGGGGGGAACATGTGCACTAGTTGGAGTAACGGGGGTGGTCAAGTGATAAGCTGACAACTTAATATCATGATCCATTGGGTGTTTACCTTACTTTACCTCACTAGGGATAAACCAAAATACCATGTTGAAGGGTAGGAGGAGTGACATGCCTCTACCTAAGACTAGATCCATCATGTGTTTATTTTAACTTCATGTCATTAATCTTAAAGCTATACTCTGATGTTATCTTAATTACTAAGGTGCATGATTTAGTTTACATCTTGATGGAGTATAAGTAAGACTAATAATCAAAAGGTCTCTATGCTAGGACGTGATGCCCATATAATTAGTAACATGTCATTAACCTTGTTTGCAATCTCATATGTTAAATCTATGTCTATTCATTTGCCACACTATATTATAGAGAGAGTGCATGTGTGAAACCATGAACCCGGTCCATTTTTAATCATAAGAAACACTTTTCCAACCACTTTTAAGCATCTTTTACATTCAGCCATTTTAAAATCATAAAATACAAAAACACTTTTACTTCTTGCATTCACATATAAAAACCCCAAAAATACCATCCATCATCATTACTATCATCCTTGCATACTTATTCACCACCATTGCATATTTATTTACTGTTTTGCATTCATTATCATCTTAATATCATTCTTAGACCTTGTTCTTGACAACCACTTGGTGAGGTTGAGGGCACAAAGCAATCTATTTTGTTTGCAGGAAATCTAGAGAAGGACAAGAAGATAAAACCCACACTACTGATTCCCCGAGAGTTCGATATTAAACCCTCGAGTCACCTTATTGGGGAAAAACTACCACTTCTACATACTCTGCACTTGGAGGATCAACCTATCCCTAATATATTATTTTCCTTTCAGGGCATCAAGAGTACTTGTTGGCATTGTTGAGGGAGAAGAACACTCTCATCAATCCCGTCATCAAAAGGTTTTTCTGGCGCCGTTGCCGGGGAATCATAGCTGGAAGGGTTTGTCCAAGGATATCACAACAAAGTCAACTTCATCACCAACTTGTGCTAACACCTAAGCTTGGGGAGATTGCACTTACGTAAGCATCATCTTGTCCATCTTTACCTTCAAGCAATTATTTTGTTTTGTTTTTGTCTTGCATATCATATTTAGATTTCGGTTTGCATATTTTATTTTAGTTTTGCATTTTGTTTTGCATTAGTTAATTCGGTTTGCATTGTTTTAGTGTCATTTTATTTTCAGTTTTGCATAAAAAATTAAAAAACACATAAAAAACTGCTAAAATGGGTGATAGGACTAAGTTGTGTGACTACACAAATACTCCAAATGATCAATTTATTGCTAAACCTATTACCACACCTGAGATACAAGCTGATAGCTATGAAGTAAGTCCTAGTTTATTGAACTTGATAACTAGGGAGCAATTTGGTGGTAGTGCTATGGAGGATGCCTCTATGCATCTTCATGATTTTGTTGAAATCTGTGACATGCAAAAATTTAAGAATGTTGAAAGTGATATTCTAAAACTGAAATTATTTCCTTTCTCACTTAGAGGAAAAGCTAAGGAGTGGCTGCATTCATTACCTACTGATAGCATTAAACTTGGAATGATCTGAAAGAAGCTTTCATTAAGAAATACTATCCTCCTGTTAAAATTTTGCAAAATAGAAACAATATTCTATCTTTTAGGCAAAATGAAAATGAACATGTTGCTATGGCTTGGGATAGGATAAAACTTATGCTTAGAACTTGCCCATCACATGGAGTTAATGAATGGACCATACTACACTCTTTTTATAATGGTCTGAATTACATGTCTAGAAATATACTTGATTCTGTTACTGGAGGTGCTTTTATGGAAAAACTATAGTAGCGGCTAAGAATATATTGGAAAGCATTTTGCAAAACTATAGTCAATGGCATACTGATAGAGCACCTAGTTCATCTAAGAAAGTAAACTCCATAGAAGAAACTCATGATTTGTCATCTAAGATGGATACTATTCTTGCTTTGCTTAATAAACCTAGTGTTGAAAATATTCCTTTGCAAGAACTAGTTGGTGATAATTCTGAAATATTGATGTCAACTTCATTAGGAATTATGGAAACAATGGGTATGGTAACAACAATTATAATTCTTATAATAAACCTTCTTATGTTCCAAACAATCGTCCTTTTGTTCCATATCCTAATGCTAATGATAAATGGAAACCTGTGTCATCAAGTAATGATAATTTTGAGACTAATAAAATTCTTATGGAACAAGTTTCTAGTCATAATACCATGATACAAGAGTTGAATAAGTCTGTTGCTTCTATTAGTTCTGATATTAAAAACTTACAACTCCAAGCTGCAGGACTAGACAAAGCCCTTTCAAAACTTGCTGATAATCAAGCCACTTTATTGAGTATGTCTGCTGGAAAACCACAAGCACCACCTGTGGTTGGATTGAATTCTATTAATATTGCTGAAAATGTTCCTCTTACTTTGGAAGAAACTATGAATGAATTGCTAAACTATCCTGAATATCTGTTGCCTTTTATGTCTCATCTTATGGCTTTAAAAGAAGAAGCTAATGAAACTGAATGTGATGAATCTCCTATGTTAATTGAGTTAGAGAGAAAAGTTGAAGAAGTTAAGATGCTTAGTGAAGTTAATGATCCTTTGCTTAATTTGGAGAATAGTAGCTTGCATGAATTAATATCTATCTTACAAAAATTTGCAAGTGATCCTTCTATTGATGTTAACAAATCTAGTTTTGGTTCCTATATTGCTAATCATGTCTTTAAAGAAAAAATTGCTAGATACAATCAAGAAGCTATGATACCACCTAAGCTTGGGGATGTGTGGATCCCCAAGGTGCTAGTAACTATTGGAAAAGAGACACACCATGCCATACTT
Organism: Puccinellia tenuiflora; assembly: GCA_012064385.1. NCBI lineage: Eukaryota > Viridiplantae > Streptophyta > Magnoliopsida > Poales > Poaceae > Puccinellia > Puccinellia tenuiflora. The sequence goes on from QRDG01000380.1 coordinate 483,121, forward strand.
GATCTAGGATCTAGTGTCTCAGTTTTATCTAAAGAATTATATGAATCACTTGAATTAAAGAATCTTGAAAAATGCTCTATTGGACTTGCACTTGCTGATAATACCATTAAACATGCTTTAGGAAAAGTAAGTGATGTTATGGTAGAGTTACATATGAATTTTGTACCTGTGGATTTTCTAATCATGGATATGGAGAATAAAACCTCTAGTCCTATTATTTTGGGAAGACCTTTTCTTCGTACCACAGGGGCTATCATTGATTAAAAGGAAGGGAATGTGAAGTTTCAGTTTCCACACAAGAAATTCATGGAACACTTCCCAAGGATGAAGGGCAAAACTTTTAAGCTCCCTCATGAGCTTCATCTTCGGTAAAACAACAAGTAAGTAAGCCTAGCTATATGGCTATAAAGAAAGCGCTTTACGGGAGGCAACCCGGTTGTTTTTATTTGGATTTTCTTTGAGTCCTCTTGCTGTAACAAGAGATTGTTTTCTTAGTTAGTTTCTGGAATTTTTAATAAAGTGCCAAGTTTTACCCATTTTGGTTGAAAAAGTTGCTATACCTATTCGAAGATTTTATTCCTGCACAGAGTCTGTGCACGGTTCGATTTTTCATTACTATTCTGTAAATCCAAATGAGCTGAGATTTTTAATATTACTGCAACTTTTCATCCTCTATATGCCTGAATTTTTTCAGAATTTTTTGACAAGTTTAAGTAGGAAATATAAATACGTTTTGCTGCTGCTGTTTTTCTGGAAAGATTTTGTCCCATATTGTTTTATGCATAGTTTGAACTATTGAGTTGATCCAATTAATTTTATGAGTAGGCATACAACATTATACACTCTCTGATCATTCATATGAATTTTAGTCCATGGATTATATGCAGCAAGAAACTTGTTTGTTTATCTCTACTAATATCACCCCACAGAAAAGAGATGGGAGAAATTGTGTTTTGAAGTTTTTTCACAGGGATTGGAGGAGATGCACCATGAGTTATCCAAGGATGGTGAAAACCATAATCTTGGGGATGTGAACATCCCCACTGAACCAAAACACTCTCCACTGAACCAAAACACTCTCGGTTTGCACCGTCTAACTTCTGTTTTTCTATCATTGCAATTTATCGCATAAATTTGGAGCGTCTTTTAGTTTGTTTTGCTTTGATTTTTATTTTGTGAGACCACCACACTATCTTTTATATATGAGAATGCTACTGGAAATTTGGGTTGAAATATCTTGCATGCTTTTATTGTATTGGGAAAAGGGATGTCTAAGTTGATTTTTAATGACACATATAGTTGCATGATTCATGAGTTTCGTTATGAGTAATAATTGCAAATGCTTATCGTGAGCTATCTTTTATTCATGTTTTGATGCTGTATGTTATTTCACTTTGTTTGAAATGAATTAGTTAGTTCTATGGACACTCATGCATGCATCTAGATGGTCATCTTTCTCCCTTTTGCTAGCCCAAAATTTTCAACAAGTAAAAACTTGTTTCCAACACCTTCAGCCCAAGTTTTTCCAGTGAGTCCACCATATCTACCTATTAGCTTTATGCTATTCCAAGTATGTTTATGTCGGAGAACTGTCCCAGGAACTGGGGGTGTCTCGAGAAGGTATCATGTAAGGGGCTGAACACGGAGTCAAACAACCCTCAATGTGCTCCAGCGACGGTGCTCGTCGGACTCGCTGCGGGACAGCACTGCAGAAAGAGAACACTCGGTCTTACCCAGGTTCAGGGCCCTCTTGAGGAGGTAAAACCCCTACGTCCTGCTTTTGTGTATTGCACTGCTTGGAGAGTTCACAGTACAAGGAGAGCTTGTCGAGCTCGTGGTGGCTAACAATGGCTACTTGCTAGTCTCCAGATCTAGGGTTTGGTCTAATAGGGCTGCACCAACCGAAGATCGAACCCAGTGAAGAGTCGAACCCCTTGCTTGGGCGTGCTCCCCCTCCTTTTATAGGTGTCTCGGACCTCTTCCGCCCAAACATTTGGGCGGGAAGGGTTACCACATGGCGACGAAGGAGGAGGCGCGGTGCACGATAAAGGTGAAGTCCACCATAAAGGTAAAGCCCGTGGACGCGGTCCACGGCAGGGGGACGGCGTCACCAAAGCTGAAAAGGGGCGCCGACCAGCTGGACGGCGGGCTGGCGCTTGCCGAGCTGGGAGGTGACCCACGGTGACGTCGTCCT
>QRDG01000380.1:495917-575412 GCA_012064385.1 Puccinellia tenuiflora
ACAAAGATACGTCAAATTATGCCATGTATTGGGTAGGTTAGCTACGGATGGAGCTAGTCGACCATGGATTCGAGAGGGCAGAGAGGTTAAAGAGGAGAAGGAGGGGGACACATACCTGAGGACCTCAACCGTAGCTCCAGGGACGGTAGGGCATGGCTGCGCAACCCTAGAGGGGGCTGGAGGTGGAAGACGACCATCTTCGTCTCCGAGATGGAAAAAGGAGGCGACCACGGCAGGAACAACGACCATGGCGGCGTCGTGTGACCAGCAGGAGGCCGTACGATCGGAGCTGAGCGCAGGGGCGGGCGGAGCAGCCGAGCGACGGTAAGCACCGAAACCCTAACTGGGGAGTAGGGATGCGTGTGAGCTAGGCGACGGCGGAAATCCAGATCGAGATGGACAGGAAGCAGGAGGGCACGGAGGCACGTCGTTTGCGACCGACGGCGGCGGTCGAGGCGGACCGGAGCCGGCCGTGGAAGCAAGGCGACGACGGCGACGATTTGGGAATCGCGAGAGAGGGAGAGAGAGGTCGGGAAGGAAAGGAAGCCGACGGGAGGGGAGGATTGTGGATGGTTTTGCAGTGGGGTCCCTGTGGTTTGTGCAATTTACATTTAGGTCCCTCGCATCGCGTTTTCGTGGACTGCGGGTATGATTTTCGGTTTTGGGAGGGGTTTTTTTGACAAAAGCGTCATCGACGCCTCCCGCTGGCCGTCGGATCGACGCTGGACGGCGCAGATCGTCCGGGCGCTCTAGTACTGTAGCGCTACAGTAAACACTGTAGCTGTGAACAGTGCCCGAGCGCTCCTGAGGCTCAAATTCGTCCTACTTTTATATATAGACTAGTTGAATTTGGCGTGGCGTCACGCCACGCCCTTGGTGATTTTTTTTGGTACAATTTTTGTTTTGTTGTTCAGCAAAATGTTAGCTAAATTGAAGTGTTCGAATATGTTTTATTTTGGTATGAATAGACAGCATTTTTTTAGTGAGTTTTTTTAGTATATTGTGTAGGTTACTGAAGTCTTTAGTGATTTGAAATGTTCAAACATATTTGTATTTCGAGTTAATATTTAATTTGAATTAGAAAATCCATTTGAATTTGATTCCTGTTTACATGGGGAATGTTTATTCGTATGGTGGCAAAAATTTGGCTAAATGAAAAATGTCTGAATATATTTCGTAAGTTGATATAAGTATGTAACGTTTTTTTCTTTTAGCACTCTCGATATATTTTATGGAATGTTGGTATATTGACTTAAATGTTGGTCAAATTGGTATATGCAAACATGTTGTTTATTTTGTATGTAATTATCCAAAGCTAAGCATTTTCCAATTAGTCAAGTTCATTTTTTTTTGCAAAAATAGTAAATATTTTTCTTTCCGTAGCATTTTATATTTTTAAAAAAATTGACGTTCGAATATAGAAAATGGCGACAATTTTTTAAAGTTGTTTAAGTTTGGAAATTGTTGAAATTGAAAAATGCTTGCATCGTGTTTTTAAGTTGTCTAAGTTTTTGTTTTCTTCAATATGCATTTAGGAAAGTATTATTACAATTTAACTATGTAGTTCGAAAGAGTTAAGTTCAGTGCAAGTGTTTGTTAAATTGAGTTGCATAATTAGAGGGAGTCCAGTTGTATCGTATCTAATATTGACCTTTTCAAGTTAGCGTAATATGTTTATATTGTTGTTGAATATCTGATTTAATGCAGTAATTGGAAGGAATACATTTTATGAGCATGTACTGAATTTTCAATTTAAATTCAGTTTATATTTAGAGGACATGAAATTGCATTTTATGCAAATATTAAGCTAAAATTGTTTAAAAACTGTTCTGGTTTAGTTATATTGTTTCTAAATTTTAACTTATTCGAATCGGTATAATATGTTATGTGTTTTTTTATTAGATGTTTAATTTAATCAATAATTGAAGGAAAATACATCGTGTGAAGTTATCTATTGTCTGTAAATATTAACCTATTTGAATTGCTATTAGATTTTCAATTTAGATTATAATTAGAGGAAATGCATTGTTTGAAATTTATTAGGTGCAATTGGAATTCAAGACATAATTAGGGGATATGAATTTGTATTCTATGCAGTTATTCACGTAATCAAGCATTTGTGAAAAATTTACCTTTAGCATATTTGGAGGAAGGGCATTTTTTTTTCGAAATGTTATACATTTTTGGAATCTATAAACAAATTTTTTTTGTCATAAGTAGCAAGTATTTATTTATTATGATTGGTCGGATATGTTATTTTGATTTTTTCAGGTGGATATGTTTGGAAATATTATTTTTTAATCATTTTTTATTTTATGCAAATTGTTTTAGTAAAATGGTCCTACCTGTTAGGAATGCAACATTTTTGTATACATATTTTTTTGGAAAGGATATCGTCCACGTTAATTCATCTGATGTAGTCAAAATATTATCGTCTGGAAATTATTTGTGTGGAGAGTTTAAATCTCTAAGTATTAATCTATTTGATTGCTATTAGATTTTCAATTTAGATCAATAATTAGAGGAAATACATTTTTTTTTGAAATTTATTAGGTACAATTGAAATTCAATCCATATTTAGGGGATATGAGTTTGTATTCTATGCAATTATTCATGTAGTCAAGCATTTGTGCAAAAATTTACCTTTAACATATTAGAAGAAGGGCTTTTTCTTTTTTTGAAATGTAATACTTTTTTTTTTTGGAATTGTAAAACATTTTTTGTTGTCATAAGTAGCAAGTATGTATTTATTCATATTTTCAGGTGGATATGTTTGAAAATATTGTTTTTTTGAACATTTTTTATTTTATGCAAATTGTTTTAGTAAAATGGTCGTACCTGTTAGGAATGCAACATTTTTGTAAACATATTTTTAAAAAAAGGATATCGTCCACGTTAATTCATCTGATGTAGTCAAATATTATCGTCTGGAAATTATTTGTGTGGAAAGTTTGAATCTCTAAATATTAACCTATTGATTGCTATTAGGTTTTCAATTTAGATCAACAATTAGAGGAAATACATTTTTTTTGAAGTTTATTAGATGCAGTTGAAATTCAATCCATAATTAGGGGATATGAATTTTTATTCTATGCAATTATTCATTTAATCAAGCATTTGTGGAAAAATTTACCTTTAACATATTTGGAGGAAGGTTTTTTTTGTTGAAATGGTATACATTTTTTGGAATGATATACCTTTAACATATTTGGAGGAAATACATTTTTTAAATTTATCTGTAACATATTTAGACGAAGGGATTTTTTTTAAATGTTATACTTTTTTTTGGGCTTTAATATTTTTTTTTGGTCATAAGTAGCAAGTATTTATTTATTCTGATCGGTCGGATATGTTATTCATATTTTTCAGGTGGATATGTTGGAAATACTGTTTTTTTTGAATATTTTTTATTCTATGGAAATTGTTTTAGTAAAATGGTCCTACATGTTAGGAATGCAACATTTTTGTAAACATATTTTTTTCAAAATGATATCATTCATGTTAATTCGTATGATGTAGTCAAATATTATCGTCCGGAAAATTATTGTGTTTTTTTAAATGCATATTTCGTGTGGAGAGTTTGAAAATATGTTAAATTTTTTTGTTTTTTTTTCTGATATATTGTTTGCATTTTTTTTTTGGAAATTCATCTGATGTAGTAAAATATTATCGTCTAGAAACTGTTTAACCTATTTGAATTACATATTTGGAGGAAGGGATTTTTTTGTTGAAATGTTATACATTTTTTGGAATGATATACCTGTAACATATTTGGAGAAATATATTTTTTTTATTTATCTGTAAATATTTAGAGGAAGGGATTTTTTTTGAAATGTTATATTTTTTTGGGGGATTTAAAAACATTATTTTGGTCATAAGTAGCAAGTATTTATTTATTCTGATCGGTCGGATATGTTATTCATATTTTTCAGGTGGATAGTTTGAAAATATTGTTTTTTGAACATTTTTATTCTATGCCAAAAAAATTAGTAAAATGTTCCTACATGTTAGGAATGCAACATTTTGTAAACATATTTTTTTTCAAAATGATATCATTCACATTAATTCGTCTGATGTAGTCAATATTATTGTCTGGAAAATTATTGTGTTTTTTGAAATGCATATTTTGTGTGGAGAGCTTTGAAAGTATGTTTTTTTTCTGATATATTGTTTGCATTTTTTTTTGGGAACTCATCTGATGTAGTAAAATATTATCGTCTGGAAATTATTTAACCTATTTGAATTGCTATTAGATTTTCAATTTAGATCAATAATTAGAGGAAATACATTTTTTTTTGAAATATATTAGATGCAATTGAAATTCAATCCATAATTAGGAGATATGAATTTGCATTATAATGCAATAATTCATGTAGTCAAGCATTAGTGTTTAAAAAATTTGATAGACAGAAATCCAACAGTCAGTCAAGAAATAGAGGCTGCCAATGTGAAGTTAATAAAATAATACATAATGGGATGTATGTAAAAACTATATAGATCCATATTAATGGCCTTTCTCATATTGTAAATCTTTTAAAATTCCTGTGAGGAAGTGATTAATTAAGACCACGTAGTATTCAGAGAAGACATCTGCTTTTGTTCCGGTCAAAAAAATATCAGCAACCATTTAGTCTTGTTGTTTGTTGCCTTTCTAGATGTCAACGCCTACCATCGCCTTCGCCGTTGTCGCTTCTCTCATCATCAGAAAAGGCGATGTCTGCCTTGCCTAATGGGCAGTGTAAATGTTTGCTCCGTGGTCGAAGCCCAAAGTTTGTCGGGGAAGCAAGAGACCTCGGTGAATAGATCCTTCTTCTCCATCTCGATTCTCATGAAAGGTGTAGCCGCCCGTGCGGAACATGATTAGATGTCATCTTGTCACTCTTTGTAGTGTAAGGAGAAATAGAGGTAGAAATGTCTTAGTCATATTGGACATAGCATCTAGTAACTTATTTGTCCATGTATCATCACCGCTGTAGTTACAGAGATAACAATTATATAAGATTGTCACAATGCCATAAAAGCAAGAGAGCACATTGCATGTCTATCAGCTAGTCCGAACCAAATGAGAATGTACCTCAATAAAAATCATCCAAGAACATGCATCATCAAATTCAGCTTGCATGTTTGTATCAGAAAAATAATTTCAATGCAGCAAAAACACCTCACAGCATGTTCATGCAAAACTATATCAATTAGTCGGAGAATTTAAAATAGTGGGTTTTTTTTGCGAAACAACTCCAGATATATTAACCACACTTTGCAGTACAGCACCCAAAGAAAATGGAAATTACAACCGAACCCCTGGGAACCCACTCCTCTGCATCCACCGACGCGGACCGAAGACGCGCCGCCGCACCGCCTCCGCCGCTCCCTCCTGGAGCCAGCGAGAACCTTGAGTCTTCAGGCAGCATCAACGCGGACGGGAAGAAGAAGAACGGAAGACCGCCGAGTAGAAGTCGTCTCCGTCACTAAGGAAGGAGGAAGATCTGGAGCTCCTACTGTACTGCAGATTTATAAGAAACCATGCAATACAGCCTAAATGATGCATGTCTTACTTATCTATCCGTGGTAAAAGTCATTTTTGTAAATACCCAAAATATCACGAGCACAGAATAGATCAGTACAGAGAACTGAAATCTGAGAACAAAACAGAGTACTTATTCCTGTTAAGTAAATTGTGTAAACATTAGTACTCAAGGAGTTGGAGAAGGCTGAAGAACTCAGTCCTGAGATTTGCTTGTCCTTCTGATAAAGGAGGGAATATTTCTGCATTTTCAGCTAGAATTTTCTCAGTGACTACACAGCAAAAAGAAAAAAAAATGTTATTAGCCAATAAAAAGGAGTTCCTGTACTGCACGATGAATGATCATTGACTGTACTTACCAGTCAAACAATCCCCATCAAGAAGACCTTCATCCAAAAAATAATGAACTACTGCAGGTGTTCTACCAATCTATAATTTTAATACAAAGACAATTATCTGCATGGCTGTGTATGAATACGTTCCAAGTCCGGAGAACAAACCCATATCTTTAATCAGCAAGCCACACTTGACTTCTTGATTCAAAACAAAATCATGGTGATGTTGATGAAGATGACTAATTTTGGATGATTATACAAACACATCTTCATAATATTAGAGGAATGTAATGTAACGATGAGCTTGAAAATCACAACAACGTTAGAGAAAAGCGCAACAAATCAAGAACCTAATAGGATTACCGAGAAGGTTTTCCACAACAATACTTCAAAAATATTTAATCTGTATAAACACATAATCTCATGAGAATAATAGCTTAGCACTTTTAAAATAATGTATGTTGTAATTATGCTTATCATGGATGAAATTATTTGAAGTAAGGGTCATTCTTTCTTGGTTCCTGCCAGGGTAGATCTTGTTACTGCTTTGGATGGTTTATGGTTATATGGTCCACTGTTTCTCTGTCATGTACACATTGTGGCCACAACTTTTAATAGTCAATAAATAATATGTTACCTTCTGTCGCATTGTCAATTCTTAAGTACGAAGCAAGTAAATTCGAACCTATTTTCTAAAAAACGACTAAGGTGTTGTTTGAAAAAATACCATGTTGTATCTGATTTATAATGTGAGGCTCCCAAAGAATTCCCCATAGAGAATGGTGCTCTACTTATGCTCTGCTCACTGTGGATAAAGTACTAATTCTGTGAAAGACGGAAATGTATTAATAGATGGCTGTAGAAAAAAATCCTATGTGTATGTAACAGAATGAGATAAGCTGTAGATACAAAAAGAAATATCACCAATTAATTTGATTATAGTATAGAATTTTTACACATAGGATCCCTAAACTTGGATCACATAGGATCCCTAAACTTGGATAACCTTTTCCTTTCCAGTTCTCTTTTAAGAGCATGATATAGTCTTCCTTGTCATGTAAATAAAAAGATTAAAGTGCTCCCGAGGTGTGAAATATGCTGGGAAATTTTATCCTTGATGGGGTGGGAGTAAAATTTAAAAGATCTATTATGGTTAAAGATTGTTGGTAATAGAAATTTAAAAGATCTTCCTTCCGAGGTAGTATTGAACAAAATGATAATGGAGGGCTGTGATCAAGAAAACAGACCTCGGGCTCATCTGTTGTCCACGGAAGTCCTTGAGCGATATGTATGCGCTTTTTGTCATCGTCAATCAGCATTTCCTGTACTTTCTGAAAAAACTGCTGTTCTTTTGCCCTCCCTCTTTGCTGTTATAAACGATTCACGCATCATCCAACATAGCAATATAGTAGATCATTTTGACTACTGAACCTATTACTACTACCCGGCTTGCCCACTATCAAACAGAAACACAACCAAAAAAATGCTATTCACCTCTGTTCTCAGCTTGAACGAACACTGGCTAGTGACTTTAAGCTTTTTATTCCAGCTACTCCTCAATGATTCAGACGACTGCCAAATCACAGAGCAAATTGACATTGAATTTAGAGAGCACAGATAAAACACTATCGGCTATAGAGCATAACAAAAGCTATTGCATCCTTACGTTGCGCCAGCTCTTGCGTCCTCCCGTCTGGCTGTCCCAGCTCGATCTACAAAGAGGAACGAACTTTGATCAGTATCAACCTAAGTACAGTTCCTTGTGCCGCTTGTGTGTCAGTATCAACTCACCTGCTGCTCTTGCCGTCGAGCGAATTACAGAGCCTGCTCGGCCCCAGGTTGAGGAAATCAGAGGAGAACACTGCCTCACCCCCCTCCTTCCACAGTTGCAACCCGGGCAGCGCCCAGGCCTCCTCACCGCCCGTTCACCATCAGCGGTGTCGCCGGAGATGGAGAGCAGGCTTTCGAAGGCACTCACCAGGTGCTTGACACGGCCAGCCCCAGAGTCTGGCACCGTGGTCAGCGCCTTGGCCATCACCCTGCTCCGAATCGCCCTCACGTTGCTGCTCCCCTCCAATCCGGCCACATCCCCTTCCTCAAAGGCGCCGCCGCCGCTGTCCGCCTCCTGCTCGGTCACCTTCTCCTCCTCCTCTTTCTTCGACTGCTCCTCCTCGTCGGTGGCGGCGGACGCCGCGCGCTCCTTGAGGAAGAACTCCTCGTGCGACGCGCGACGCGCAGTGCCTCGCGGCACTTGTCGAAGTCGAACTCGCCCCCGCCACTGTCGCCGTTGTTGTTGTTGTGCCTCCGCCGATGCGCGCCCTTCCTCGCCACGAGGAACCGGCGCTGCGGGACCGGGGGTGGCGGGGCGGGGGCGGGCGTGGACCGCTTCTTCCTGGTAGAGGCGGCGCCGACCGGGGCCATGGAGGCCGGCGGGGGAGGGGAGGCGAGGATGTTGGGGTCGGAGTTCTCGGACTTGGACGGGGTCTTCGCCGCCGTGGTGGCGGCGGCCGAGGGCGCGGGCTTGCCCGAAGTCTTCGGCGCCGGGAGCGGGATTGGGGCCACCTGACTGGGCAAAGATGAACACGGCGGAGGGCAACCACCCGCGCGGGACCGAGCATCGGCGGATCTGGAGCTTGGGCGGCGGCATCGCCGCACGGGGAGAGAGAGAGGGGGAGGGGGATTATGCGGCCGGGTGTACAAAAACGTCCGTGTCTTTCTCGTAATTTACAGTTAGGTCCCTCGCCTCGCGTTTACCTGGACTGCGGGTTCGATTTTCGTTTTCTGGAGGGGCTTTTCTGCAAAACCGTCATGGACGCGTCCCTGGGCCGTCGGATCGCCGGCGGACGGCCGGGATCGCCCGGTTCCTGTAGTACTGTAGCGCTACAGGGAACCCTGTAGCTGTGAACAGTACCCGAGGGCCTCTCCGCGCGGCATTTCTTCCTTCTTTTATATATAGAGTAGATAGATAGATAGATAGATGTTTGAATATTTAAAACATATACTCAGACAAAAATATGTGGGTGTCCCCCGTTTTGAATTCAAACGCAATGTCACTCTGACAAGGCACTGTTAACGTTTTGATGAGGGATATATGTAGTTTGACTGCAGGACACGCATAGGGGATCTCGCCTTGTGCTACGTGGATTTCTCCCATGCTAGCTCCCTTCGATCGACACCAATTAAATAACCATACCTGGATGCCTGGATGGATCGGCCTGCCCAGAGTAACGAGTTCACCACCTAGCTAGTTGCCCACGGCCATGGCGAAGAAGCTCGAAAGAGAGGAGCCATGGTAACGGCGTCGGAGACGAGGGCAAGTGGCCACGCTGGGTCCTTTACCAGGGCTGCTGGCTGCGACCCCAGATCGTGGAGAGCGTGAAGCTGGTGCAAGGAGCAGTTCCAGGCGCGCCCCGACGACATCCTCCTCGTCACCTACCCCAAGTGCGGCACCACCTGGCTCAAGGCCCTCGCCTTCACCCTCACCAACCGGTCCCAGCCACCCCGCCCGCCGCGGCAACGACGCCCACCCGCTGCTCGCCCGCCACCCGCAGGATCTCGTGCCGTTCCTCGAGATGCCATGCCGCCAGATCCACCCGCTCGCCGCCCTCGAGGAGCTCCCATCCCCCAGGCTCCTCGCCACCCATCTGCGGCCGCGCTGCTGGCCTCCGTGCGTGTCCAGCGTCGGCTGCCGGGTCGTGTACCTGTGCCGCGACCCCAAGGACGTGCTCGTCTCCCTTGGCACTTCCTCAACAAGTGAACGCGAGCTTCACCATGGACAAGGCCTTCGAGCTCTCTCCAATGGGGGAGGCCTCCTACGGGCCGATCTGGGAGCACAACCTCGGGTTCTGGGAGCGCAAAGAGCGGCGACGGCAGGGTTCTCTTCCTCAAGTACGACGAGATGATGGCCCAGCCGGTCAAGCACGTCAAGACGCTCGCCGACTTCCTCGGCGTGCCCTTCACCGACGAGGAGGTGAGCCGTGGCGTCGTGGAGGATATCGTGCACCTCTGCAGCTTCGACAAGCTCAGGAGCGTACCGGTCAACTCTTCGGGAGTGTCCGATAGGATCTGCGGGGTGCCGCTCGAAACGCCTCCTTCTTTAGGGCTGGCAAGGTTGGCGACTGGGTGAATCACTTGAGCCAGGAGATGGCAAACGAGCTGGATGACATTGTTGACGAGAAGCTCTGTAAACTCCTTGCGGATTTCACTCTCTCTGCTCTTTCTCGGATCTAGATCTGAACTGGAAATTAGGTGTTTATAGCTCGATCCTCCCGTCTAGGGGTGGGCATATAAATCGAGGACCGAAAACCGAAACCAAAATAACTGACACTGAATCCGAATTGACCGAAACCGAGAAATTCGGTTGCTAATACGGTTCTTAGTTTGCAACAACCGAATTTCATTACGTGCATCACGCCTCGGTTGACCGAATGACCGAACTAACCGAGCAAAGCGAAGAAACATGTAAAAAAAGTAAAAGATGTCCAGCCCAACGCGTGCCTCGCTAAGGCCCATAAAGGTCTCCCGCAGCCCCCACTAGCCACGATCCCATTTTTATGCTAAAAAAAAGGAACGATCCTACCTCTCCTCTCTCTCTCTCTCGCAGGTTCCAAATCTCAAACAGCGCCTCAATCTCCTACCTACCCTATACCGCCGCCGCACGCACCATTGCTGACCCCTCCTTTGATTTTCTCCACCACGGCAAGCAGCGGCAGCTCGGAAGCCAGCTGCGACTCTTCTGCATCTGATTAGCACATCCAGACGCATCTCCTATCTCCTTTTCTTGTGTTGATAGATCCCTTTTTTAACGAAATTGTTCATCGATCCCTGTTTTCTTGGCCATTCAACTCTGATCGGTCCGTTCGGTCAAAACCGAAGCCGAACCGAAATTTTCGGTGCCCCGAAGTATCTGTCGTGGTGGGTAGCACGGCATATCCATCAGAGATGGAAAGAAGGATGGGGCAGGCGACGATGGATGCTCGCGCGGGATTGAGTAACTAGCGCGCATACACACTCGAGTTACCCAGGTTCGGGGCCCTCTTGTGGATGTAACACCCCTACGTCCTGCTCTTCTTATTCTTATTGCTTGATCACAAAATCGGGCTACAGATGCTCCTTGAGCTGTGTTCGGGTGGCAGCCGGCTGGAAGTCCTAGCCGGCTGGAGGTTGAAGATGATGTTACTTGGGTGTTCTGGTTGCTCGTCGCTTCTTCCTTGCCTTGGTTGCTTGCCTCACGCAGGAGGCTCTAGCCCGCCTATATAGGCAGCGGGCTAGGGTTTTAGGTTACAGGGAAGTTACAGATTTATCCCTATGACATCATCTACTTTTTGGCCGGCTAGAGCTCGCTGCTATGATTCTGCGCGGGAGATGCCCGACAGGAAGTACTGTTCACCAGGAGCGGTTATACGGGCCTGGCCCACCCGTACGGAGCTGTCGGTTGGTGCGTCCGGCTCCAGCCCAGCCGGTCGCCTGTGTCCGGGTAGACGTAGGCGGCTTGATTCAGCCGGCTGGTTCCAGGCGGCACTGTGCAGCCGACACTTGTTCAACCGGCCTGTAGAACTCTGAAGGAAAGGATCTCTTTGGGATATCCGGGGTTCATATCCCCGACAGTATCGGTTCTTATTAATTTAGCAGCCCGATCGGTCATTAGAATTGAAAAACCGAAATTATAAATTAACCGGGAAACCGAACCGATCGGTTCGGTTAGACCGAATCTCCCGTTCCCGGCCACCCCCCGAGCAAGTTCGTACACGGCATCTGTCGTCCGATTCGTCCAGTTCCTAGCCCAATTCTACAGAAACAGTTCCGTGCCTTAAATAGCTCTCATCGCCACTCGATTATTACATGGGCTAGAAACGGCCCAACTCATGGCCTGCAAGCCAGCCTGCAAGCTTCTTGGTCCTGATGGGCCTCTCCCGTCTGCTTGCACCTCCTGCTTCCTTGTCGGCGTCCCGATGGTCGTTGACAATCCCCTCGGCTTGAAATTCTGCTTGCCCCCAAGCAGAAGCTCGAGGAAACTTCTGTTGAAGCGACTCCAGGTCCTCCCAGGATGCCATTGCCTCCGGCGACCCGCTCCACTGCACCAGTCCCTGGACCACCGTACGGAGACCTTGTTGTCGCACTCGGCGCTGGAGAACACGAACAGGAACCTGCAACAAGGCATCAGGAGCTGGAAGTTGTCGCAATACCTATTGATATGGCTTGAGACACAACTTCAATTGGGAGACGTGAAAAACAGGATGAATTCTGCTTGATTCAGGGAGAGCCAATCTGTAAGCGACAACACCAATACACACCAGAACTCGATACGGGCCAAAGAACTTAAAGGATAGCTTGTGGTTAGCACGGCGCACGACCGAGGATTGAATATATGGCTGAAGCTTCAAGTAGACCTCACCCCCCACAGCAAACGTGCGTTCAGAGTGGTTCTTATCTGCTTGACTTTTCATCCTTTGCTGCATACGAAGCAAATGTTGCCTGACAGACGCCACCATCAAACTGCGTTCTTCCAACCAAGCCTGAATGTCAACTGAGGCAATACCATCAGAAGCAGTGACGCCAAAGTATCTGGGAGATCTCCCATAGAGGACTTCAAATGGTGACTTGCCGACAGACGAGTGCCAGTTGGTATTGTACCAAAACTCACAGAGGGATAGCCATTTAGACCAATGCTGTGGGTGTGAACTGATGAAACAACGAAGATAACACTCAATAGATTGATTGACCCGTTCAGTTTGTCCATCAGTCTCAGGATGGTTGCAGTGCTCATCTTCAACTGGGTACATGTTGCCTTGAACACAGCTTGCCAAAAGGTGCTAGTAAAAAACGGGATCACGATCAGACACAAGAGCAGAAGGCATACCGTGCAGTTTGTAAATGTTGTCGACGAATAACCCTGCCACTTTAGTTGCTGTGTATGGGTGCTTCAATGGTAAAAAGTGCGCATACTTCGTTAAACTTGTCGACAACCACCAGGATACAATCAAACTGTCATGAAGGAGGCAAACCCACAATGAAATCCATGGTCGCCACTTCCCAGGGAGCAGATGGTATTGGCAATGGTTGCAGCAAGCCAGGTGACAACACACGTTCTGGTTTAGCCTGCTGGCACACTCCACAGGTTTTTACATAAGAGTGAACATACCTCTTCATCCCTCGCCACTTGAACAAAGAAACCAAGCGACGATAGGTGACTGGGAATCCAGAATGTCCCCCCATGGGGCTGTCATGAAATGCTGTGACAATGAGATTTTGTAACTCTGGATCAGCACCTATCCAAATTCTATTCTTGTAACAAAGCAAGCCATTAGTGACTGTATAGTGTGGTTCTGCTGCAGGTTCAATTGCCAATTTCTGTAGTATATTCTGCACTTGGCTGTCATTCTTGTAACTTTCTAGAACTCTGTCCAACCAGATAGGTTTGACAGTGGATATGGCCATAAGAGGAGAAGAATGTACTGGCTTCCTCGACAATGCATCAGCTGCTCCATTTAAAATCCCCTTCTTGTACGGCACAGTATATTGCAAACCCATGAGCTTGGTGAGAACTTTTTGCTGCCAAGGTGTGTGTAAACGCTGATCAGTCAGGTGAATTAGGCTTTTGTGATCAGTCCTGATAACAAATTCCCCTAATTGCAGATATGATCTCCACTGTTGAACAGCTAAAAGGATGGCCATGTACTCTTTTTCATACACTGATAATCCCCTGTTCTGTTGACTAAGAGCTCTGCTAACAAAAGCAATAGGGTGTCCATTCTGTGACAAAACAGCTCCAATGCCCACCTCGCAAGCATCTGTCTCAACAATGAATGGCAGATCAAAATTGGGAAGAGCCCGAACAGGAGCAGTAATCAAGGCTTGTTTCAAAACCTGAAAAGCTGTTTCAGCTGCCTCTGTCCAAATGAATACAGCGCCCTTCTTGAGAAGTGCTGTTAACGGCTGGCTAATAATGGCATAGAAGCGAATGTGCTTCCGGTAATAACCAGTGAAACCCAGGTAGCCACGCAATTCCTTAATGTTTGTGGGCTGTGGCCAGTGCCTCACAGTCTCAATCTTGGATTCATCTGTAGAAACCCCTTGCGCTGAAATAACATACCCAAGGTATGCTACTCTTTCTTGTGCAAAAGCACATTTGGATAGCTTGACTTGCCACTGTTCTGTCTGCAGAATTTTCAACACTTGTTCAACATGCTTCAGGTGCTCATCATAGGTTTTACTGTAAATTAGAATGTCATCAAAGAAGACAAGGGCAAACTTGCGAAGGACTGGTGCCAAGGCTGCATTCATAGCAAACTGAAACGTTGCTGGAGCACCTGTGAGACCAAAAGCCATAACACGAAACTCATAGTGGCCATTATGGGTTTGAAACGCTGTCGTATATTCTTCTCCTGGGGCTAATCTTATCTGGTGGTACCCTGCCTTGAGATCTAACTTAGTAAACCATTTTGATCCAGACAACTCATCGAGCAACTCATCGATCACAGGTAAAGGGTACTTACCTTTCACTGTCAAAGCATTCAGATGGCGATAATCCACCACTAATCTCCAGGTGTTGTCATGTTTCTTCACCAAGATGACAGGAGAAGCGAAAGCACTATTGCTGTGTGTAATGACACCTTGATCTAACAATTCTTGAATTTGCCTCTCAATTTCAGACTTAAGAGCAGGCGCCACTCTGTATGGACGCATAGAAACTGGCCTTGCTCCTGGAATCAGAGGTATTTGGTGGTCATATTGTCGTCGGGGTGGCAGACCTGTAGGTGACTCAAATACTGAAGAAATTTTTTCTAGCAAGGCCTGGACACCTGAACTGTACTGCTGCCCTGGCTTTTGAGTATCAGCATCCTGAACAATATGTAACTCGATGAGGGCATGAACAGACTCTTATGCACTCTCCCCATGCAAAACTACCAACTGTCCATCTTTCTGGAGTGCAAGCCAGTTCTGGGACCAATGTGTGATCATAGGGCTATTGTCAGCCAGCCAATCATAACCAATGATGCCATCATAGTTGTGCAATGGCAACACTCTGAAACTGTCAACAAATTTATGATCATTAGAACTCCACTCCAGCTGAGGAAAATATTCAGTCAACTGTAGCAAGTCCCCTCCAGCAACTTGGACATTTAGGGGTTTAGTGAGTAATTTCTTGCCAGTTAACAACTGTACTTTACTCTGATCAATGAAACATCCTGAACTGCCAGAATCAACTAGGAACAACAATGTCTGCCCTTGAATCTGAACTTGAAGCTGCATGGTCTTGGTTGCTAGAGTGTTGTGTTTCATTGCTGCAGCCGAAATAAGCATCAGTTGTTGGTCTGGTTGAAGTTCGTCATCAGACACTTCTGACTCTTCCACTTGCATGCAATTGGTCATTTCCTGCACAACATGAAGCTGAATTGTTTTGTTACATTGATGTTCTCTGCCCCATTTCTCTCCGCAGATGAAACATAAACCCTTAGCCCTTTGATAAGCTTTGAGATTAGTCCACTTGTCATCTATTGCAAACCTGGTTCCTTCAAGCAACTTCTTCTCCTCAACTGTTTTAGATACCCACCTTGCTCGAGGTTGCGGTGGCATAGGCAGCGACGCTTGTGATCGCCTAGGAGGTGCAGAAACAGCCGAGTGACTGTTCAAGGGAGTGCTGCCATCACCCATTTCCTCATACAACAGGGCCAGGGTGTAAGCTGAATCAAGGTCCTTAGGCTACTGTATGGCGACAAACACGCGCACGGCTGGCTTCAATCCATCGAGGAATTTGGTGGTATAGTGTAAGGGATCAGGATGAGATTCATATACCGATATCTGGTCCATCAAATCAGTGTAGCGCTGGACATAATCTTCAACCATTGATGTCTGTGATATGTGAAAAAGGCGCCTGACGAGAATCTGATGTTGGTTGCGGTTGAACCGTGCATGTACTGCCACCACGAACTCAGACCAGCGTCCATTTGGTGTCTTCTACAAATACGCTTCAAGCCAAGTAGCCGCTGCCCCCGAGAAAGTGGAAGAAAGATAGGAAATCCATTGTTCCGGCGGTGAATTCCAACGCTGAAAGTACTCCTCACAACGGCGTTGCCACAATTTGGGTTGGTACCATCAAACAGAGGCAACTCGACGCGAGGTGCAGAATTCACATCATCAGTATACTGCAGCCGACCAGGACTACTAGACGATGGGGAAAAAATTGGTCGGGATGCATACCTCCTACCGGAGGTGATGAGAGCGGAGCTCCCATCATCCCCCGGTCAGTTGTGGCACAGCGGTTCCCATCGGGGCCGGCAGATCCTTCGCCTGGTTGTCAGATGCGGTTCCTTGTGTTTCCCCCCGCTTCGGCGTTCGTTCCCGATCGGTTGGCGTTGCCGATTGCGGTCGCCAAGCCCGCGATCTCGGCGCTGAGCGACTTTCGAGCGACCTCCAACTCGCTGCCGAAAGTGGCCTTGACTTCACCGAGCTCCACTTCCATCTGTTCGTGCACTGAGTCGATGGATTCGCCTATCTCCTTGAATTGTTTTTTGGTGTCGTCGACGAAGGCCTTGACCGCGTCGAGGATTCCCTTCTTGTAGGTGAGAAACTTGTTCTCATACATCTCCGCCGTGTCCGCCTTGAGGATGTTGTATAGGGCACAAGACTCCGGCGACAGGTTCTGCATGGCCGCTGCTCGTTGCCTCGCCACGAAACGCGTGTGGTGCGCGTGGTTGGGCAACTCCAGATCGGATCGACCCGGCCGCTCTGATACCAATTGTAAACTCCTTGCGGATTTCACTCTCTCTGCTCTTTCTCAGATCTAGATCGGAACTGGAAATTAGGTGTTTATAGCTCGATCCTCCCGTCCACCCCCGAGCAAGTTCGTACACGGCATCTGCCGTCCGATTCATCCAGTTCCTAGCCCAATTCTACAGAAGCAGTTCCGTGCCTTAAATAGCTCTCACCGCCACTCGATTATTACATGGGCTAGAAATGGCCCAACTCATGGCCTGCAAGCCAGCCTGGAAGCTTCTTGGTCCTGATGGGCCTCTCCCGTCTGCTTGCACCTCCTGCTTCCTTGTCGGCGTCCCGATGGTCGTTGACAATCCTTGCTTCCTTGATATGCCTAGATCTAATGCATATCAGGTCGCTTCTTTCTTTCGGCCCATCTTTCGTCCTCTCCGGCAAGTTCAGCAGAGTGCCAAACAGACTCTCGAACACATTCTTTGTGATATGCATTAGATCTAGGCAATGAGGCGTACCGAGGATGGGCCAGTACGACAAGTCCCAAAACACGGACCTCGTCTTCCATACATCTAGGAGTGGTTTTGGCGCCTTTTGCTTCTTTCCCGGCCGAGGGCACTCTTCCCATTCATTCAGCAAATCATATATTTCTTCGCCGCACCTCTTACGTGGAGGTCCCCGGAGCTCTTCTTCGCCGTTGAAAAGGTCTCCACGCCTTCTCCACGAGTCTTTAATTTGTAGCCACCTTCGATGGCCGATGTAGACGGTTTTTGAAGACCCGGGATCTTTCTGGAGCTGGTGAAACGTCGGGTCATCCATGCACCTCACACATCCGTTATGTCCGTGGCACACCTGGCCTGAGATGTATCCGTAGCCGGGATAGTCGTGCACCATAAAGAGCAAGGCGGCTCTCATAGGAAAATATTCTTCTGCGAGGGCGTCCCATGTGTTGACCCCGCCTTCCTCCCATAACGTGTGTAGCTCATCTTTCAGTAGCTTCAGATACAGATTGATGTCGGTGCCCGGTTGTTTCGGCCCTTGAATGAGCATGCTCATGTGTATGTACTTCCTCTTCATACATAGCCAGGGCGGGAGGTTGTATATCCATACGAACACGGGCCAGGTGCTATGTGTGCTGCTCTGGTTGCCAAACGGATTGAGCCCATCGGTGCTCGCACCCAACCTAATGTTCCGTGGCTCTGCCCCGAAAGTTGGATATTCATCGTCCAATGCTTTCCACTGGCATGCATCCGAAGGGTGTGTCAGATTTACCTTTTCATTCCGCTCTGGATCTCTCAGAACTTTCTCCCTTCTCTCCGCGTGCCAACGCATGAGCTTTGCTTCCTTGCGGTCCACGAAATAGCGCCGTAGATGGGGGATGAGCGGAAAGTACCACACAACTTTTCGAGGAGCTTTATTCCTCCCTTTCTTGTATCGAGCAGCCTTGCACACCGGACATGTGGTCTTGTCCGCGTCCCCTTCCCGAAAGATGTAGCAGTCGTTGATGCACACGTGGTATTTTTCGTGCGGTAGATCAAAGGGGCACACGATTTTCTTGGCCTCATCACAACTTTTAGGACACGTGTTCTCCTTCGAAAGCTTTCTCTGCCAGTATTGCAGACTTGCGTCGAGGCTTACGTCGCTCCATTTGTATCTTGCCTTCATCTGCGGAACATCGAGCGCTACTTTCAAGCGGGAGTCATCCGGTTCACAATCTGGATACAACGGAGTATTCGAGTCTATCTCTAGTTGCGCCAGTTTATATTCCTCTCTTGCGGCAGATCTGGGGTTAGTCATCTTCTTGAGAAGCAGTTCTTTGAGATGAGGTTCCCGCACGACTAAAGTTAGCGGTGCCCGCGTGTCCTCGTCTTCCTCCATTACGTGTTGCTCATCACTGTCTTCTCCAGCATATATATCATGGTGCGGATGAGCAGGCTCTTGATCATCTTCTTGCACCTTGTTGTCATCATTGACCTGCTGCCATTCCTGATCATTTCCTGCCGCCGCCTCATGGATTTCATCATCATCTTCATCATCACTTATCCACTGAGTGTGCCTCTCCATGAAACCACGCCTGAGCAGGTGCTCCAGCAATTGTCTGCTAAAGGGGTCGAGGGCGCCCTCTAGTCTGCATTTTCGACACGGACATTGTATCATTTTGCGATTATTCCGTAACATGTCTTCCGTCGCATGCCTCAAGTATCTATTCACGACACATTCGCTCAAAGTGACCATTGTCGCCTGCATGGTGTAGAACAAATAATACAATTATTAGAACCATATATATATCGTTTTTCACGAAAAAATTCGGCATGACCTTCCTAGAAATAGGACCTAAGAGGGAGTGCCAAAATTTGCCGAGACGGAAATTAATCAACATCCTGGAAAAATATTGGCAACTCATTTCAATTTCATAAAAAATCATTAATTTCGGTCCATTCCGACAAATTTTGGTCAAACTCCCCTTGCCAAAATCATTAATTTCGGTCCATTCCAGCAAAATTCGGTCAAATTTCATGAAAAATCATTAATTTAATTTATTATATAAAAATCAATCCACCGTAATTAGATGACCATACGTACGAGATCGAGTCAAGTTCACCGAGAAATTGATGTGTAATGATTGTAGCTAGAACAATGTGTTGGAGAGAGAGAGAGCGAGATAGGACTAGATCTAGAGTTGTGGAGGGAAATCCTTTGGTGGATAGGTTGGAGAGAGGGAGGTGAGGCTAGATCTATCAACTAAAATAGTTTTTATTGGTTGAAACTAGAGAAAATGATGGGGGGTGGCATTTAATGGAGTAGCAACAATGGGGAGTGAAGAGGAGAGGAAAGTGCAATAATGGAGAGGAGAAAGGGGGCTGGTCGGGTTGGTGAAAATGCCAAGAAATCACTGGCGAACAAGAGGAAGGTTCGCCAGTGGTACATGCCTTACCACTGTCGAACCATCTGCGTTGTTCGCCAGTGGTAAACGAGGGCCCGGGGTACCCCAGCAGGACCATCTACCGCTGGCGAACCATGGTTCCCGTTCGCCAGTGGTACCTAACTTACCGCTGGCGGACAGGAACGTGCGTTCGCCAGCGGTAGATGGCCCCGCTCAGTACGCCCGGGTCCGCGTTTTCTCTAGCGCTTCATCGGGCTTTAGGGGGCGGATGTAGTACGATGGCTTCTTGGCGAAAGTGCTGATGGCGGTGCGGATGATGTTGGTGACGGGGTCGGCGAGGCCTACGGCGAGGCCGCAATTGGAGATGCAGTTGGCGAGGTCCGGGATGTCGGCGATGGGAAGGCGGCGGGCCGCCTCGAGGTAGAACTCGGCCAAGTCGTGGATGTACTCCGGGGCTGGAGCATCCGCAGGCCTGGGACGCCATTTGCCACCCACGGAGGTCACCCGGTTGGTGGAGGTCGAGGCCGCCGAGATGCCCCGGTTCTTCTGCCTGTCCCAGAAGGACAAGCCGTCACGGGAAGGGTTGCCGGCGTGGTTCGCCGGCACGGGCATGGTTTGATTTGGGGATGAGCTAGGGTTTCCATGACTTCGGATGGTTTCGATTTCGATTTGGGGATGATATCGGCCGACCTCTCCCCCCTCCCCCCCAATTTATTTAGGGCTCGGGCCGCCCACTGGCCTGGCCTGTTTACAAATTGAGTGCACACCACATTAGGCCCAATTTCCACTGACCCGGACTTTGTGGGAAATCCCTCCCTGTCGCTCGGGCCATTTGTACCCCCATTTCGCTTAACTGTTCGGATGTTGGGCTCGGCCCGTTAGCGTCAACATGTCGCCAAACATAATAAGAAATTTAATTAGGAAACTAAACTTTCAAATATATGAAACATTCAATTAATTTTATTTGGTGAAAACCAAGTGAAAATATATTTGCAAATTTATTTTAAATAATAAAGTGCATATGAAAATGTTTTACATGTGCGGAACGTTTATGAAATATTTGTGGTTTGATAGGCAACCATAATGAAAATATGCATGAAAATTTTGTGGTTTCAACACCACTTTCAGAGTCGAATTTTGAAATTTTTGCAAATATACATGAAATATGTCAAATATTGATCTTGTTCTGAAGATCTGCTCACCGGGATCTCAAAATATAAAAATCTGACATTCGGTACAAAAAGATACAACCCATACAATATTGAGAGATTGAAAATGATGGGTGGACGGATAAAATAGTTTGTCAAATAACTGGAATGGGGGTGGCAATATTTGAAATTTCTGAATTTTTTCATAAAAACAACATGTCGCCAAAAATAATAAGAAATTTCAATACGAAGTTAAAATTTTGAATTTATGAAACGTTTATCTATTTTTTGGGTGAAAATGTATTTTTAAATTTATTTATAGAAATAAAGTGCACATGAATTTTTTTACATGTGCGCAACTTTATGAAATATTTGTAGTGTCACAAGCAAACATAATGAAAATATGCATGAGAATAGTTGTAATTTCAATACCATTTCCAGAGTCGAATTTTGAACTTTAAAAATATGCATTAAATATATCCAATATTGATCTTGTTTTGAAGATCTCCTCACCAGGATCTCAAATATAAAAAATATCAAAATCAGAAACTCGGTTCAAAAGATATAACCTATATAATATGAGAATGAGACTGAAAATGATGGGTGGGTGGATAGAATAACATATGATTAATCTCTTGGGTTAAGTTAATGTGACACTATGCGTCATTTATTGCTCACGCGGGTGAGACTGCATGTCATTTAGTGTTGGGTGACGTCACCACGTGGTTGTTGTACCAGCCGGAGCGTATTATATGGCGTGCATACGCACGGGGATACAATATAGTCTGGCAGAGAGCTTATCACGTACCTGATGGGATCCGCAGCATAGAAAGCAAAAAAAAATCCTATGAGATGCGAACGCACAACCAAGATCTAATCTAGGAGAATATTTGTAGTGAGAGAGAGTAATTCTTCATACCCTTGAAGAACACGAGAGGAAACATTTAACAGATGTGGCCGGCTTAGTCGTCGCCTCCAAGAGCATAGTTGCTCTTAACCTTGTTTTGATGATTGATTACAATACAAAGATAGCATTTAACTTGTTGTCTGAGTTTACATAGGTTCTACAAACGGTTATATGCCGCTCACAAGTTAAAAAGAAGAAGGAATGGCAATCTGTTTTGGCGGTAGCACCGCTGCTTACGCGGCGGTAGTACCGCGCTGGATCAAGGTCGTGCTGCTGTTGCGGTAGTGCCGCCCGCACTACCGCCCATTTTCTGCTTCTGGTGCTATGAGCGGTAGTTCCGCCTCCCCGCGGCGGTAGTACCGCTGGTCCTCGGCGCGAAGAGATAAGTGACGGAAGTGCCTCCCGCACTACCGCCAAATCGAGGTTCGGCGCTCATGAGCGGAAGTACCACTCCCTGTGTGGCGGAAGTACTGTTGGGAATATGCCCTAGAGCCAATAATAAAATGGTTTATTGGCATATTCATGTTTATGATAATAGTTTATTCTCCATGCTATAATTGTATTAACCGGAAACATAATACATGTGTGGAATATAAACAACCAGATGTCCCTAGTGAGCCTCTACCGGACTAGTTAGTTAGTCAAAAGATGGTTAGAGTTTCCTAACCATGGACTTGTTATAGTCACTTGATAA
Source organism: Puccinellia tenuiflora (assembly GCA_012064385.1). Taxonomy (NCBI): domain Eukaryota; kingdom Viridiplantae; phylum Streptophyta; class Magnoliopsida; order Poales; family Poaceae; genus Puccinellia; species Puccinellia tenuiflora. Next base: position 518,117 of record QRDG01000380.1, read on the forward strand.
CGGAGTCATATCATTAGGAGTAATGATGTGATGGACAAGACCCGATAATAAAGAGTTGCAATTGATCGTGTCACAACAGTTTTATTGCCAACGCTTTTAGTATGCCAAGTATAGTTTCCTTAGACCATGAGATTATGTCACTCCCGTTTACCGGAGGAATGCTTTGTGGACATCAAACGTCACGTCGTAACTGGGTGATTATAAAGGTGGCTTTCAGGTATCTCCGATGGTATTTGTTGGGTGACATGAATCAAGATTGGGATTTGTCCTTCCTTGTGACGGAAAAGATATCTCTGGGCCCTCTCGGTAATATAGCATCAGAAAGGTTGCAACCATGTGGTTAAGTGTTAATCACGGAGATCCTATATTATGGACGAGTAAAGAGAATTTGCCAGGTAACGAGATAGAACTAGATATGGAGATATCGACGATCAAATCTCGGGCAAATTAAATATCGTGAGACAAAGGGAATCGTATATGAGATTAAGAATCTCCGGCATCGTGGTTCAATCGATAAAGAACTTCATTTAATATGTAGGAGTCAATATGGGCATCCCGGTCCCGCTATTGATTATTGATATGATCATGTCTGCATGTTCTCGAACCCGTAGGGTCACACACTTAACGCTCCGATGTAGCTAGGGTTAGCGATGAGATGTTTGATGGTATGAACGAATGGTGATTCGGAGTCTCGGATGGGAACCTAGACGTCACGAGGAGTTCCGGAAGAGTCCGGAGAATAAGATTCATATATGGAAAGTGGTTTCCAGAGGTGTCGGAAAAGTTCCGAAATATTCCGATAGAGTACCGGAAGGTTCTAGAAACTTCTAGAGGAGTCTAGAAGTGGGGCCCACATGGACCAAAGGGGGTGCAGCAGCCACTTGGGCTGGCCGCACCACCCATAGGCCCATATGGGCCAAGTCGGCCAAAGGGGCCCAAGGGGGGAGGCGCCCCAAACCCTAACCCTAGGGCGGCTAACTTGGGGGGCAAGTTCCCCAAGCCGGCCGGCCCTAGGGCTCCTCCCTTAGCCGCCTATATAAGGAGGGGTGGGGGTGCAGCACACCCTATGCCAAGGCTGCCCTAGCCGCACCACCCCCCAAACCCTAGCCGCACCTCTTGCTCCTCCTCTCTCCCTCTTGCACGGCTTGGCGAAGCCCTGTCCGTGGGAGATCTTCACCTTGCTGCACCACCCCTAGCCGTAGGGTTGCTGCACCATCTCCCTCTCCTCTTGCTTGGCTTGGCGAAGCCCTGCTCGTGGAGATCTACACCATCAACACCACCACAACCGTCGTGGTGCCGAGATCTATCTAGCCACGTCCTCCTCGCTTGCGGGATCAAGGAGAGGACGTCTACATCGAGCCATACGTGTGGATACCGTGGAGGCGCTGCTCGTGCGGTGCTCCATCGGATTGGATCGTGTGGATAATACATCTCCTCGCGACTAGATGCGTCTAGTTGCGGGGATCGACAGACCAACCCCTGCATCGACAAAATGCTTTGAACGTTCTTCGAGGGTAAGAAATTGGATCTCATCTTCGCTACCTTCATCTAATAGATCTAGATCCTTGAGGTTTCTTCCGCTTGTTACGTAGGAAATTTTTTGTTTTCTATGCAACGACCCCATCAGTGGTATCAGAGCCTAGATCTATTCGTAGATGTTGGTGCGATTAGAACACAAGTGTTGTGGGCGTTGATATTTTAAGTTGCTACCTTCTCGCGTGCACTTTGCGTCTTTGCGGTATTGTGAGATTGAAGCGGCCCGGACCAACCTTACTCGTCCACGCACGAGAGACCGGTTCCACGACTGACATGCAACTTGTTTTGCATAAGTGGCTGGCGGGTGTCTGTTTCTCTTACTTTAGTGAAGATGCAATTTTCAATGGAAGTCCTTTCGAAAGGATGAGTAAATAAGCAACTACTATATCACCATTGTGGTTTTTGCGTAGATTAGAACGGTTCTATCTCGTTGACCCAAGCCACGTAAAAATTGCATAAACAAAGTAGAGGACGTCTAACTTGTTTTTGCAGGGGGGTCATGTGATGTGGTATGGCCAATGTGTGATTTGTGATAATGTATGCAATGATCATGTTTGTAATCTTTCGCGACTTGCATGTCGACGAGTACGGCAACCGGCAGGAGCCATATGGTTGTCTATTATTTTATGTGACCTGCGTGTCATTGAATCACCATGCAATTGCTTTACTTTATTGCTAATAATAGCATTAGTTGTAGTTGCATTAGTTGGTGGACAACCATGGTGATGGTGCCACAATGATGGAGATCATGCCGGTGCTTTGGAGATGGAGATCAAAGGCACAAGAAGAAAGGCCATATCATATCACAATTATGAATTGTATGTGATGTTAATCCTTTTATGCACCTTATTGTTATGCTTGAATGTGATCGCGACGGTAGCATGATAAGGTGATGTCTCACGTTAATATCAAGATGTGTTCTCCCCTAGTATGCACCGTTGCCAAAGATCTTCGGTTCGAAGCACCGCGTGATGATCGGGTGTGATAGATTCTACGTTCACATACAACGGGTGTAAGCCAGTTTACACATGCGGAAATACTACGGTTTCCTTGACGAGCCTAGCATGTACAGACATGGCCTCGGAACACAAGAACCGAAAGGTTAAACACGAGTCATATGGACGATATGATCAACATGGTGATGTTCACCTTTGAAGCTACATCATCTCACGTGATGATCGGTTGTGGTGTAGTGGATTTGGATCGTGTGTCACTAAACAACCAGAGAGATGTTGAGTTTGGTGGGAGTTCATTAAAGATGAACTAAAATTATCATAAACAAAAGTCCTTAAAAATGTCTTTGCAAAAATCCTTGTAGATCTTGGTCGACTTCGGTAGTCGGTTCGTTGCTGAAAAACTGCGTCTCGATGGGTCATTTTTGTTAAGTGGTACCTGCATTTGAAAGAAGTCCTAAACACCCATGCTCAGCTCTACGTGCTAGAAGAACCAATAGAAGATAAACCCAAATATTTCTGCAAGCGATGAAGAGTACATGGAGTGGTTTTGAACCACCTACTTGAAAGTCAAGTGGATGATGTGCACCTTCATGAATTCTGACCTAAGTAGACAATTCAAGAACTTGATTGCAATGGAGATTGTTGATGAGCTGAAAAATAGTTTTTCAGCGCAAGTTAGAATTGTAAGGTTCGAATGTCTGAACGGTTTTCTTTCACTCAAGATGGAAGAGAACACTTGCTTGGAACAACACCTGAGGATAATGCATGAGATACATCATCGTCTAGTGCTTGTTTGGAACCACGAGATAAATGACGGTTTCGCGATAGATGGGGTGATACGCTAGCTTCTCCCCAGCTTCAAGAATTATGCCGGAGACTATGTCATGGGAAGGGATTTGATCACTTTCTGTGAGTTTGTGTCTTGGCTACGTCATGTCAAAGTGGAACCCATAGCAAGAGAAGTTGACAATGCAGAAAGTATATAGTGATATACAAGTTATAAGTGCTTAAGTCCAAATTGCAATTGTGGCGGTTTCGATAAGCATTTGATACGCATTCTGTTTTATGAAAACAGAACCTGCTGCTTGAGATTTGCATAAAGGATATGGGAAGACGTTGTGGAATGGTGGCAATCAAGGAGTTGATGCTGGCAACGATCTGTCTCTACATTTATCGTTTGGATTAGAGGATTTGAATAAGTTTTGTAATCGAATTAAGTGTAATTTTAATTAGTGTGTCTTGCTTATGTGAGACGGTTATTCATGTTAAAGACAATGGTTGTTCTATTTTCACGAGTGACCCTTTTTGGAAATCACAAGTTTTCGATTATAAGTGTATTATTCTTATTATAATCTAGATGATAAATTAGTTAAACATTTATAAAAATATGTGACATACTAAAATATCCAAAACTTAATAATGACAATTGTTTTAGTCGTGCTAAAGATTGAATAAACATTTTGATGTTTTATCAATGCGCCTTATTGAAGGAGTATGACTAAAATGCCACCCTTTGGAAGTGTGTCATGAGTTGCCGAAAATAAAACACAAGTGTTGGTTGTATTTTCAGAAAATGTTAGATGTCATTATTTTGTGCACTCCATCATAAATGATATGAGTAAATAGATGTATTTGTTCAAGTTATGATATTTGATGAGATCAAATAAAATTCTGGAGTTTAGGATATTAAGTTAACAAGAAAATTGCGTCTTTTGATTTGATCAAAAGAGACAAAATATTTGAGTTATTATTTTAGTATGAAGACTTGTGAGAAGTGTTATCACAAATTACAATGTTTAGAATATTTCAAAAACGTTTGATATGTCCTAAGATATTGTAATCACACACTATTTGATTTTGTGTGGTCTCAAAGAAGGGTTTTTACTTTAGGGTTTATCTGTAGCATTTAGATTTATTTGATAAACACTCGGTTTTAAATAAGGGTCTATTTAATGATTTGCATTTTGCATATGAGTTATGTGAAACAGTGGTTTCAATAATTATGGGATAATTAGAAACTATTGCAAATAAAGTTTGTAGTATATTCATATGTGACTATGAATAGAGATTCCACAATGAGAGACTAAAAGGGACAAATCAATTGTTGGTTGTGTTAAAGGTTTTAGTGGTTTTTATCGTGAAAAGGTTTCATTGATAAAAGAATTGATGGAATAAATGAAAAGCTAAAACCTTGCTTGTTTATGTATCAAGTGGCACATATGTAAAGTGCTATGTTGGTTAAAACTTGACACATAAAGGAATTAATGATGGTGATCATTGAATTTCGGTTTAGCTTGTCTAAAGAAAAGTAGGATTCATGAATATAAAATTTTGTCAGGTTACAAAATAATATTCATGATTTACTTGTCCTGTTTGAGAAACAAGACATACCTACGAAACTACAAAGAAGAAATAGAAACCTTAAATACGAAAATGACTGAGAGTCATCCTATGTTAAGTTTAAATCACAAAGTAATTGTTACTTGATTTTGTGAAAGCGTTGTTTCACATATTTATTCTTCAAAAGGGTTTGTAAGGAATAAATAAAACTTACTGGACAAAAGCACAAGAGGTAAAGCTCTTTAACATATTCAATGTTGTTAACTACATGGTGTAGTTGTGCTTAAAGTCGAAGGGATTTATGCTAGCAAAGTACTAGCATTCGTATAAAGAGTTCTCGATATTAATAGTTAATCAAGAATTTTGGAGGTGTCCAAAATATCGAGAAAATACACGAGTGTGATCTAATTAAGATATGTGGCGACATATATTAAGTTAGAGCAGAAACTATTTTCCATGATCAAAATATGTGGAGACATATGTTTGAGTGGGAGCTAGTTAATCATGGTCAAATATAGAGATAACATATTTCTGAGTGGGAGCCAAAGTGGTTTCACAATTTAATATGTATATGGTGTATATTTGAGTGGGAGTTTACAACATCTTGTTTGTGTGAAATGGAGATTTCATAAATGTTGTAAATGAGTCAGGAACCAACGTATAACTTATGAAGTTAGTTTGAACGTCAAATATCTATGGAGATAGATGTATCTATGGTGGATAGATATGTTTGATAAAGCGTTATGTCAGGATGTTTAACCTAAGTAAGATTTTGAAGGAGTTCAAAATAGAACAAGAGAAGAAAGGTTCATCTGCTTGTGAGAAATAGGTGAAACATTGAGTTGAGAAATCAGTACAAAATTGATGGTTGAAGATATGTTGGTATTCGCTATGAATGGTTCATAGGTCTAACATATAAGAACCATATGTTTGTATTTGACGATATGTGACCCAAGTTCTTGGTTAGTAGAACATGTTAAATGAGGAGTCATTTTTCATGGAGTTGAGATAATAGAATCTAGAGATTGGTAGACTTGGTTGAAGTCATAAAACCAAACTAGATTGGAAATCTCATAATGGCAGAAGCGTAGCGAAAACATGATCAGAAATATCAAAGTGACATGGGTGCACTATCGATTTGTGAGTCTACAACATATAGGAGTATATGATTAATTCAAGGATTAAAAGATATAATATTTTGGTTTGAGAAATTTGTTTCAAGACTGAGTGAGTTCCGGGTGCACATGCTATGTGAAAGTCCTCTTGAATGATCATACGTCATGTAGGCATAAAAGGGAAACGAAAATCCTACTCTGTAACCAAATATATTATATTCGTCATATGATGATGAAATTATCATGTGATGATAAGAGGTTTATCATGTGATGATAAAGTAATGTCAAATTAGGTGACATTGACATTTTGCAAAGAACATAAATAACTGTATAGTACAGAACACGGACAGAACCTCTTCCACGAGCAAACATGATCAGCACTGAGACTCCGTGAGTGTTAGACACCATGAGTGTTGGATCGAGAAAATGTAAACTAGATTATTGACTCTAGTGCAAGTGGGAGACTATTGGGAATATGCCCTAGAGGCAATAATAAAATGGTTTATTGGCATATTCATGTTTATGATAATATTTTATTCTCCATGCTATAATTGTATTAACCGGAAACATAATACATGTGTGGAATATAAACAACCAGATGTCCCTAGTGAGCCTCTACCGGACTAGTTCGTTAGTCAAGAGATGGTTAGAGTTTCTTAACCATGGACTTGTTATAGTCACTTGATAATGGAGTCATATCATTAGGAGTAATGATGTGATGGACAAGACCCGATAATAAAGAGTTGCAATTGATCGTGTCACAACAGTTTTATTGCCAACGCTTTTAGTATGCCAAGTATAGTTTCCTTAGACCATGAGATTATGTCACTCCCGTTTACCGGAGGAATGCTTTGTGGACATCAAACGTCACTTCGTAACTGTGTGATTATAAAGGTGGCTTTCAGGTATCTCCGATGGTATTTGTTGGGTGACATGAATCAAGATTGGGATTTGTCCTTCCTTGTGACGGAAAAGATATCTCTGGGCCCTCTCGGTAATATAGCATCAGAAAGGTTGCAACCATGTGGTTAAGTGTTAATCACGGAGATCCTATATTATGGACGAGTAAAGAGAATTTGCCAGGTAACGAGATAGAACTAGATATGGAGATATCGACGATCAAATCTCGGGCAAATTAAATATCGTGAGACAAAGGGAATCGTATATGAGATTAAGAATCTCCGGCATCGTGGTTCAATCGATAAAGAACTTCGTTTAATATGTAGGAGTCAATATGGGCATCCCGGTCCCGCTATTGATTATTGATATGATCATGTCTGCATGTTCTCGAACCCGTAGGGTCACACACTTAACGCTCCGATGTAGCTAGGGTTAGCGATGAGATGTTTTGATGGTATGAACGAATGGTGATTCGGAGTCTCGGATGGGATCCTAGACGTCACGAGGAGTTCCGGAAGAGTCCGGAGAATAAGATTCATATATGAAAAGTGGTTTCCAGAGGTGTCGGAAAAGTTCCGAAATATTCCGATAGAGTACCGGAAGGTTCTAGAAACTTCTAGAGGAGTCTAGAAGTGGGGCCCACATGGACCAAAGGGGGTGCAGCAGCCACTTGGGCTGGACGCACCACCCATAGGCCCATATGGGCCAAGTCGGCCAAAGGGGCCCAAGGGGGGAGGCGCCCCAAACCCTAACCATAGGGCGGCTAACTTGGGGGGCAAGTTCCCCAAGCCGGCCGGCCCTAGGGCTCCTCCCTTAGCCGCCTATATAAGGAGGGGTGGGGGTGCGGCACACCCTATGCCAAGGCTGCCCTAGCCGCACCACCCCCCAAACCCTAGCCGCACCTCTTGCTCCTTCTCTCTCCCTCTTGCACGGCTTGGCGAAGCCCTGTCCGTGGGAGATCTTCACCTTGCTACACCACCCCTAGCCGTAGGGCTGCTGCACCATCTCCCTCTCCTCTTGCTTGGCTTGGCGAAGCCCTGCTCGTGGAGATCTACACCATCAACGCCACCACAACCGTCGTGGTGCCGAGATCTATCTAGCCACGTCCTCCTCGCTTGCGGGATCAAGGAGAGGACGTCTACATCGAGCCGTACGTGTGGATACCGCGGAGGCGCTGCTCGTGCGGTGCTCCATCGGATTGGATCGCATGGATAATACATCTCCTCGCGACTAGATGCGTCTAGTTGCGGGGATCGACAGACCAACCCCTGCATCGACAAAACGCTTTGAACGTTCTTCGAGGGTAAGAAATTGGATCTCATCTTCGCTACCTTCATCTAATAGATCTAGATCCTTGGGGTTTCTTCCGCTTGTTACGTAGGAAAATTTTTGTTTTCTATGCAACGACCCCATCAAGTACCGCTGGGTTAGTGCTGGGAGAAGCACTCCAGCGGTAGTGCCGCTCCTACTACCGGCATTTCAGAGTTCGATGCAATGAGCGGAAGTACCGCTTCTTCGGCGGCAGTACCGCTTGTGCGGGATAGGAAGCATGAAGACCGGGGCTTTGACCTCCCAGAACAAGGCGTTCCGCACCTCCGGTAGTACCGCCATTCCATCGGCGGTAGTACCGCTGGCGCGGGAAAACTCCTCCCAACGGCCAGAATTGAAGACATGGTATTTAATGCCCTTCACCTACCTTGGGACATTTAGCTAGCCCAAAATATTTTTGACCTCCATTGTTGCAAGCTCCAATCTTCGATTACTCCCAATCTTTCCATCCAAACTCGTTGATCTTTGGAGGATTGAAGGAGGAGACCCGGATCTACATCTTCACTGAGCCGATTTACATTTCCCCTCAATTACTTGAGGGACCATTTGCTACGGTTTCCCTTTGAAAAACCTAGCTCCTTGTTGTACTCACTTGTTGTTCTTGTGACAGATTGTAGCTGTTCGGGTGCCCCCAATTCAGTTGTGGGTGTGTGCCCCGAATCATTGTTGTAAAGGCTCCGGCTTCCGCCTTGAAGGGAACCGATAGTGGAAGGTGAACCAATCCTTTGTGGAGCGATTCATCGGAGAATAGGGTGAGCATGTTGTGGCGTTGAGCAAGCCTATGGTGGCGAGCTCACACCCCTCCAACGAGACGCACTCCCGTGTCTCCGCGTGCTTTCACTTTGGTTACCTCTATCCTTGTTTACCTCCTTTACCTTGTGTATCTTGTTTAGTTGCTAGCTTGTGATATAGGTAAATTCACCGTAGTTGCATATCTAGAGAATTTACCTTTTGTGTCAAGCCTAATTTGAAAAAGTACTAAAATTTGAAGTAGCACCTATTCACCCCCCCCTCTCTAGGTGCCATACGATCCTTTCATCGCCGATTCCGCGGCTAGGTGATGCCTGCCAGCCGCGAGAATATTTCCTCCTTGTTGAAGGAGACTCCCGCACGAGACCGCACCGGGTGCCGAGTCAGAGCACGATTCCGTCAAAGCCGAGTCCCCAACGATGACGACTCTCACTCACAACAGATCCCATGATCAAGTGTCGAAAGCACAACACCTCCAAGGTATCCACGCGTGCCGCAGGTAGCGTCTCTGTGCCCGTCATGATGCTCCATTCCACTGATGGCACGGGAATGAGATTGAATTACTTGAGGTCTCTAGGATATTCTCTAGATCTGAAGATAAGAGAGGTAAAAATCCCGCCAGTACCTCCACGAGAGAGTGTGTGTTGTGGCTGAGAAGGGCTATCTTATTGAACTCTTCACTTGTGAGAATGGATAACCACCAAGCCTTTTCTTGGCTACGCCAAGGGACAAATATAGGGTCAAGGATACTTATCTTACAAGCGGCGCCACATGGCATGTGCCTGTACACATGTCATGTGCGGTGCCTAGCAATGCAACACTTGTCCACACTCTTGACACCTATCAAGTGCATTGACTCTCAATGCGACACGTCATGGGCCATGCCACATGTCCCTAACATGTCTGCCACCTCGCTATCCAGAGTCTTCCAAAAGGTTTCAGATATTTCCATAACGTTTTAGACTCTTGTAGAACATGTCACCTATTACACTAGATTATTCAGAGATGTGTTATGGACAGTTGGTTGTGTCGGTGTAAACCGACTTATTGAAAGCAGACAGTTTATACATGCCAAAATGGTCATTACCAATAGCGCTTTATGTTTCAAATTTGTTCCTTTTACTTAGTGTTTGTGCTGATTTGAATTGGTACAATCCCTAATGATTAATCACAAAAGACCTCTTCGGTATCGTGAACGTGAAACAATTGCCAACTCCTTTCTTGTGATAATCAACATATGGTAAAGATAATTTTCAACAACCTATTGTTGAGATTGTTGCACTGTTTCAGAGGATGATAGCATAATAACTTTGTCACATCGGTCAAAAACTTGGAGTAATCTTGTCAACACCAATTGTTTACAAACCCAAAATATTGTTTACCATATGTACAACACTGCAATGATCTAGAATAGAGTACAGAAGAACAGAGGGAAAGGGCTTTCGGAAGGACGATGAGCAGCAACAGACCAATGAGGGCTCGCAAACAATGACCAGCAGCTTGCTAGGGCGGAGTACCTCCCTTCTAGTGGATCTGGCCGCCAAGCCCATGGCCGACTTCTTTTCCGAGGTCTAACTAGAGAAGCATAAGAGAGATTATCAGAAGGCTAATAGCTCTAATTAAGAACAGAACAGTGAGCGAGTGAACATGTACTCCAGTAGATATCACCAGATATTTGAAAAAGAATATTGCAAAAGTGCAACCAGAGATGAAATCGCTTGTTGAAAAATAATGATAGATTCATATAAATGTAATAACAATACTTCCACAGGCAGCTAAGAAATAAAAGAAACCTAATCAGTAGTCCAGATCACCGTACCTCTAGTTTTAGCTGAAACCAGTACAAACAAAATTGAAACCTGCAAAGATAAGGAAAACACAGAATCAACTCAGAGAGAACCTTCAAATCGGAATCTTCAGTATGTTTGTACGTAATATGTATATTTTCTTTCAATAAGAACTCACTTGTATCACACATCTTTATATCCGAACATTGTAAAGTGGGGCTAAGTTTACCAAAACAAATGATAAATGTTTGGCTACCCTATGGGTTATCTGTTTTCCTCCTCACGCACCTAGTACACCACCACCTGTTGAAGCAAGCACATCCTTGGAGGATCACTCCCGTTCGCACGGTCGCCACACCGTGCCGGTGGGCTCGTCCATCAGGGCGATGCCTTTGCTGGCGAGGTCCTTGCGGATCTGGTCCGACACCTCAAACTGCTTGTTGTTCCTCGCGGCGGCCCTCTGCTCGATCTGCTCGCACAGCCACTCCTCGGTCAGCCCCGCCCGCCTCAGCGCTTTCACCTTCAGCTGCTCCAGTACCTGTTGGATCGAAATTTGATCATGTCGTGTGGGGTCATCATGACAAGAGGAAGAAGACGTGTTGTTGTGGGTTAAGTAGTACCTCTGCCAGAGGTGACGGCGGCATCAGGCCAAGGATGGATAGCTTGTGTTTAATCTCGGCACCCAGGGCAGCCAGAGCTTAGACATGGTCTTCTGGTTGCTTCTGGGGTTTCTGTTGCTTCTACTGCTGTTGCTGCTTCTGTTGTTTGTTGCTTCTTCTTTTGTTGTTCCAGTTTTTGCTGCAACTTCTGAAAGTGCAAGTACTATAATATGGACATGGATTTGCTCTAGGATTCTAAGCATACAAACTTCGATAGAACAAAACAACAACATCGGCAGCGTACCTTCAGATCATTCAAATTGTTGTTTATTGCCTTCAGCAGGTCCACAAAGCCATCCAGAACATCTGTAGTACGAAGATCATCCGACATGGATACCAGAAAAGCTTTATTGTGGTCGTCCACCAGTTTTTGCTCCTCAGCTGGGACCGGGACAGACATATTCTCTTCACTATAAAGAGACACCGCTTCATCGCAGTCATATAAAGTCTGCACGGAAATTTATATCGAGTGAGAAATTATTACTGCAAAAGATAACCAAAGGTCAGGTTAAGAATTCTAATGCTGAGACAAAAAAATGTTAAATGGCTAAATTTGATTTTGAAACCAAAACATTATAAATATTCAAATTTAAGCAAATCACCTGATAAATGTAGTATACACGATCAGATGCAATCTCAAGTGACTTATCAGAGTGATTCATGTCAGTTTTATAATGTGTGCGCATCAGGAAAAATCTTAAGGCCAAAGGATGGTACAGAGTAATAATCTGAAAAGAAGAGAAATGTTACATATCCCAAGAGAAACCTTAAAAGTTTAAATGTGAATCATTAAAAGAAGTCAGGTGTCATCCCCCTTACCTCTCTGATCGTTTTGTAGTTATTTTCTGATTTTGACGTTTTCTTATCATTGTCGTTAATAAAGCCATTATGCATCCAGCATTTGACCTCACTTTCTGGATAAGCCGCTAGGTTTTGTGCAAGCTCATTCTCATGATGAGGAAATATCAGATCTTGCCCTCCACCATGGATATCAAATACATGTCCTAAATATTTAGCACTCATTGCGCTGCATTCAATATGCCATACTGGTCTTCCATGATCCCAAGGGCTCTTCCAGGAAGGCTCACCCTCCTTAGCAGCCTGGAGACAGTAATGAGGATAAGAAGAAAGTGGCGACGTAGAAGAGTAAACTGTCTACGGCTATGCATCAAACTTACCTTCCATAATGCAAAGTCGTCCTTGTTCCGCTTCCTTGGATCAGCAGGAACCCGCGCACCAGCACCTTTATCATTCGGCTTCCTACCGAAACTGTCATATTCAGGAAAATTATCTATCGAAAAGTAAACATCACCACCGTCTACAACATAGCCTTTGTCATTCTTGATTATCTGTTCACAAGCATACCCAAAGTGAGAAGAGATTTACCAAGTGAACAGTGTGAGATAAAAATACAATTATCATATACGGCATGATACACACGCTTGACACTGCTGCAGGTGAAATTTTGTGACTGTTTAGTCATACTTTGATCTGAATGGTGAGAAGCTAGAAAAATATCATGGTAACAAGAACCAACAGAAACACTGAACCATAACACAGCTGAAAGAACAAACAATGTCCCGGATGTCGCCTAGAGGGGGGGGGGTGAATAGGCGATTTAAACTTTTTCTATTTAGGGGCTTGATAATTGCGGAATAAAACTAGGTGTTTAAATTAACAAGCCAACAACCTAAAATTCTAGGTTTACCTAAAGTGCACCAAAAACTTATGCTAAACAAGGCAAGCAACAAGGTGATAGCTAGATATGAACTTCAAGCACGAAGGCTATCACAATGTAAAGTGCATAAGTAAAAGCCCGGGTATAGAGATAATCGAGGCACGCGGAGACGAGGATGTATTCCCGAGTTCCTCCTTGTTAAGAGAGTACGTCTCGTTGGAGGGGTGTGAGCTCACCACAAGAGGCCTACTCAAGATGCCACAAAGGCCTCACCCTATTCTCCGATGAACCGCACCCAAGGGTTTGGTTCACCTTCCACTATCGGAATCCTTCGAGGCGGATTCCGGAGCCCTTTACAACTCTTCTTGGGGCACACACCCACAACTCAATTGGGGGCTCCCAAACCTTGCCGAAGCTTCACAAGTCAAAGACTTCACGGCACCACCATCGTCTAGGGTACACAATGCACCCAAGAGGCACAAAGCTCTTGGGAACACAATGCACCCAAGAGTAACAAGCTTCTCAACATCGATTCTCACGTATCACCGTAGGGAGAGCAAACCGATGCAACAAATGCAAGAGGCAAGAAGACACAAAGTGATCAAGTCCTTCACTCTCAAATTCCAACCAAGCAACAAATGCTTTGGGGGGGAATAAGAGAGGAAGAACAAAGGGGATGAACACAAAGCAACCCCAAAATCTAGATCCACAAGTTTCCCTCACTTAGAGGGGATTTTTATTGGTGGAATGGTAGATCTAGATCTCCTCTCTTGAATCCCTAAGTTTGGGCAAGAATCATTGGAGGGACAGAGAGGAATCAAGCTCACAAGATTTGCAACAATGGAGGAGAGAGGAAAACAAGTGAGCAGAGTGAGCAACCAGGTTTTGGGGAAGAAGGAGGCTTTTTATAGCCTCCCCCAAAAACTAGCCGTTGGGGCCTTTTCAGGCCGGAGACTCCGGTGTAAGTGGGCCAGAGACTCCGGCCTGGGCCGGATATTCCGGCTAGGCTCCGGGCACCTCGGGTCATTGGGGCAGGCCGGACATTCCGGCCAAGAGGGCCGGAGACTCCGGACAACCTCTGGTGTCCCTCCGGACCCCTATCCAGTACCGCCCCACAAAGAGGCAAAGAGCGGAGAAAATCCTAGGGCCGGAGATTCCGGGTCCCTTGGGCCGGAGACTCCGGTCCATCTCCGGGGTATCTCCGGACCCCAGTCCAGTACCGCACCACACAAACTCATTCGGCAGCGAAAAACAGGAGGCCGGAGATTCCGGTCCAGAGGGGCGGAGACTCCGGTGTGAACCGGAGACTCCGGACCATCTCCGGGGTAGATCAAACAGTAAAATCAGAACCCCATAACTTTTGCAAATAACTCCGTTTTCGATAATCTTGGACTCGTTGGAATCATCACAATGAGCACAACAAGATTATGCAGAGAAACATCATAGTCCAACAATATATTGTAAAACCAATTGGGGAAAGTTAAAAGCTCTTTTTCGCAAACCAAAAAAGTTTCTTTTGCAATTGAAGTCCGAAAGAAGCGAAACCAATTTTGTTGGAAAGAGGACGACAAAAGCAACCTTTGTAAAAGGAAAACAAGCAATGGAGATTTTGCAACGAGATGGAAGATATAAATCTTCCGCACGGATGAACCGGCAAAATCTCCAATACCGAAAACACAAAAGAAGACGCAAATGCAAATCGTTTTTTGTGAACTTAGCCTTGTCATGACAAGCACGACAAGCACCAAGACCACACCACGATAAGAGACAAATAAGAACCAATAAAGATGATTGCATGGGTGCAAAGGTTTGAGCTCTCCACGAACGATACGATCACGAAACTCGGTCGAGAACCCCTCTTGATAGTACGGCTATCTATCCTATAACCCGGTCTCTCAACTAACATCATGAGACCGGTAAAATAAAAGCCCTATCAAGATCATACCTTTGCCTTGCGCATTAATCCACTTGAGGTCGATGGAGACGATCTTCATCTCCTCTCCTCAAGACGAACCATCTAGGTCGATGGAGATGATCTTCATCTCCTCAAGATGAACCATCTTCTTGATTGCGCTTCGCTTGGTGAAGATTCACATGGCTCCCACATACACCAAGATGGGAGAAGCACCTCTTCGGCATATCTTCACTTGGCCTTTATCTTGATGACGAACACCTTGGCCTTGATCAACAAATGATCTTCTTCCCTTAACCTCGACTCCAACACATGGAGAACAAGCAAGACCTTGACTCCAACAAATGGAGACAAGCAAACTAATGGACACCTACAAATATAGCTCAATGCAAATATTAGTCCATATAGATTGTCATTAATTACCAAAACCATGCATGTGAGCAACCATGCACTTTCAATCTCCCCCATTTTGGTAATTGATGACAATCCCTTTTTAAGAGGGTTTATATAACGAATAGAGCACCCTTGCAAGACAAACGAGCAAGGATGCAAGCGCATGCATGGCAAATGCAACAAAAGCATAAAACCCAAATTCCCTTAAACCCTCTAAACTTCTCCCCCATTGGCATCGATGGCCAAAAATGGGAAGAAAAATTTAGAGAGCCAATATAATATGAGTTCCTCCATAAAGGTGATGACAATCCCTTTTAACGAAAAATTAGAGGAAATCAAACTATATTGAGGATCCAACGATTGCAAAAGGATGAAGTCATTTTAAACATCTCCACAAAGGAGAAAAGCAATCGAAAGATCCAAAGCGAGAGTTCTAAATAAAACCGGAGAAGCTCCCCAATGTTCATGCACTATAGAGAAGTGCACAAAAATGGCATCCTCGCTCCCCCAAAATCATCGAGAACACTCAACAAGTGCAAGAGTGCATAATGCAAAAGCAAATCATAGCACTTGCACCATAGATGTGGTTGAGCCATAAGAAGATACCAATTTTCAAAAATTCAACATAAGATAGGACCAACCGAAATAAGAAGATCTTTTAAAAAATATGTTCACAAGCTTAGGGATACCAATTGGAAACTAAAACCAATTGAAAATGCCAAAAGCTAGTGAGAGCATTTAGTCAAATGAAAATCAACATGCTCACCATGGTAAGGATGAAGTAAAAGATCCTCAACAAATACATGAGTGTGCAAAGATACCAATAAACAATAAGACAAGCACTCATGAGACAAATTTGGAGCCACCAAAGAATTATAGATGAAACACAAGGTGGCTCAAAAAGAAATAGGATGCCAACTAAAAGGTGACCTCTCTCATGTATAGGTTTCTAATTAGACAAACCATTGAAGATATACATCCGCAAAGAAACATATACATGAAATGGTTCGGGGAAAAGGAGAACAAGGTATCCAAAAGGAAGTCATAAATATACAAATGAGATTGTTGCTTAAAAGCATAGCACATAGCTCAAATTTATCTCATTGTATATAAATGAACTTCAAATATATCAAATGCATCACACACTAAGGGAACAAGAGATAGTGAAGATGCTTTGAGTTAGGCAACAAGTATCACAAGGAAATAATATCAATTGAAGAAAAGGTTTTTGCAAATTCAACACACATATCACAAAGATATATTAAGTGAAGGAAAAGGCCAAAACCACAACAATTGCATATAAGAGATTTCATGCCAAGAGGCAACCTACACAAGGTTGAAAACTAGAAAGGTATGCATGAGATGGATACTTGTTACCGAGATGCATTGACGATGAAGATGATGAGAGTTGGTTTGTCATCAAAGCTTGACTCCGACAATCACATGGTGAGAACACCTTCCTTATGAATGAGGCAAGCATCCAATGCATCTCCATTGTACCTAAAACACAATTAGACTACAAAATGGTTCCCAAACTCATTGGGTCCCATAGTAGTTAGATCAACTACAATATATAGGAAACACTCCACATAAATATGTGCATATAGATATGAAATTGAATTTCATGCACATCTTAGCCGATTTAGGATTCGGTGGAGTATCCCCTATAAATTGGATCAAGAAAGACTAGCATGCCATATAGAATATATATTAGTAAATATGCATACATAGACTTACTAGAGCCAAACGAGATACAATTTGGACAAAAACACTAAGTAAACCAAGAAGAGAGCACACCAAGGTGTGACACAAAAAGGTTGACCAAATTATATCAAAATCCAAATCAACACATGATTGAGGAAAAATCAAATCAACAAATGATTGATTCCAAAACACATCAACACATGAAGTGTGATATCAATAGGAATCAAATCAAACAACACATGCGAGATAAGACACCAACTGAAAATAAGATACCAATTAAAACAAAAAATATCAATTAGGAGAAAAGATACCAAGAAGAGGGTGATACTTGACCGAAATCAAGTAAAGTAAAATAAGGCAAAAGGTATCAAGACTCCCACAATAAATATTAATTGGAACAAATATCTATGGAGGAGATATTAAATTCCAATTAATACCAATTGAAGGTACCAAAACAAGATAAGAATCAAATGCCAATTAAAAGGATCAAAAATTGATAGATAGGTTAGTGTTCTAAATAAAAAAGGAATGCTCCCCCAATATGCATGCATTATCTTTGATATTTGCATTTGAATACAAAATGCATGCACAAGGGATCATTACTCTCCATATTTTATTTATAACACTAAACACTACCAATTGAAAAATAGGACCCATTCAAAAGGCAAGGAAGGCAATAGATAAAGCAAATTAACGCAAGAGCCAATGTGAAGATGGTCTACAAAATCCACCACAATTACTAGAATCACTTGTCATGGACAAGGAGTATATAGATATATTTCTCGGTGGTATAAAGGAATGATGTTCAAGACCAACTTCAAAACCAATAGGCATATGGCAAGAGATAAAAATTAAAACACCATATTTTGAAAAATGTTTGTTGGTAGTTTCAATTATTCGAACCAACCGGCAACGCCATGGTTAAAATAAAATGAAACAAATGGTTCCTCACATAATATATGGAAATGGATATTAGAGAAAAACCATACCAAGCAAAGTCACACAAACAAGAACCAAAGGGTAACCACAAAGGAAAATTGGAACTTGTTTGAGCACACATGCCACATAGGAAAGATAATTTATAATATCAACACTAAGTGGCAAACCTCAAATGTTCACATTTTGTGGGATTGTAATATGCACATAGCTTATTACTCCCTCATAATGTGATAATTCATTTATTTTTAAGCATGAGGCAAACAAAACCAACTAGAGAAATTAATGGACATTGTAGAATTTGAATTTCTCATGAATATGACATACCACATAGTAGCTAGATAATATTGAAATATCAATACTATGTGGTGTGCCTCATGTACACGCATTTTTAGGTTTGTGAATTGCACAAAGCATATCACTCCCCCAAAATGGGATAATCCATTAATATCTCAAAGAGCCAAATGAAATCCACACAAGATTCAATAAAGCTCAACACACAAATTACACATACATGATATACAACTATCATACACAACCTTGAATAACAAGACAAGTAGGAAAGTAGCATATCATATACAAGCACATGCTAGGAACAAAACTAACACATGCAAGGGAGCAAGCAACTTTCAATGAATATGTGAATTAAATACAAGTTACCCCAAGGAGGAAGCATTGGATATGAGATAGATATGTGATAATCCAATTGACTTGGCTTGATGAATTAAAACCATGAAGATCCCTTAATTCTTCAAAAGTAGCCAAGTCACCAATTGATCAAGACGAACCATCTAGGTCGATATGAGCAACCATGCACTTTCAACAGCTGAGTTGGTAGAATTGGAGGTGATTTAAAACAGTAACATGCAAATCGAAAATACCTAATATGTTCGATATGATCCGTTACACGAGGCTCATCAGTAGGAGGCAGGCATTGCAGCTCGGACACGTCAACAAGAAACTCAATAATAAACCGACTGCTCAAGCTGTCGAAGGTTTCACCATTCTTAGTCGCCCTCTTGATAATCTGAAAAACCATAGCACGTTCTGGAATCATTAAAATAGTACAAGCTAAGGAAATGAGTTTATCTGGGAAAAGTATTCAGAAGAGAAGTTCATACTGAGAAACAAATAATAAATCACACGTATGACATAAAATTGCAACATGCCTGGAAGATGAACAGAGTGAAGTGTTGATCTAAAGTGGAAACATAAAATGACAGCAACACACCAGCCCAGCTATAGGATTAGCTCCATGAATCATGCGCCCATGGCCGAGGTAGCCGATAGTTAGGGCTGACGGCAGGTATGGTCTCTAGCAAAAATGGCGTACATCTTATCGAGCTTCGTTTGAAAGTAATGATAAACTAACTTCAGATATTTAGTAGTTAAGAACCAAGTTCCAATCAAGCTAACATCAGTCCGAGCGCTATTGTATTTGCTCAAGATCATCTCAGAATGTGAGTACAATCTGAAGACTTTTAACCGGTCCAACATATATAAACTGTTATCGTTCCATTTATTCAACTAGTAGAAGTACATCTAGAGAATGTTGTGTGCAGATCATTGCCTTATCATCAATGTCGGTGAAGCTGCACACAGCACACGTCTATGAACAAAAAATTCACGAAAAAAAGTAGTACCACATCTATATAGTATGATCCATGAATCATGCCATAGCCACAAGTGTCGGGGCTGACTGCAACAATGATCTCTAACGAAACTGGTGCATATGTCATCAAACTTCGTTGGAAGTAAGGCAAAATTAACTTCAAATTATCTTGTAGGTCAGAACCAATTTCGAATCGAACTAACAACATCGGTCAGAGCATAACTGTGTTTGCTTTAAATCATCTCATTTTACATTTGAAAGAAATTTCAGTATAATCTTTTTTGCCAGTCATGTGGCGATCACAATGCATGTATATGTTTGGGAGAAGAGAGCACGGTCCTTTGGCAAGAAAGGCAACAGATAGTAAGTTGAACCCACACAAATATTAGTTGTATGTGAGCAATTCAACATATATAAAAGAGTTATCCTTCCGTTTACTCAACTAGTAAATGTACATCTAGAATGCTGTTACCTTATCATCAATGTCGGTGAAGTTGCGCACGTATTTGACTTGGTACCCCAAGAACTTGAGATACCTTCATTGGATCAAGGACTAATTAGGAAACGAAGTTTTTTTAATCTAAGTGCTAGGCACAGATAGCAGCAGAACCCGCTTAATGTCATTTTCATTACGCTCAATTGCCACAAGTCTTTTACCAAATGTATCAAAACATTTATTCCACATACTTTAGTTCATACCGTCGGCTAAACTCAAGGTGTTACGAGTTAAGAAGAGTCGCAGTGTGTAAATAAGGATGTAGTTTACACCAGTTGCGAATGGTACAAGGGTTTAACCAATCGCATAAGCCAACGAACACATAATCAGCACCAAGGGCATTTTCATATGTGATTAATGAGGATGTTTCAGTGACAGATTTTTTTGGGGGCTCAGAGCTTGTCGAGCAATTTTCACTAGCCGTTGTCCACTCAGGCCATGCAGGAGGTCAGAGATTTGCAAGTTCAGTTGGCACCTGTTGAAATTGTGCAAAATCAACATGATATTTGGACCTATGAGTGGGGGGACTCAAAGTTCTCTGCTGCCCTGTACTATAGATTTTGCTTCAAGGATTTCCAAATGATTTGGAGAGCAAAGAGTACTTTCAAATTGAAATTCTTCTGCTGGTTATTGTTATCCGACAGAGTTAATAGTAGAGACGTTGTCAGACGGAGGCATTTTCATATTAATTCTGACCATTCATGTGCATTATGCACAAACCCTCCAGATGAAACCATGGAGCATCTATTCCTCCGTTGCCCATTCATTAAATCTTGCTGGGATTTGCTTGGAATTCACTGGATTCAGAATGGGAGTCATCTGGATATGATTGCTCAAGCTAAATCTGTTTGGACCGAGAGATGTTCATGGAGGTTTTCATCACAGGCGTGTGGTCCATCTGGAAGGAGAATAACGATTTGATCTTTTGAAGGAACAGCGTCTGATACCCTTCTCCTGGAAATTGAGATTTTGCACTGATTTCAAATTCTTGGTTCATAGGACCAAGCCTAGCTTACACCCTTTCATTTATACTAGTTTTGTAGAGTCTCTTGAAAATATGACCATGGCTTTCTAAAAGCCGCTGTAAATATTGAATTCTGCTTCTGGTTTTAATATAAAAGCAGTAGGACATTTTCCTACTGTTATGAGCTTCAAAAAACAAACACATAAACAGATTCCAGAAACCGATGGAGCATAATGCGTGTAAGAGCGGCGGCACCTACCTATACAAGATGTCAAAGGCGACGTAGGCGCGGGCGTGGCCGGCGTGGCTCAAATCGTATGGCGTGACGCCGCAGACGTACATTCCTACCTTTCCCTCGACGCGCGGCACGAAGAGCTCCTTCTTCCTCGTCATCGAGTTGAAGAGATGCAGCGGCGGCGGCGCCGTCGTCGCGGGGGCGGAGACGGAGGGCCCCGGCCCCTTCGCATCCTCCAAGGCAGAGAGCTTGGAGATCAGAGCGTCCGTGGCCGCCGCCGGCGGCAGCGCCGACGCGTTCTCCGACATTTTGCTGTAAACCCTAAAACATGCGAGGCGGCGGCGTCTGGCGAAGCAAGGGAGAGCAGCGAGAAGAAGATCGGAATTTCATTTTGGAGCCGGGCTCATATGCTCCCGATATTTTCGGGAGCACAATAAATTTTAAAACTTTTCAAACAAATTCGAAAAAAATCATGCACGTACCTGAGCATGGTGCGCACCATCGTGAGAAATTTCACACCGAAATAACACAGTATGCGCCCTGGGTAAAAATGACAAAATTCTGACAAGAAATTCAAATTTTGGGATCTCATATGCTGTCAGAAATTTGTCATTTTTCCCAAGGATTTTTCTGGGGATGCAGTACATGCAGGATACTGTAGATGCGTGTAACTGTGGCACCTACAGTATCCGGTGACATGGGCGCCTTGACTAGTGGAATTTCGTGCGGCGTCACGCCGCGCTTGTGATAGTTTATATTTTTTTATAATTTTGAATTGTTTAAATAGGTTTGTATTTTGGCATTACTAAGTATCATTTTTTTTGTGAGTATGTAGATATATTTTGTAGTATCTCTAGTGTTCATATAGTTTGAAATATCGGAATGTACTTCTATTTTGCAGATAATATTTAATTTAAGTACGTAGTTAGTGCTAATGCAATTTTTTTTTTGATTCGAGTCCATAATTCTGGTAAGTTCATTTATTTTGCGTATAAATATTGACTATTTTGAATTGTGTAAAAATGTTTTGTGTTTCGCTATACGTAGTTAGCGTTTATTTTTTCCTGAGTATTTGTTATGTAGTTTAGGGAATATCCAAATATTTAGCAATTTGAAGTATTTAAATATGTCTCTATGTTGCCATGAATTCTTAAATGTAATTAGAGAAATTGTATTTGAGTTATATCTAAATATTGACCAATTTGTAATTTTTAGAAATATTACGGTAACTTCGAATAGTTGGCAAATTTGTATGTTTGATTACGTTTGTATGTTGGTATAAATAATCAATTTAGTTCCGTTTTTAGAAGATGTGCATTGTATGAGCATATAGTAAAGTGAATATATAATTTGAGGAATTGCATTTGAATTTCATATTTAGAGAAAGTTAATTTATTTTTTTGTTGCCATTTTTTTTGCTTAAAGTCCATAATGGGTGGAAATGCACATTTATTCATTTGGATTCCATAGCTAGAGTTTTTTTTGTTGAACTACATGTAATTGGAGCAAGTGTGAATATAATTTTTCTATTTTTTACCAAACTGATATGCATAAATTTGTTTTCATTTTGGTATAAATTTATTAGCATTTATTTTTGTGGTGCTTGTGATGTTTGTGATCAAAATAGATTTTAGAAGTTGAGCAATTTAGAATATACTCAATTTTGAAATCTTTTGGTGTTAACCAAATAAGTAGGTTTGGAAGTCATATAAATTTTTGGGATGTTCAAATTTGTAATTTGAGTTGGAATGCTCAAATATGATTGTTGTTTAGAGTTCGGAAGTTGTTCAAGTTGGGTTGTTTTTCAGATTCGAATCATTTTTTGGTTGTAAAATGAGTAGATTTCGAAGGTATTTGAGACTCTGATTGATTTATGTAAATTTGAATTTTGGTTGTATGGCATAAATAATCAGCATTTATTTTTGTGAGGGTATCTGTAGAAAAACTTTCATGTTGTAGGGAAAAAACTATGTTTTCCGGGGGAAGTTTTTCGATTGTACGGGAGGACCGTTTCGCATTTTTTTCGTAAAACATGAGGACGTTTATACAAAGGTGTCTTACTCGGTAGGACCGTTTTACAATTTTTTGAAAATGCGGGGACTTTTCTGCGAATATGTCGGGAGAACCGTTTCACAATTTCTAGAAATGCGGGGATTTTTTTTGCAAGAAAACGCTGGGCACTGTTCGTCACTTCAAAAAATGTTTTGGGGGCAGGACCGTTTTACAATTTTTGGGGAGTGCGGGGACTTTTCTGCAAATATGTCTTATTCGGGAGGACCGTTTCGCAGTTTCTAGAAATGCGGGGACTTTTCTGCAAAAAAACGCCGGGAACTGTTCATCGTTGCAAAAAAAATGTTTTGGGTTTTTTTTTTCAATTTTACTGGACGACCGTTTCGCATTTTTAGTAAAACACGGGCCCGTTTCTGCAGATATGTCTTACTCGGGAGGGCCGTTTCGCAATTTATGTAAAATGCGGGAACGTTTCTGCGGAGATGTCTCGCTTGGGAGGACCGTTTCGCAATTTCTGGAAATGCGGGGAACTTTTCTGCAAAAAACCACCGGGTACTGTTCATTTTGGTGTTCACTACTGTCCGTTTTACAATTTTTCGAAAATGCGGGGACTTTTCTGCAAATATGTCAGGAGAACCGTTTCACAATTTCTAGAAATGCGGGGATTTTTTTTGCAAGAAAACGCTGGGCACTGTTCGTCACTGCAAAAAATGTTTTGGGGGCAGGACTGTTTTGGAAAGTGCGGGGACTTTTCTACAAATATGTCTTACTCGGGAGGGCTGTTTCGCAATTTCTGGAATTGCGAGGACTTTTCACTGTTCATCGCAGCGGAAAAATGTTTTGGGGTTATTTGTTTTTAGGACCGTTCCACAATTTCTATAAATGCGGGGGCTTTTCTGCAAAAAACCGCGGGCACTGTTCGTCACGGGGGCTTTTCTGCAAAAAACCGTCGGGCCTGTTCATTGCTAAAGTGGTACTGTAGCTTACGGTTCGTTTGCTACAGTACACGTTTTGGGGTTCTTTGTTTTATAGGACCGTTTCGCAATTTCTGTAAATGCGGGGTCTTTGCTGCAAAAAACCGTGGGCACCGTTCGTCGCTGACCAAAAAAATGGATTTTTTGTTTTTTAGGACTGTTTCGCAATTTTCGGAAAATACGGGGGCTTTTCTAGAAAAACCGCTAGGCTGTGTGGTACTGTATCGTACTGTTCATTTGCTGCAGTACCACTGTAGCTGCTACAGCGCCCGATCGCTGTGACGCCGCGGATCCGTGCTGCTTTTATATAGTTAGTAATAGATATGTTTTCGTCAAAATGATTTTTGAGAAAGGATTTTTTTGGGAAAACAGAAAAACAAAAAACAGGTGGTACAGTAAAAGCGGGATACTGTAGACGTGTGTTACTGTAGCACCTGCAGTACCCGGTGACGTGGGCGCCTCCACAGCTCGCTGAGGAGGTCAGCTTTGATATATTGATAGATGCTTCCACAGACAGCTAAGAAATCAAAGAAACCTTTTTTTTCAAGGACAAGCAACGATCGTTGCTGTCATCATATTAAGAATGGAAAAGAGAGTTTACAACCGAGGTTTATGGCCTTGCCATCCGCTACAAACACAAAGCCTACTCCTCACCCTGTCCCGCTCTTAGTCTGGCCGAATGCCAGAGTGCTAGCTCCTCATTTGTTTTCCGAACGATTACATTCATGCTGGCTTCTATTCTTTCAAATACACGGTTGTTTCTTTCCGGCCAATGCCGCCGCATCCCAGCTATGATTAGAGTGGCAAACCTTGGAACGATGCAGCAGGCAAATGAGGAATCAAAGAAACATTATCAGTAGTCCAGATCATATATACCTCTAGTTTTAGCTGAAACCAGTACAAACAAAATTGAAACCTGTAAAGATAAGGAAAACATAGAATAAACTCAACCTACTGCAGACAAATCAGAATCTTCAGTAGGTTTGTACGTAATATGTATATTTTCTTTCAATAAAAACTTCACTTTGCATCACACATCTTTATATCCAAACATTGTAAAGTGGGGATAAGTTCACCAAAAAAAAATGATAAATGTTTGGCTACCCATACCGAGACCTATTTGCGACGGGAGTGGAGATATTCTTATCCAGGTGTAAGCTGACAATCCCGTTTGTCACGGTTTCGTCCCGTGATAAGCAAAGTCGCACGACCGAGTTGGACCGACCCCATAGAGGCGCTGCCAACAAGATGCCTTGTCGCCCTGGAAAACGATAAATTGATGAGCTTGTGGGTCCCGTGGGTACCGCCTATCGCATCACACTTGCATTCATAATTGCGATCAGGATGAAAATAACAATTTTATACATGTGCTGTACCGATTTGCAAGCAAAGATGTTTTAACCCAACATCTTTAGCATGACATCACTTGTTTTACACCCACATAAAGCATCAGGTCACATGTACAAACATCACACAACTTGAGGCATCAGGTTGGGCGGGGAAATACGAAATGAAACACAAGCACATTACTTGTAAGGAATGTATGCAAATTGCAACCCCGCAAGACCTTACAACAGTGTTTGAACGCAACAGCGTGAGATATATGTTCATAACCCCCCACTTGTAACATAACCATAGTCGTTACGTACTATTACAGACGATCACAAGCCCACAGCAACAACACACACAAGTGCCGGGGCACACAAGCCCACAAGCCACCTTCTAGAAAAGGGCCGGCGCACCACCACCAAAACCAGCACCGGTTCTAGCTCTGGTATTCCTCTCAGACCAAGGAGACTCCTCTCTGGCTCTGGGATTCTTAGGGGATGATGATGAAGCCTCTGATATAATATTTGCAGACTCGTAGTATATGAAGTCGGATTCGAGGATTCCACCTAGATCAGCTCCCCACTTGTGATGTACCGGAAAGCCATACTGAGCGTCGTTGCCCGTGAAATAGACAGCCTCGCCACTAGATGGATGTGCAATCTTACATGAAGTACGGTCACAAATGATGCAGCGAACTGTTCACAAAACCAAAAAATAAGATGCACATAAACATGATACATGCATACATACATATTCTACACCATAGTTGACGTGTATTTTCTGTGATTTCTGCAGAAAGTTCAGACTTCAGTACTTGATGTACACCCTTATCCTAGTAGCACATATGTAAATTAAGAGAGAAATCAAAATATGTACGACAAGTAAAAGCAACTTCTTTTATGTTCAATGTTAAGAGTTCTTAGTTATGCACTTGTTCATTCTCTGCTTTGTCAAGTTGTGTAAAGTAAAGAAGTTTAATGACTGATGCTGAAGAGGGCTTACTAGAGTACACGTCAGAGGAATCTCCCACAGGGCAGCAGAATGGCACACTTGATGATTGTTCAACTGCATAATCAACTATGGTCCAGAATTCGGCAAAGAAGAGTGCCCACGATCTGTTAGAATCATTTGGGGCATCCGTGCACGCCAGAAAGTTTACATGGTAGCAAGTTGAGTAGCGGCGATATCTGGCTGTCGTCACTCCACAAACAATACCAAGACTGTATGATTGTCCCTAAAGCAAGAAATGAGGTGTAAAGTTAACCGGAGTTGTACGGACAACCGATGACTGCAATTAATTTAACAGGTCAAAACTATCTAACTATTATAATATTATAAAACACTAATAAAAAGAAAACCAACCACGTCCATCCACATGGGCTAAAATTATTTAAGACATCATACCCTACGCTAATAGTAATGGTCTAGATTAAAAATTATGTGCATCATATATAAGAGCAAATATTGTCTAGTCACGTTACACAAATATGTAAGGAACGAAGAGACAGATAAGGAACGAATGCGCACATGCAATCAGCAAAACGTATAGGATACCTTCAAGGCTACAACTAATCATGTCGCGTACTTGCACATGCATAAGAATGGAAAAAAGGATTCAGGAAAAAAACAGAAAACGAAGTAATGTGCAACTACTCTAGGGTCCGCAACCGACACGGGGGTATAAATAGATTCAAAAATAAAGCTACAGATGCGCTTTTATATAATTGTTAAATCTCCACATAAGAAATCAGTTAGCTTTATATATTCGATTTGGGTACAAATTACAACTCTCAATTTCTCTAAGTAGCTAACTTTTGAAATTAATACAATACGAATTTGGAAATGAAAATGAATAATCCAGTGTTGCTGTGAAGAAAAACGGGTGGGCCTATCGCATGGAAGAGGCAAAGTGATGTTTTCTCCATAGGCAGCAGCAAGAATTTTCAGAATAGAATGAGAACAGACATATCGCAGAGAACCAAAGTGATATCATAGCTACATTTGCAAGTATTGTGAAAAACATCATAAGTTGTCTGAATCGTGCCATAATTTATAGGTTGACGCAAAAAGATGTTTGTATGCAAATTAGCTGTTGCTCGATGTGGGATAATAATTAAGAGAAAGATAGCAGTTTGATTTTCATTCAATATAATGCAATCTGTGGTGAGCACTAGAGAAGAGAGCCGAGCAGAGACGTGCACAAACTGATGGTCATGCAGGTTTCACGCCAACTTGAAGCAAGGGGAAAGTGTATGCATGAACAATAACCCCGTATTTACAAGTCATGCATGCCTGATAACAGGCAATAGGAATCAACGGGTCAATGCCGGCCAACATGCTATGCGAATTAACAAGCATATATAAGAATGTTGTGAAACGGTTTTATCGTTGGAAATGGTACACATTTTAAGTAACAAGTCATGTCGGATAAAGAAAAGCGAGCACAAGGTTTCAGTATGATCCATCGATCGATATAGCAACCTACTTCTTGATTACTTTTTCTTACAGATTATTGATTAAAATAAATATAGACACCAAAGACGAGACAATATTACGAAAGTCCATGATTTTGCATGGCACACCATTAATCAATTTATCATACACCAATGTCCTTACCAAGGTTCTCATAAATCAAATAAAAATATTGTTTTAAATATGATCATGCATAATCAAATTAAATAAGCATTCGCATGATCAATTTTTGCTACGATTTTTTCCATGATTCACATTTGAAATATATCATATACGAAAAAACTGTTAGAAATTAAGCCACACAAAATAATACCTTATCGCGGCCATAGTCGAGTAGCAACGTTTCCAACCTTGTGCGAACATAATCTTGCTGAGACTTGAAGGCCTCTTTCCTAGCGGCCAGTGTCACCAAGGCAGATTGGCCCAGATCAGGAGCCATACTTGGCAGTGATGCTGCAACGCATGCTGTTTCGTTGATAAGCATCTTCTTTAGCCTCTCCAAAGTATCATCAGAGAGAACATAGCCCGGACCTCTATCAGATATAAGGGAGCACAAGCGAACACGTTTAGCTGGGGTCAATGAATTGAGGAAAACCCCAAAGGCAGCAGGCTGTGGGTGTTTGGCAACCACTGCCGCAGAAGCTAAGTTCTTGTCTTCGTCCTGGAACATGACTGCCAGGTGGAAGCGCTGTCGGCAGAGCCGTACCACTGCTTCTTGTTCCGACATTGAGTGGGTATAGCGGGCAAAGGCAACCAAGCCGTCGAGCGAACTGGATTCTACACGGGTCAGGGAGCGAGCATCGAGAATGTCAGCTGCTCCAATGTGATTGGAGACATGATCCGGGAGAGGGGAGACGGCGTCGTACCAGATGGAGTTGAGTACGATATTTGACACGGGGTCCAAGGGGCCGTAGCAGTGTCCGGCTGTGAGGACAGCACTAAGGAGGTGGCGATAGCGTAACAAATGACTAGGCAGTATGCCCAGTGCCTCGATGTAGAAGCCATGCAGGGTGTCAAGAAGCGACAGCTTCAACAGTGGGAGGAAATCGGGGTTGAGCCGCCAGGCGCTGATCACCGTGCTGTTCACAATGGAGGAACTCTGATCTGCGGCTAATTCAGTTGAGAGATGGACACCACCGTCGTGTTGATCATTGGTCGGACATGTTGAGGTGATTGTGGCTTTGGTGACAAGGTCTTTTGATACGGTGGTTGTGGCGAAGATGCCTTTTCTGATCTTGGTGACTGTGATGACGCCCCCACTGCCATCCAGATAAATGCCAGGAGTCGGGGCAGGGGTCGGCTGCGGCGGCCATGAATGGCGCAGCAGGTCACATATTTTGTGGACGCAGTCGGCACTGAGCTGTTGTCCGCTGCGCAGATCATCGAGGACAGGGTCGAGGAGGTGAGAAGGGTACCGGCAGGTCATGAGCCGCACGAGGCCATCAGTATTTGAGTACACGGCGGCCTGCTGCAGAGCGGTCTTGGTCCGTGCAGCATCCGGCTGCAGCGATGGAACCGCCTCGGAGCCCCAGCGGCCCACCTCGACGAGACGGACGGCAAGGGGGAGGTGGTGGCCGGCCATGCCGAGGCACTTGGCGGCCTGATCCTCCGTGAGGTTGCGGAAGTAGCAAATCAGAAACATGATGAGGCCAGTGCGGGAGGTGCGAGCGCCGACCGCGAAGGTGGCCTTGTTCCTGGTTTTCTCTAGCGCTTCATCGGGCTTTAGGGGGCGGATGTAGTACGATGGCTTCTTGGCGAAAGTGCTGATGGCGGTGAGGATGATGTTGGTGACGGGGTCGGCGAGGCCTACGGCGAGGCCGCAGTTGGAGATGCAGTTGGCGAGGTCCGGGATGTCGGCGATGGGGAGGCGGCGGGCCGCCTCGAGGTAGAACTCGGCCAAGTCGTGGATGTACTCCGGGGCTGGAGCATCCGCGGGCCTGGGACGCCATTCGCCGCCCACGGAGGTCACCCGGTTGGTGGAGGTCGAGGCCGCCGAGACGCCCCGGTTCTTCTGCCTGTCCCAGAAGGACAAGCCGCCACGGGAAGGGTTGCCGGCGTGGTCCGCCGGCACGGGCATGGTTTGATTTGGGGATGAGCTAGGGTTTCCATGACTTGGGATGGTTTCGATTTCGATTTGGGGATGATATCGGCCGACCTCTCCCCCCCTCCCCGCCCACTGGCCTGGCCTGTTTACGAATTGAGTGCACACCACATTAGGCCCAGTTTCCACTGACCCGGACTTTTTGGGAAGGGCCATTTGTACCCCCGTTTCGCTTAACTGTTTGGATGCTGGGCTCGGCCCGTTAGCGTCAACATGTCGCCAAACATAATAAGAAATTTAATTAGGAAACTAAACTTTCAAATATATGAAACATTCATTTAATTTTATTTGGTGAAAATCAAGTGAAAATATATTTGCAAATTTATTTTAAATAATAAAGTGCATATGAAAATGTTTTACATGTGCGGAACGTTTATGAAATATTTGTGGTTTGATAGGCAACCATAATGAAAATATGCATGAAAAATTTGTGGTTTCAATACCACTTTCAGAGTCGAATTTTGAAAGTCACCGAGGCCTCGGGGGCGGGCTCCGAAGCAGGCTCCGCCACCACGATGGGTACTGCCACATCAATCGAGAGTGGCTCCCTGCATAACAACGAAAGCATTATCACAAGAAGCACAGACTACGAAAATTTCCGCCTCGATGCGAAGACTTACCCGTCGCGTGTGCCCAGTTCCACAAGCTTCCTCCTCCTCGAGCGCTTCGGCGGAGGAGCCGGCGCGTCGTCGGGCAGGCGCTTCACGCCACCGGAGGGCGCCTCCGCGCCCTTCACGGGAACGACAAGGTCGTCAGCCGGCCGCTTCGCGGAGGCCGGCGTCCCTACAACCTCGACACCAGCCTCCGTGGTCTCCCCGGTGTCCGCGTCTGCTCCTGCCTTCGCCTCGACCTCCCTCGAGGCCATCAGCTGCTCCACAGACACACCAGCATCAAAAGCATCCCGGGCCAAATCCGCCTGCGCCATATGAGCATAAAACTCCTTTTCCAAATCACCAGGATTCAAGTCATAAATGAAGTCACCGCCAGAAGCGTGGCCAATCACCTCAGCACCGGCGTCACCGGCAGGGACATCCGCCTGCTCCCCCATCCTGGCATCGACCTCGTCCCTGATGTCGGCCACGATCGCGTCCGCTTCCTCCTCCGCCATGAGTTTCCTAGTGGGCGTCAAGCCGGCTGTGGTCGGCCGGCTGAGCGCCGAAGAAAGCTTCTTTGCGGGAAGCGCAGCCCGTTTCATGAACGACCCACCTCGCCTGCGGACGCTCTCGCCTGCATCCGAGTCGGTGGCCGCCTTCGACCGCCTCTCCTTTATGATCTGGGGGGAGCGCGTCGACCGAGCCTTCCGGACGCTCGCCTCCAGTGCCTTCGTCCTGCGGCTGGATACGCCCGGCTTGGAGGCTGGCACGGAAGAAGAACCCTCACAGTCCGGATCGGAGCTACTGGAGAGATCGACAAACACTCGCGCGCCTCCACCGCTGGTCTGTCCGGCGAGGCTGGGCGCGGGAGACTTACCACGGGAAGCCGGAGCCGGCGCCGCCTCACCACGCTCCCAGCCCGGGCCCCCGCGGGCGACCCGGTCAGAATCGGAGTCGGCTGCGGCGGGGCTCGCCACGGCACGATCAACATCGACACCATCGGCGCCAGCAGACGACTCCGTGGAGTCATCATGCCTGACCGGCCGCTTCCCCACGTCGGACGCGATGGGGGAATCGTCGCCCGCCTCGACATCCGAGGCGGTCTCTTCACTGTCCGCCTCACCGTCGGAGGCGCTTTCTTCGTCAGGGGCCATCTGCTCTTCAGGGAGGGGACCGGGCGGGTCCGCCCCGAAGACGACGCCAAGGTCCTCAGCCCTTTGACGTTCGCAAATCTGCAAAGACACGCCAGCTGGATTAATTCCCCAGCCGGCTCGGAGAAACTCAAGACAAGAAACGGCGAAAGAAACTAACCACGGGGGCGCGCTGCGCGCGAGAGAATGGCTCCACGCCGAACCGCCAATTCCGCTTGATCCCATCGGTGATCACCTGGCCGGCCCAGCGTCGCAGCTCGCACAACTCCAAGACCTCCGTGCAAGCCCGGGTGGGATCCCGGGGACCCGAATAGAAGCACATCTTATGCGCCCGAGCCTGCAGCGGATACACCCGTCGGGCCAGCCAGGCCAGTGTCAGGTCCCTGGATGTCAGCCCGCCTGCGATCAGGTCCTTCATCCGAGCCGTCACGACCGCCTCCAGCCCTTCATCAACAGGCATCTTCCGGTTCCAGGACCTGTCGGCGGGCAGTTGGTTCACGAACCGAGGAAGCCCAATCCGGTCCTCCGCCGTGAGATTCCGGACATAGAAGTAGCTGCTCTGCCACTTCTTGACGGATTCAAGCAGATGAAATTTGGGGAAGAGGACGTTCTTCGTGGATACGGAGACGCCTCCGCACTCCCGCAACCTCTTGTCGCAAGTCTGGGCGCGGAGGAAGAAGAACAACCCGAACAGCTCCATGCAGGGCCAGAGGCCCAGGTACGCCTCGCAGAGGGTGATGAAGCAAGAGAGCAGCGTAATGCTGTTCGCCCCCAAGTGGTGAAGCTGCAAACCGTAGAAGTCGAGGAACTGCCGGAGGAAGGGGCTCACCGGCAATGCCAACCCCCTCGCCAGATGCGAGGAGAACACCACGGACTCATTCGCCGCCGCGGCCGGCGAAATCTCATCGTCATCGGGAACACGGGTCCCGACCTCCTCCTTCCGGCCGATGAGCATCCCCCTGTGGAGCTTCTTGAGCTCCGCACTATCAACACTGGACCCCATCCAGGCTCCGGAGCTCGCCATCGAAGTTCGGTTCCCCGTCGGAGAAAGGGCGCCGTCGGCGAAGAAGAAGAGGGCGCAGGAAGAATGCGAGGAAATGCGATGTGCACAAGGAAGGCCGAAGCAAGGGCACAAGCTGGAGAATGGGGAACGGTAGCCTGCACCGTTCCCCCCTCCTTCCTCTTTTAAAGCGAGGAGGCACGGGCGAAATCGTGCCTCCGCACGACGCGTGGCGCGCGGTTACGCCGAACCGCCCGCAAAGGACCCCACTAACAAGCAGTTGCCACAGAAGATCCCAGCGACGAAGCCGAAGCGCTCTGCCTCGATTCCCGAGGAGAGCCTCCAGACGGATGAGACGTGGGAGCGTGGCTGACGTAAGCCACGATCTGAATCCTGAAGCCGGCCATGAGAGGCCGCCAAGATCTTCAGCTCCGGCTCTGCGCAGTCGAACAAGCCATCGTCAACTTCAACAGTATGCAGCCAATATCAAGGGAGCCTGCGGGGTTTTTTCTGCACGCGAGCTTCAACTTCGTCCGGCTCCAGCTCCACCCAGCTCCAGTTTCAGCCGACATTATCTTCAACTTCAACGCCTCGACCACGACAACCAAGACCAGGGGAAGATCGCGAAGTCTTCCCAGCAAGCTAGCAAGACTCCACAATCTCGGGGGCTAGTGTTGGGGAGATGAACCCCGGATACCCCAAAGAGGCTCCCTCCTTCAAACTCCTCATGCCGGCTGAACGATGCCGCCTGCGCTACGCCGGCTGGATCACGCCGGCTAGATCGGGCCGCCTGCGTCTACCCGGACGCAGACGTCCGGCTGGACTGAAGCCGGACCAACCAACCGACAGTTCCGTACCAGTGGGCTAGCCCCGCATAACCGCTCCTGGTGAACAGTACTTCCTGTCGGGCATCCCCTGTACAGAATCATGACAATGAGCTCCAGCCGGACCAGAGAGTAGATGATGTCATAGGGATAATCCTGTAAATTCCTTGTAACCCAAAACCCTAGCCCATTGCCTATATAAGGTGGGCTAGAGCCTCCTGCGTGAGGCAAGCAACAAAGGCAAGCACTAGACAGAAGACAGTGGTAGAAGATCATCATCAACCTTTAGCCGGCCTGGACTTCCAGCCGACTGCCACCTGAAAACAGCTCTAGGAGCACTCTGTAATCCATACTCTGTGATCAAGCAATAAGAATCAAGAAGAGCAGGACGTAGGGGTGTTTCCTCATCACGAGGGCCCTGAACCTGGTACAACGCGTGTGTTTGCGTGCTTGTTACCCAATCCCGCGCGAGCGCCATCGTTGCCTTGTCCCACACTTCTTTTCCATCTTTGATGGATATGCCGTGCAACCCACCACGACAGGGGGTCATGGGTTGTTGAAATCGTCCCCGAAGGCAAAAACAGTGACCTATAGCCCATGAAAACAGCCAGAAATGACCGAATCAACAAGTTTTGACGATGTTCTAATTACCGTGTACCGGGGGTCATGAATCGTTGAAATTGTCCCCGAAGGCAAAAACAGTAACCTATAGCCCATGAAAATGGCCATAAATGACTGAATCAACGAGTTCTGAAAACGGCCCAATTATCATGTACCGGGGGTCATGGGTTGTAGAAATCGTCCCCGAAGGCAACAACAGTGACATATAGCCCATGAAAATGGCCAGAAATGAACAAATTGACGAGTTCTGACGACGTCCCAATTACCGTGTACCAGGGGTCATGAGTCGTTGAAATCGTCCCCGAAGGCAAAACAGTGACCCCCCATGAAAACGGCCAAAAAATGACGGAATCGACGTGTTCTAGTGACGTCACAATTACCATGTCCCGGGGGTTGTCGGCACAGTGGAAACCAGGGTACCACGGGCCGGCCTGCCAGGGCCCACAACATTCTTCAGAAGATTTCGCTCTCCAAGCCTGGCGAGCCTCGCAAGGGCTTTTCCTCGCGAGGCACCTCTCCTCGAGAAGGCATCTCCAAGGATCAAGCCAAAAGGCTCGGCGAGGCCTCCAGCCCCGCGAGGGTTTTTTTCCTCACGAAGCAAGCTCTGTCTCCGCGACAGAGCGCACATGGATTATGCGCCCTCCGCAGAGTCACGGGCGCGCTTACGCGCGGTGATGGCAGCGCCGCAGTTGCCGTTCTTGTGTATAAAGCAGTCAACAATGCTGCACCAAGCAAAGGGGCTACAAGTGTTGCCGTTTTGGTGATAAGGAGACCGTCTGGCGCTACGCTCCAAGGGTGACATCACCGTGGGGCGCCTCCCGACCTCAGCAGCACCAGCCCACCGTCCTGGCTGGACAGTGGCTTTTCCCAGCTTTGTTGACGCCGCTCCCTACCGTGAACCGCGTCCATGGACTCTACCTTTATCGTGCACCCGTCCTCCTCCTTCGTCGCCATGTGGTAACCCTTCCCGCCAAGATGTTTGGGGGAAGAGGTCCAAGACACCTATAAAAGGAGGGGGAGCACGTCCGGGCAAAGGGTTGGAGGTTCGGAAGTGGGTTCTCCTTCAGTAGGCAATCTGAGATCTAGGGTTAGCCATTGTTAGCCACTCCGGGCTCGCCAAGCTCTCTTTGTACTAGAACCTCTCCAAGCAAGTGCAATACAACCAAGGCAGGACGTAGGGGTTTTACCTCTCCAAGAGGGCCCTGAACCTGGGTAACATCGTGTGTTCATCTCTGCAGTGCCGTCCCGCAGCGATTCTCGTCGAGCTCCGTCGCCGAGGCACGTTGAGGGTTGTTTGATTCCGTGTTCAGCCCCTTACTCGATTCCTTACTCAGTGAGACACACCCAGTTCCTGGGATAGTTCTCCGACATTTGGCGCGCCTGGAGTGTTCGAGGAGAGACTCGCCAAGTCCTCGGTCAAGCAACCAGCGGTCAACATGAGCATCAACGAGGAGCTCCCACCAGCCCCATCAAGTGGAGCACCAAACTGCGGGCTGCTCTCGGGCGATCGCTTGCTGATGACCCTGGTACGCCAAGACACTGGTTGGATCGGCGAGATCAAGAGCTACTTGCAGAATCAAGTCCTCCCCTAAGAAGATGTAGAAGCCGAAAGGGTTGCTCGCCAGGCCAATTCCTACTGCCTCCACGACGGAGAACTGTACGTAAGCGCCCCAATGGGGTTGCGTTGCGGTGCGTCCCTGCCGAGGAAGGCCGCCAGCTCATTAACGACATCCACAGCGGAGAGTGCGGCCACCATTCATCCTCACGCACCCTTGCGGGAAAGGTCTTCCGAAGTGGCTTCTACTGGCCTTCAGTACTTCAAGATGCAGCCGCAATCGTCCAATCCTACGACGCCTGCCAATTCCACGCCAAGAAAATTCACCAGCCCGCGCAAGGACTCCAAACTATCCCGCTCTCCTGGCCGTTCGCGGTCTAGGGGCTGGACCTCCTGGGACCCTTCCCGCGAGCGCTCGGGGGCTACCGCTACCTCTACGTCGCCATCAACAAATTCACCAAGTGGCCTGAGGTGGAACCCGTGCGCACCATCCCGGCGAAATCAGCGGTGAAATTCATCAGGAGCTTGGTCTGCCGCTTTGGCGTGCCCAACCGCATCATCACCGACAACGGCTCACAATTCATCAACGGCGCTTTCAAGTCCTACTGCGGCAGCCTCGGCGCCCAAATCTGCTACGCCTCGGTGGCTCACCCACGAAGCAATGGGCATGCTGAGCAAGCCAACGCCGAGNCAAGGCATGCATGTGGCAAGATCATCACACATAGGAATATTCCCACATGATCAACATTGGTTGGAACAAGGTATCACATGGGAATATGAAAGAATCATAGGTGACATCGAAAGAAACATCCACATCATGCAAGCAATCACAAGTCATCATGTCCACTAGTGGGATCATGGCATCACTCAACACCATATGCGTACCTTTGTAGTCCCGATCAAGAGAAGTAGGTGTTGTGGTAGATGGTAGCGGCGTCCATGTAGCCGACTTGTACATCTTCATGTAAGCATGGGGTGGCATCGTCTTCATCCTCCCTGTAACATCTCTCCATAAGAGGCACCATCATGGCGAAGCTTGGCATCTCATCATCATGGAACCTAGTAGAACACATGAGAGAACAACTAGAGGTAGATGGTAAGTTGTTAGAAATCAAAATGTCCTCACTTGACCTATCAACTAACTCTCCCAACTCAAGTGGTGTATCCCTCATTCCCTCAAAATGTAAGCACTCAATCTCGCATATGGTGGAGGCACTCAACTCACTGCACTCTCACTCAAGTGGGCTAGGGGTGGCTCTCATTCTCACATGGGATTGGTTACCAGCTCATCATTCAAGCACATAGGATAGGCTAGGTATGCTCAACTCCAATCGCCACTTGGTGAAGGGACACTCCCATGCTCAACCTCTTCACTTGGCCTCGCCGTCCGTACAAGTGGTAGCCTCTTCAATGCTGCCTCCTGGTCGACAGGGAAAATCCCATGCTCGACCGTCTTCTTGCCATCTTCATGGTCACCATCTTGTAGTGGTGTGGACAATAATCTCGGTGAAGAGTCCATGTGAGGGCTTGAAGACTTGGATAAGCCGCGATGAAGTCTCGCGGATGGTCTTGAGCTCGGCTTGCTCGATCTCGAAGTTGGCATTGTCGGCGTCGAGCTTGGTCTTCAACTTGTCGAGGTCGGCTTGGCGTTTGAGAAGCATGTCCCGGTCCTTCTTGGAGTGTGATCTACTCTTGGACGCCCTTTTGGTGGTGGCACGCGGAGGAGACTCCCTATGATGTGTACTTGCCGCCATCTTGGAAGTTGATGTAGATGCGTGATGGCGTGGCCTTGAGTAGCTTGAGTCCTCATAGTAGCGTCGATGATGATCATGAGTAGACGTACGCCGATGAAGATCTTGGAGTTTCCTTGATGAAGACTCGTGTGCATAGGCACTTGCGTTGGCCGCCGTCTTGAGGGTGAGGTAGCTTGACGTCGAGGAGGAGGCGTGTCTCCTTGTCCTCTAGGCGAAGATGCCTTGAGCTCCGTCTCCTTGAGCTTGTAGGTTCTTGACGGCGGTGGCGCTCTTGAGTTCGTGGCCTTGAGTATCGTCTAAGTGGGGGCTCATCGGTCGGTGTCGTCGTCCACATGATTTGTTAGCGCATGGCAGATCCTTGACGTGCCTTGATGAGTCGTAGTCCATGTAGGGTCCCGCCACATCATTGGAGTTGTAGTCGTTGTAGTGGTCCGCCATGACGTTGATGCTTGAGGGCTCGAAGTCGGTGTAGCTCGCCATGTCGTGGACGGTTGCGGCGCCATAGTCGTAGTAGTGGTGGTGCTCCGCCATGTAGTCCATGCTCGTGGAGGTGTCGTCGATGTCGAGGTCCACCATAGTCATCCATGCTTGGGGCGCCGTAGTCGTTGTCGCTCATGATGTCATCCATGCTTGGCGCGCCGAGTCGTTGTCGCTCATCATGTTCTCATCATCATGGCCTCCATAGGATGCTCCGCTCTCACTAGACATGGTCAATCACAAGACAAGTGTATATATATGTGGAGTGGAAGGAACTAAGAAACCAACCTCACCTAGTAGATAGTATTGGAACTAGTGGACCATGCCAAGAGAAACCGATACACAAGAATGCGGGTGACTTGAATTTCAAAGATCCAAACGCAACTCCAAAACACACACGGCTTATGAGTGGATAGGTATGAATTGTGGAAAGCAAATGGAACAACCGGAAACCAAGATATTGTAAAGGCAAGTAGAGAACCACGATGACCACAAAGCAAATACAAGTCGATCTCAAAGGATAGGAGTGAAGCACATAGAAACACACGCTTTGAAAGTGGGACTTGTGCAACCAAAATGAGCTAGTGATGGACCTAGCGAAGACTAAAGCTCAAGTTACACAAGTGCAAGAGAAACCAACTCGATTGCAAATTATTGGTGGGCTACAAGATTTACACAAAGATACCACACCTACAAATTTTTCA
Source organism: Puccinellia tenuiflora (assembly GCA_012064385.1). NCBI lineage: Eukaryota > Viridiplantae > Streptophyta > Magnoliopsida > Poales > Poaceae > Puccinellia > Puccinellia tenuiflora. The sequence continues at coordinate 556,984 of QRDG01000380.1, forward strand.
TCGAGCTAGCGCGACCTACAAGAGATATGGCATTGAGGCTCTTTCTTTTTATTTGCTCTCTTTTGATTCTTTTCTATTCTCTTTTGGCCTCTTACTCTCTTTTCTATTTTGCCTCTCACTTTGCTTGCCAACAACAACTATATGAACTAGCGCATACAAGGTTTGCTCGGAACACTAAGAGGTATCAAGTGTGCAAAGCCCAAGCAATCATAGATGAGCTAGTCTCAATAGGTAAGATAGGCACAAATGGCTTGGCTAACAAGTGATGCAAGGTGGGAGAAGGTTCGGGGATGTTATACCTTTCGTCGACGATCTTCAACCGGTGGAGTGGAATGTCCCTTCCTTGATCACGAAATATGGTGGCAATAGATGATGGATCAACCGCTGTGGTGATGTAGAGCTTGTCCGTAGCTTCGATTAGAGACGAAAATCACCAAAAACGGAGTCCGGAGTGAAAAGTTATGGCCAAAACAAAATTTCGCAGGGGAACCGGCCTGGAGGCCGGCCTGGGCCGGGCTGGAGGCCGGCGGCTTCTGCCGGGGGTCCGGCCTAGAGGCCAGCCTAGGCCGGGCTGGAGGCCGGCCGGGCTACCTTCTCGGGACGCGAAAATGCGCGATTTGGGCGGAAAAACGGCCCGAAAAACACCAAATCGGAGGGGAAATCAATGGAATTTGGCCATGGGAACGCAAAGGGAGGTAGATCAACAAGTATAGCAATGGATCCACGGATCAAAACCTACCAAAACTCACAAGAATCTCAGATCGATCCAAAAGCAATTTGGGGCTATTTTTGTTGGAAATTTTCGAAATTAGCAAAATCAAAGAAAATTTTGTGGATATGGGGGTGGAAACAAAGGCAAATCCGTGGCAACCCTTGCTCTGATACCATATGATGTAGGGTGTTGCCCGATCTTCACGGATTTGAGGCGGGGAAGAGGATGAACACGAAGAACACGGAGGTGGAAACGAAGAACACGAGGGGAAAAAGGGCAAATCGTGGGGATAACTCGCGAAGCCTACAAGGGAGAATCACCCGGCAACAAACCCCCAATGGAGCAGCCTCCGGATCCCAAAACCCAAGTCAACAACACGCTTAATGAAACCGATTTCTCTTACCGGCCGGTCCACCGATCCAATAGAATCACCGCAGTGAAAGATTGGTTTGCACTACTAGAGACACCTAAGTGAAAGAGTAGCTACAACAAGAGATTCATCATCCTCCTCGGAGGAACCCATCACGGGAAGGAGCAACGCTCAACTCTAGTTCATTCTTCTCTACCTCAAAATGGAAAAGGGGGAGAGCTATTTATAGTCTTAATACAAAAGGAGCTGAAAGGTGGGGGTCCGGCCTGGGGGCCGGCCTGGGCCGGCCTAGAGGCCGGTGGCGTCTGTAGGGGGCCTGGCCTGGTGGCCGGCCTGGGCCGGCTGGAGGCCGGCATCGTCTGGAGGGGTGCCGGCCTGGGGGCCGGCCTGGACCGGCTGGGAGGCCGGCCGGCTCTGGTTGGGTGCCGGCCTGGGGGCCGGCCTAGGCCGGCTGGGAGGCCGGCCGGCTCTGGTGGGGTGCCGGCCTGGGGGCCGGCCTAGGCCGGGCTGGAGGCCGGCCTGCTGATTTCGCCTCCTTCTTCCTCTCCTTGTCCATGACGCTTCCTTCTCCTCATCCACGCGTACGCCTTGGATGAAATCAACTCTTGGGCTTCCTCGGCACCTCCCATCGCTTCGTATCCATCGTGTCAAACCTAGCAATGCAAATGGGCGGATGCTCAAGTAGCATACCATTCCAAAGGGTAGGAATGAGATCTCGAAGAGGATGGAGTTCACCTTTGACGTCCATGGTGACTTGGCATTTGTTGGCATGCTTGACATGGTGATGTCGTTGGGTTGGGCTACATCAGTTTCTTTGGCGAAGCGCATGGCCTCTTGGCGTGCCGCCAGGGCCGCCGCATCCTGCCGGCGGCAGCTCTCCACGCTCTCGCGGAGGAGGGCCCAGGCCTCGTCAAGTCTCGCCCACTCCTCCGCCCTGGCGAGTTCCTCTTCGGCTTACTGCGCCTCCAGCTCGTCGAGCGTCCGCCGCGCCTGGCTGAAGACGACGCTGCGGCGAACCGCGTGGCGCCGCGTCTCCCGCAGCGCCAAGGTACCCGCACCGCTGCGGGGTGCAGAGGTCTCGATTCTTGGGGAGGCGCCCGAGGCACCCTGCCTCGGGCTCACAGCCGTTTCTGGTGCGGCCTGGGGGCTCGTGTGGGCGCTTCCTTTGCCGCCCGCGTCAGGAGCCCTCTGGGGGCTGGGCGTCCTCTCGCCCCCGGCTCCAGCATCCATGGGCTCTGGAGGCGCCTCCTCCTCATGCTCCTCAGGGGCGTTTTCCGCCCCTTCCGTGGTGGCCGCGCCTGCCGCGTCCTCGGGCACGTCAGCCCCTCTTGCGGGAGCCTCTTCCTCCGGGGGCGGCTCCACGATGATCTCTTCAATCTCCTCCTCCTCGTCCTGCCTCGCCGAGGCTCGTGCGGCCTCGGCCGCCGCCTCATCCGCCGTTGCCTCATGCAGTACGGGAGGAGTGGCGGCCCGAGCTGGCGACGGCGCCACCTCTTCAACCACCTCCTCCCCGCGGTGCTCACCCGCGGGAGGAGTAGCCACGTGCTGCGGCTCGCCAGCCGCAGGCGTCGCTGCGGTGGCACCAACGGTCTCCCCAAGCTTGCGGAGCCGCCGCCTCTTCGGCGCCGCAAGGTTCCTGAAAAGAAAGACAAGCAGAAGATCCGTCAAGAGGGTTTTCAAAAGCAAAATGCTAAAGGAAAGAAGTAGGACCAAGACTTACTCGTCGGCCATCCTCCACACCCTTTTCTTCGCCTTTGGCGGCTGGGGGCTGCTCGCTCTGGCCTCCTCTCGAGGTGCTCCTGCCTCCTCGCGAGGAGCGCCCCTCACGGGTGCGGCGTTCCTGTCGTGGACGGCCTTGGAGCGGGGCTCGCAGCGTCCTCCCTTGCTGCCGCTCTCCTCCTCCTCCTCTGCGGTGCGTCGGGAGGGAGCTACGCGAAAGGCATCCTCGTTGCCGCTGGAGGAAATCACCTGGAGGTCCTCTTGAGGTGGTACGCTCCTTGGGGAGCCGGCGGAGCCTCCCGAGGGGTTAGCGCCTCTCGAGGCCTCGTCCTCGCCAGAGGGGTTAGCGCCTCTCGAGGCCTCGTCCTCGCCAGAGTCCTCAACCTCGTCCAGCTCCGGCGACTTGTCCATCTACTCCAGCTCCGCCGCCCACGGGTTGCTGTGGGGCCCGCGGAGTCCCTCAGGCACGATGCCCCATTCGTCGAATCTGGGCAGGCCTCTAAGGTGCTCGCGCACGCTCTCGTCCACAAAGGTGAAGAGCGGCCGGGCATCGTCGACGGCTGGGGATGGGATGGCCGCCGTGGCGAAGAGAACCCCGATGATCTGGCTCAGCACCTCCGGAGAGAAGCTATCTGTGCACAGGCGCATCCCATCCCCCCGGCCTGTGTACGCCCACATCGGCTCTGAATGCCACTGGAGGGGGGTGATGCGGCGCCTCGTGAAGTCCTTCGCCACCATCTGGCCGGTGAGCCCGGATTCGTGGAGCCCCGTATGCACCCGTACACCGCGTCAAGCTTTGGGCCCTCGAAGCCACCGCTCGCCCAACGCGCCCACTTCTTCGGGGGCGCCACGGGTATATCCAGGAGGTGGTTCGACGTCTTGGTGTCAACGAAGAACCACCGCTGGCGGAAGTCCTCCACTTTCTTCGTCACCTTGGTGATGGCATTCTCACCGCACCACGCGATGGGGATGTAGTCCTAGCTCCTAGCGTCGGCGATACGGAAGGAGACGCACCCGGTCCGCTCGTTCTGCGCGGTGGACCGGAGTGCGTAGAAGCTACGGAAGAGGTCCACAGAAGGGCGGATGCCGACGTACGCTTCGTAGAGGTAGGTGAAGATGGAGAGGATGAGGATGGAATTGGGATGGAGATGGAGCAGTTGGATCTGGTATGCCTCCAAAATCCCCATGAGGAAGCTGGAGAAAGGAGGAACGAGACCGGCATAGAGATTGTGAAGGAAGATGGGGTAGTACCCCGCGCAGAGCTTGCTGCCGCCGGCCGGCTCCATGCTTGTGGCGCCGAGCTCGTTGGTCTTCGCGGGCGCCAGGTGGCGCACCTTTTCAATCGCCGCCGAGTGGACGCGGGACCTCGGCAGCGCCCCTTGGGGTTCAGCACCCCGCGACGCCGCCGTAAACTTGCCGGCCTGCATCGTGGCCTTGCCCTTCTGGACAGCGGTTTCTTTTCTTGGGCGCCATGGTCGCAGGGGAAGGAGACCTTGGAGGTGGTGCGCTCTGGGAAGAAGGAGGCGTTTGGGGGAAGTGTGCGGCGGAGTAGTGGACGAAGTGATGGGCGTTGTCTACGCACGCAGGCTTTATTGGCCAGTTACCAAGGACGTGGCGGGCCCCACCGAGTCGCCCGTTGAAGCCGAGGAGATCGTGGCCTCGGGAGCAACCGCTGCGCCCCACGTGTCACGGCCCCGGTAGGCATCGTTGGGCCCCCGACGATTCGCCACCATCCATGGGCTTCGGCATGCCCATCGTGGGCCCGGCGGCTACTGTCGGCACAGTGGAAACCAGGGTACCACGGGCCGGCCTGCCAGGGCCCACAACATTCTTCAGAAGATTTCGCTAAGGACCAGGCTCTCCAAGCCTGGCAAGCCTCGCGAGGGTTTTTCCCTCGCGAGGGACCCCTCCTCCTCGCGAGGGCTTTTCCCCTCACGAGGGACCTCTCTTCGAGAGGACATCTCGGACGCTGTCCTCGATTCTGCTAAGGACCAAGCCAAAGGCTCGGCGAGGCCTCCATGCCTCGCGGGGTTCCTTCCCCACGAAGCCAGCTTTGCCTCCGCGGCAGAGCGCACATGGGCTCTGCGCCCTCCGCAGAGTCACGGGCGCGCCAGCGCGCGGTGACGACCGCGCCTGCGCGCGGTGACGGTAGCGCCACAGTTGTCATTCTCGTGTATAAAGCAGTCAAACAACGCTGCACCAAGCAAAGGAGCTCCAAGAATTGCCACTTTGGTGATAAGGGGACCGTCTGCAGCTACCCTCCAAGGGCGACGTCACCGTGGGACACATCCCACCTCAGCGGCGCCAGCCCACCGTCCTGGCTGGACGGTGGCCTTTTCCAGCTTTGGTGACACCGCTCCCTGCCATGGACCGCGCCCATGGACTCTACCTTTATCGTGCACCCGTCCTCCTCCTTCGTCGCCATGTGGTAACCCTTCCCGCCAAGATATTTGGGGGAAGAGGTCCAAGACACATATAAAAAGAGGGGGAGCGCGTCCGGGCAAAAGGGTTATTGGTTCTTCGGTTGATAGCTAGTTGGTTCGATTCTGGTTAGCTTTGAGGTTCAAATATGAGATCTAGGGTTAGCCATTGTTAGCCACCTCGAGCTCGCCAAGCTCTCTCTCTGTACTAGAACCTCTCCAAGCAGTGCAATACAATCTAGGCAGGACGTAGGGGTTTTACCTCTCCAAGAGGGCCCTGAACCTGGGTAACATCGTGTGTTCATCCCTTTAGTGCTGTCCCACAGCGATCTCTATGAGCTCCGTCGCCGAGGCACGTTGAGGGTTGTTAGATTCCGTGTTCAGCCCCTTACTCGATACCTAGAGAGACACACCCAGTTCCTGGGACAGTTCTCCGACAATATCCCTCTCAAGCAACACTGCAATTACGATACAAGAAGTCTCTTGTGTCCCCATGATAACCCACAAGTGTAGGGGATCGTTTGTAGCCTTTTCGATAAGTAAGAGTGTCGAACCCAATGAGGAGCTAAAGGTAGGATTAATATCTTCTCAAGTTCTATCAACCATTGACACAACTCTACACACACCGAACGTTTTCTCTATCTAGGAAATAAAACTATAGGAATAAAACGGGTATGAACGGATGGTTTTGCAATATAATAAAGAACAAGAAGATAAAAGTTAGTTGCTGCAGCAATAAAGTATACTAAAAGACCATAAATAACAGAACCATGAGTGTAGAAAAGTGGTGGAAGGCGTGGCGGAATTGTTCATAATTAATTAGTGAAGTTATTCGGTTCATCGTCATCGATGCAGTTTTCTATGTGAGAGAGGCAAAGCATACACGTTCTCAACTACTTGTGATTACATCTACTACATGATTGGAACATTAGCAAGCATCCGCAACTACTAATATTTATTAAGGTAAAAACCCAACCATAGCATTAACTTCATAAGGTCCTCTTTATCCCATACAATGTCAAAAACCGGGATGGGGCTTAGGTTTCTGTCACTCCGGCAGCCCTACCCCCCGGCCTCCTTCACATACTACAAACCCTATGATGTTATCCACGCGCGCAAGTATATAATGGACACCATAGGACTGTACCATATCAACATACAACTCGAATCAACCAAATACATTCAATAATTCAACCATAAGACAACAAGGAACTACATAAACATGACATAGATCATAGGATAATATTTTATAGCATCAAACACCATGTTTACATAGGGGATTACAGAGGTTTGTGAGAGAGTGGACCGCTGTAGCTATGAGGAATTGGTGATGGAGATGGCGGTGAAGGCGGCGGCCATGGAGGAAAGGGCAATGCGGAGGCGGAACGGGTGGCGTCGGCGGCGGCGCATGGCGGCCGCCGGCCGGCTAGGGGGGAGCGCCGCCCCCTAACCCCCTTCCTCCATGAATTCTTGGTGATGTAGAGGAGCCCTACCCCTTGTAGATGAGAGCCAAGGGGGAGGCAAATTCGTGGCTTTTGGTGGCTGCCCCAAAAACTAGGGTTTCCTCTCTTTATATAGGTGGAGGCAATGCTTCCCGGCCCTCCGCTGGATGGCCCCTTGATCCAATGGCTCTTGGGAACCTCTAGAACCTTCCTAGGGACCCCTCATATCCTTAATGAGGTCCCAAAGTCGTGGCTTGGTCGAATCCTCCAAGTTTGGTAAGAGTTGGAGTCAATCACCTCACCAACTTTCGGAATCCCGTAATCAGATATTTGGCATTCAGTAAAACAGGGATTCCCGGAGCTACGGACCTCCGATTGGGCTGTTATTGGGTTTAAATGAAAGCTATGGAAATTTCCCACAACGTTGCAGGAAAATTGATTTTCAGTTGACATCGTCTTTTTGTCTCAAACTGTTAATCTCTGAAATCTGTGAGGAGGACAGATTTCAGGAAAGTTAGAGTCCACCTCCAACAATGCTCCTTTTGCATTTTTGGCAATTTCCAAGTGATTCCTACACATCAAAGTGTAAAACAAGAACATTGTGCACTTTTGAAACTATTAATAGGTTAGTCAAATTAAATCATAAACTTAGTATGAAAACAAGTATCAAAGGTATAAAAGTGGCATGAAACAATCAAAAATTATAGATACGTTTGACACGTATCAACATCTCCAAGCTTAGTTCCTACTCGTCCTCGAGTAGGTAAATGATAACAAAATAATTTTTGATGTTGAATGCTAGGATCATGTCTTCCACAAATGCATGACAAATGCTATATAGATAATGAAACTTAAGCAATTGTATTAGCTAATGAAAAGATAACGACGAACTAGGAGTTAATAATATGAAATTATAAACATTAACTAGATTATAATGATCATAATAAAGCATGGTAGAGTGGTCTCTCGCTTGCCCCTTTAGTAGAGCAAAACATAAATGCCGGGCACCTCTTGAGATATTAAACAGAGACTAGGAGTAAAGTTTTTCAGAAATGATATAGAATCTCAAACATGCTCCACTCATTAAGACTTTGGGACAAAGCACATTATACTCAGAATGACAGCAATGCTCTATAAGATGGTGCTCAAAGAAGGATGACGAATCAACATAAACATAAAATAAGGGCCCTTCGCAGAGGGAAGCAGGGATTAGTCATGTGCTAGAGCTTTTTATTTTTTATATAACAGAAGTAAAACAATTTTGAGATATGCATGCTTTCGTCAACGATTTCACAGCAAATAAACTAGCTAGTCCCCTATGACAAGCAAGGCTTTTAGACTTGTGAGAGCAGCAGGTTTAGAGGAACGAGTACATTCCTCTTTCTCCTTGGTTTCACCACTATCCAATGTTTGATCTGATTTCTCAGATTTGCATTGTGTGGAGGAGAATGGTGAGTTATATTTATATTTTGCTTAAGCTGCTCTCGGGTTGATTCAAGTGAAGACGTAATCCACCGACACCGGGTGAAAGGGGGGAAATGTCCTTGCTCGTCACAAGTTATATCTAGCTATCTACTGCTCCCTCATGAGCATAAAAACGGAGGCACAAAAGGAGTATTTTGAATATTTTAAAGGTAGCACATGACAAATTTACTTGGAATGACAACAAATACCATGCATAGGTAGATATGATGGACTCAGCTGGAATACTTTGGCTTAAGAAATTTGGATGCACGGATGGACCATTACACCCAGTGCAAGTGCAGGCTAGCAAAAGATGGGAAAGCGACCAAATTTGAGCATTACTGTCATAATCATGCTTTGTGACAAAATACATAATGAATAAAACATAAGAGAGGTTCTTCAATTCTAAAGTACAATAAACCGTCAAGGCATAACAGACTGTATTTTTAGTCTTTCAACATGTGTGAATATGTGCCAAGTCAATCCGAATAAATCTTTTGGAGGAGGATCCCACTTCACCATTCCATATTATGAACAAACTAACGCATGTTAACATCAAAATAACATATTATACCCTCTTAGCTAGTTGAGACTAACCATTAGAAAACATGAACTACGAAGCAACATTATACACACAACATTTTTAAGTTTAAACAAATAACTAACCAACCAAATAAAACTCCAATCAACTCTCCAGAAAGGTTATAAATAAAAGATATAACAATCAGCTCATTATTGTGATAGTGCATGATGCTAACACAAAGATATAATAGATACAAACGTTTAAGATACAAACGCTCCAAGTTTATGCAAGTTTCTATGTTGCTAAAAAAACAAAGTTTGAAGGTTTGCAAACCGAGAACTTGTTGATGTAGAGGGATGCAAAGGCATTGATACGTCTCAAACGTATCTATAATTTTTGAGTGATCCATGCTAGTTTTGTGATATTGTCACATGTTTTTACTGTTATTTATATCATTTTATGCATTTTATCGGACTAACCTATTGACAAGATGCCCAGTGTCAGTTCCCTGTTTTTGCTGTCTTTTTGTTTCAGAAATTTACTTCTGGAAATATTCTCGGAATTGGACGAAAATTTACGGGGATTATTTTTACGCCAAGACAAAGACGGAGTCCGAAGGGCAGCCTGGGAGGCGACCCACAGGGCACAAGCGGGTGCCAACTGCAGCCCAGGGGTGACCCGGATGTGGGGCCCGCCCCTGCCCTGTGGGCACCTCCTCGGCCCCCTCTGACGCCTATAAAATCACAATTAACCTAAAAACGTCAAGGCGGCGATTATTTTCCAGAAACTCGACCCCGACGCGCCGTCACCAAGAACCCTAGTTCGGGGTCCAATCTGAAGCTGATCTCGGCACTCTGCCGGAGGGGAGATCGATCCCGAAGGGCTCTTCATCGACATGCCTTCCTCCGAGATGATTTGTGAGTAGTCTCACCTTGGACTACGGGTCCATGGCAGTAGCTAGTTGGTAGTCTCTCTCTCTTGTGCTTCATGTCTTATGATCTTGTGAGCTGCCTAACATGATCAAGATCGACTATTGTAATGCTATGTGATGTGTTTGCTGGGATCCGATGGATTATGAAGTTATATTCAGATTGTGAATGATTCTTATATGAGTAATTTATGTTCTTGCATGCTCTCCGATGTGCGTAGTTACTTATGCTAGATAGTGGGTTCATGCCCCCTTTTGTTCCTGGGCACGAGTGACAGAAACGTCTAAGGGCGATGGTGTGATGTTGCTACTAAGGGTAAAACAGCGGTGTTAATGTCTATTTTGATATTAGTATTGCTTACATCATGCACTTTACTTAATGAAATTGTCTGTTGCTTGCAACTTAATACCGCTGGGTGACAGGCTGGATAGCGATCCCACGGTGGACTATTTAGACAAAGACGCAGTTGGACTCAACGGTCTTTGTTCCTTGTCGTGATACCTCCATAAATATTATCATGTCCTTTTTTTCATAGCTAAATTGGGTTTGTGTCATAATCTTGTCAATTGCCTAGCTGTAATTCGTTCACCCATCACATGCATATTTTATCTACTAGAGAGACTCCACTAGTGAACCCATGGCCCCCGGTCCATCTTTTTACATTGTTTTCAACCTAATTTACTTGATTTTAATTATCATCACTCCTCTGGTCACTTTCCATATTTTATCTATTTCATCATACAATTAACCGCTTTGTGTTCTGCGAGACCGGAGAGATTGACAACCTCTCCGCCGTTGGGGGCAAAATATTTTGGTTGAGTGTGTGCAGGTCCACGTCTGTTGAAGGTTAAGTGCCAGAGATCTTCAACATTCACCTCGTTGTTGATTTCAAAGTCCTACCGGTTCGATAAACCTCGGTTCTTTAATTGTGGGAAAACTGCTACTAGCTACAATTCCGCCTTCGCTTGGGGCACCACCCAACTTATTAATATCCACCATCAAGCAGTTTTCTGGCGCCGTTGCCGGGGACTTTGGAGCTACAGCAAGGGGAGTCTCATACTCTCAATCTCTTTACTTTGTTTTTGTCTTGCTTGCTTTATATCTCGTTTAGTTTATTTTCCTGTCTCAAAATTTTAAAACCCCAAAAAATTAGTGTAGTCTTTATTTCTGTCTTGTTATTTTATCTTATCATTATGTCTTCTACTCAAAACACCAAGTTATGTGAATTTACTAGCACTAATAACAATGATTTCATATGCTCTCCAATTGCTCCACCCGCTACTAAACCGGAATCTTATGAAATTAAACCTGCCTTGCTAAATCTTGTTATGAAAGAGCAATTTTCTGGTGCTAGTACTGATGATGCTGCCTCTCATTTAAATAACTTTGTTGAGTTATGTGATATGCAAAAGTATAAAGAGGTGGCAAGTGACATCATAAAACTGAAACTTTTCCCTTTCTCTTTGAGAGGGAGAGCAAGAGAATGGTTATTGTCTTTGCCTAAAAATAGCATTGATTCTTGGATTAAATGCAAAGATGCTTTTATTGGAAAATATTATCCACCTGCTAAAATCATACAACTAAGGAGTAACATTATGAACTTTAGACAATTTGATAATGAACATGTTGCTCAAGCTTGGGAGAGAATGAAATATATGGTTAAGAATTGTCCCACGCATGGATTAACTATGTGGATGGTTAACCAAACTTTTTATACAGGTTTGAATTTTTCTTCAAGGAACCTTTTGGACTCGGCCGCGGGAGGCACCTTCATGTCCACCAAATTAGGTGCAGCAACTAAACTCTAGGATGATATGATGACAAATTATTCACATTGGCACACCGAACGAGCAGGCCTTGGTGCAGTGGTGAGGTCCTCCCCACTTGTACCAAGAGGTCCTGGGTTCGAACCAGCCTCCCTGCACTGCACTTTGCAGGGGTAAGACTAGGTTCCTATAATCTCTCCCCAAACCACACCTTGTGTGGGAGCCTCAGTGCACTGGGTCTGTCCCCCTCAGTGCATTGGGCACACCGAACGAGCTCCAAGTGGTAAGAAGGTAAATTCTGTTGAGGAAATCTCCTCTTTGAGTGATAAGGTTGATATGATTATGTCTATGCTTGCTACCAATCAGTCCAATATTGATCCTAATAATGTTCCACTTGCTTCATTAATTGCCCAAGAAAAGGATCAAGTTGATGTTAATTTTCTTAATAGAAACAACTTCAACAATAATGCTTATCGAAATAATTTTGGTAGTAACAACTATAAGCCTTATCCTCCCAATAATAACAACTCTTATGGTAATTATTATAATCCTAATTAGAATGTGTCCTCTGATCTTGAAAATGTTTTGAAGGAATTTATCACTTCGCAAAAAGCTTTTAATAAAACTATTGAAGAGAAGTTGGAAAAACTGGATAGTCTAGTCTCTAAAGTAGACGTTCTTGCTCATGATGTTGAAATTTTGAAAATTAGAACCACTCCAAATCAAGACAAACATATTGAATCTTTAAATGCTATCTCTCTTCAAATTAATGAAAATAAAAGGATGATGATTCTCTTAAAAGCTAGGTGGGCTAGAGAGGCTGAAGAAGCTAGAATTGCTGAAATGAATAGGAAAACTGTTAAAGTTTATACTATCCAAACCACTAAAGAGGATCCTCCTAGTTTATTTAAATATGATGAAATTGATTTTGATAATTGCAATCTTACTGAAGTCATTAAGTTCCTACAAAAACTTGCTAAGACACCGGATGCTAGTAAAATAAATCTTGCCTTTACCAAACACATTACCGATGCTCTTATCAACACTAGGGAAGAAAAAGTAAAGCTTGAAACCTCTATCCCTAGGAAGTTAGAAGATGGTTGGGAACCCACTATTAAGATGAAAATAAATGACTTTGATTGCAATGCTTTATGTGATCTTGGTGCAAGTGTTTCCGTTATGCCTAAAAGTTTCTATGATATGCTTGATTTAAATCCTTTGGAAGAGTGCTATTTAAATGTTCATCTTGCTGATTCTTCTAAAAAAAACCTTTGGGTAGAGTTGATGATGTCCTTATTGTTGTTAATGATAATTATGTTCCCGTTGATTTTATTGTTATGGATATTGAGTGCAATGCTTCTTGTCCCATTATTTTGGGAAGACCGTTTTTGAGAACCGTTGGTGCTATTATTGATATGAAAGAGGGAAATATAAAGTTTCAGTTCCCCCTTAGAAAAGGGATGGAACACTTCTCTAGAAAGAGAAATAAGCTTCCTTTTGAATCAATCATAAGGTCAAGCTATGCTCTTGATGTTGCAAAGGCCTCTGAAAAAACTTGATATTTGGCATTGCGCCTAGCTAAAAGGCGCTAAAGAAAAGCGCTTGTTGGGAGGCAACCCATCTTTTACTTTCAGTTTGCCTTTTGTTTTTCTTGAGTGATGAAGTTATTACCTCTGTAGTAACTTCATTGTATCTTTTCCTTTTAGTTTTTTGTGCCAAGTTTAGCCTCTAATGCATTAAAAGTGCGAGGTATTGTGTTGCCACTACAAGAAATCCGGTCTATTGCCACGAAATCTATCGCTACGTCTATTTTTCGTTGCAATATAATCCAATGTTACCACAAAATCTCCGGTTGTGGTAATAGGTTGGTCATATTGCCATGACTATTTTAGGTCGCGATAAATTATCATTTTGTTGCGGTAGAGGCCTCCTATTGCAACGAACTACATCGCGGTTGGAATACAATCGCGATTTTGCCACAAAGAAGCTCCGTTGCGCGAGGCAGTCATTTTGTTGCCTTAGAGGCTAGGTATTTCAGCATAATAAGTATTCGTGGTAATATTCAGTCATATATTGCAACATTTGTGTGTTGTTGCGTTAGTTGCAAATATTGTTGCAAAAAATTGTCTAACTATTGCAACCAAATCTCTTCATGTGGCCATACCATACGTTTTTCGCCTCAATTTTTCTCTGCGGTAATAACTATTGTTTACTGCGACAATTTGGGACGCCTCGTAATAGGTTGACCATATTGCAACAATCACCTGCTGCTGCGAAAATGAACAAGTTTTTTGCAATGAGAAAGTTCATTACGTAGCTTAACGGGCCTCCTGGGCCGTGGCCCTTGATTAATATTGCCATTTTCCTAGGACAACAATTCATTTCATAATTTTTTTTAGATAGAAAGGGCCTCGCCCCGGTTTCATTGAAACCACAACCAGCATACATAGTTTTTATCTCTTTTACAGCTCCCCGCCCAGGCCACACTACCACCGTTGAGACACATAGGCCAAAAACACTTTCAACATGTTTTTCTAAGACCAGAGTTCTAGCTCCGCTACCCAGGACTACAAACAACACATTCATTACATAATAATCTACTATCTAGCAGGCCTGTTCATTCCCAGTTCTAAATGAAACCCTGAGCTTTTAACAGGTGCATATGCTTCTTGGTCCCAAGTCCAAATGCACCTGGCTGAAGCTTGTCCACAAACACCTTGAAACCATTGAGTGTGGAGCGCCGAATCCAGAACATCACAATAGCACCATACACTAATGGGGCGCCCTTCACTACAGTCATCCAGTTTGAGGTCATGATGGCATGCTTTGTGCCCTTAGCAATCTTCATCTTCACTTCCTCACTCTTCTGGTTTTTGAGAAAGTGGACAACTATGGGTCTTGGATTTGTTGAAAGGTGGCTTCTGAGGTACATGTCGGTGAAGTCTTTGTTGAAATACTGCAAAGAAATGGCAAACAAAATTCTATGTTAAATTGCTCTGTCAAATTCTATGCAAAGAAATGGCAAACACAAAAAAAGATAACAAGCTGTGAATTTCTATGTCAAATTATAGTCACTCTATGTTCAATTGCAAGTCAAGTAATATGATCCAACTGAACTTAGCAAACAAATAGCAAAAGAGAGGAGGTGGAACCACTTACCATTCTGCCTTTGCCCTCAACAATGTTAGTCCTCTTCATTTTGCAAACATACAGTGGTATCCTTGGTTCCTGTTCAGCACAGATGTTTTTCAGAACAACAACTTCATCAGGAGCCAATACCACTTGGTTGGCAAACACGCAGAATTCATCCAAGATGTCACCTCCCATAACACCTGGACCTGCATTTCAACACAACCATGTGTTAACACAAGTGCAATGTAATTACAAGTACAATGCGTTAAGGGAAAATAGTACCTCGGATTGTCAGGTCAAAGAATGAATCTTCGGAAGAACAATCACTCTCCGAAGAAGAACCACTCTCTGAAGGATCACTGCCCGGAGAAGGAGGGTCACTCTCTGGAGAAAGAGGCTCACTCTTTGGAGAAAGAGGCTCACTATCCGAGGGATCAAGCACGATGAGTGACACCTCTGGCTCCATTTCCGGCCTAGCAAAACATGAAAGAGAAAAATGCAAACTCATTACAAGTCAACACCTAACTCACCATCCAATAAGGTGCATTGCATTGCATCACATCCTAAAACCTAACCTAATCCAAACCCAAATCAACATCCTCACCATCGGAAACCCTAACCACTAACTCACGATTGGAAAACCTTACCTAATCGATTTCCAAACCGACCTCCGCCGACAAGGTCGATGGAGGCCTAGTGATGGAGGCTACGGATGGAGCATAGAGGTGTAGGCAAGGGATTGAGCTTAGGGATGGAGTCTTACGCCGTCCGCATCTCGGAGGATAGTGATGGAGGCGGTCGGAGGCGGCTCGGCGACGGCAGCGGTGGTCGGAGGTGGCTCGCAGGCGGCAGCGGCGGTCGGCGACGGCTGCGGACGGCGATGGCTCCTCCGCCGGCGAGGTCTAGTGCGGCGGTGGGGACGAGTGAGCGAGTGGGTGGAGTGTAGAGTGAAGGGGATTGGATTTACACAGGAACGGGACGGGATTTAGTCATTTTGACAGGAAGGGGACAGTAGGCCCCACTATCGGTGTTAACAGCGCGGCACGGCAGCTAGTCAAGTGACAGTACTGAAGCACTTACCATTTATTTATGTTGCAACAAGTGACAGTACTGAATAATCAATCAAGAAATCATATAAGACGCAATTTCACTTGTACGTATAGCATCAAAATTCATAATTACTAAACACTCATACTTTGGAGAATCTAAACTAAAAATTATATTATTACATGATCATTGAAGCACATAAATGTGTCCCTGATCATTGCAAAACATCTAAGCCAAACAGTGCAGAGACAGCCTACACAAGGAATCCTGGGTCATCATCGACCTCATCTTGTCCGAAAGGAGCAACATGGCCATCATTTACATAAGCCTCATCATCATCCGAATCATCATCATATTCGACTTGATCTTCGTCAAACTCAACATGTCTTAAACTTTCTATGACTGAAACATCAACGCTGGTTCCTTCATCATTGTTTCTGCACCAACTAGTGATCTCTTCAGGTAGTTTGAATTCTGGAACTGTAATTCCTGCATCGACGACATCATGTACATCTGCGTCACCACCTTCATTTCCTTCTGCAACATCATCATGGTTTTGCACCATCTAAAACAGAAGGAGCAAACAAATTGCGTGGATTCATTTTAATAGCACTTGCCCAATTAGGGTTCTTCACATCTCTCACGTAAAAAACCTGTTCAGCTTGGATGCCTAGAATGTAAGGGTCTGCCTTGAATCGGTGTATAGTAGTGTCAAGGTCAATAATTCCATATATGTCCTTCTTATACCCCTTACTCTGATTTCTATTGGCAGAAGGCACGTCGAACCAGTCAAACTGCAATAGAACAACCTCCTTATCAGGAGGAAAGTCAAGAAATATGATTTTCTTTATCACCCCATAATAATCAGTACTGCCAGTGCTTTCTTGGACATTGACTACGACGCCACTATTTTGGGTACTCAAGTCCTCCTCTATATAGGAATTCCGAAAGTAATATCCATTCACTACTGCACGGTTGTACACACGAGCAATGTGATCAGGCCCTTTAGCTAGTGCATACAACAGATTGCTGACCTTCCCATCTTTATGGAGTTGTGTGATCTGTTTCATCGAATATAATATGTATGAGTGCAATGTTCATAAATGTTTTTTTATTAGGAGGAACATTTGTGAAAATGTTAAAGTAACTTACCCGTCTCTCGAACCAGCCAACAAACTCTTCCTTGTGTTTCTTTTTAGGATTAGGACAATTGTTCCTTGTGAGCTCCTGAATATGTTCCCTTAAGAGAGAAATGATGGTTACTTCATCACCAAAGTATTAATGCATATCATGATATGAAACAAATACATAAGTATCCTTACTCAATCCATGGCTCGGTTTGCTCGCAGATTGTTATTATGTAGTGCCTCATTTGATTAATATCATCCAAAGAGAGTGATTCACAGACAAAACCTTTCTTGGAGTAATCTACTGTACTCATTATGCTAATCCCTATTGGTGGTTCATCTGTAGCTCCATCTGCATGGCGTTCGGACCGACTTAGTTTTGTAGGCATGCCTTGAATGAATCGACTGCAAAACGTCATGCACTCTTCTAGTATGTACCCCTCTGCAATGGAACCTTCAGGGTGAGCCTTGTTACGCACATATCCCTTCAGCGTACGCAGGTATCGCTTAACCGGATACATCCATCTGTACTGTACAGACCCTGCCAACCATGCTTCTCGAGCTAGATGAATCGGGAGATGCATCATAATATCAAAGAAAGCTGGTGGATAGATCATCTCGAGCTGACATAGAATTTCTAGAATTTGGTTGCCCAAATTCTCCAAATCTTCATCCCTTAACTCCTTGGAGCATAAATCAGAAAAGAATTTACTCAGCTGAAGCAATTGGATAAGGATATTCTCTGGCAGAAGCTTGCGCAACGCAATAGGAAGAAGTTTCTGTAATATAACATGGCAGTCATGAGATTTTAGTCCACTAAACTTGCACTGCTCGAGGACCGCACATCGCTTAATGTGTGAAGCATATCCATCAGGCATCCGTATGCTCTGCAGAAACTTGAGGAGCATCATCTTCTCTTCCTTTTTTAAAGCATACAACCCTTTCTTCATCGTGTACTTCTTACCGGCCTGCTTTGCATGCTGATCCTTCCTAATTTTCAAGTCCTCCAAATCAAGACGAGCCTTCGTACCATCCTTTGATTTCCCACCCATCTCAAGCAAAGTCCCCACAATGCTGTCACAAATATTCTTCTCGATGTGCATAATATCCAAATTGTGCCTAACAAGCAAGTGCCTCCAATATGGGAGCTGGAAAAACACACTTTTCTTCCGCCAGTTGTGCCAGATATCAGCTTCCGGTCGCTTTCTCTTATTTGACCGCCCAAATGGTGCATGCTGAATGCTATCAAGCTGCTCTAGTACTTGTATGCCTGTAAGTGGCTCCGGGGCTTCTCTATGATCTATCTTGTTGTCGAACATACACTTGTTTCGACGCCATTTGTGGTTTTTCCGCAGAAAACGTCTGTGTCCCATGTAGCAATGCTTTCTACCATACTTGAGCCATTTAAAATCTGTGTGCCTGTGGCAATAAGGACATGCTAGCTTGCCTTTTGTGCTCCAACCACTCAGCATTGCGTAAGCCGGGTAGTCATTGATGGTCCACAACAAGCATGCATACAGCCTGAAATTTCGTTTAGTTGTAGCATCATATGTTTCAGCACCATCCTCCCATAGAACTATCAGTTCATCAATCCAAGGCTGCAAGTACACACCAATGTTATTTCCTGCTGACTTTGGTCCCGGAATAATCATTGACATTATCCAATTCTGTTGTTTCATACACATCCAGGGTGGCAAGTTGTAACATCCCAAATTTTGGAATGTTTTAAAAATCACAAAAATTTAAAACTTTTGTTAGTAACTAAATAAAGTCTCCAA
>QRDG01000380.1:575605-813147 GCA_012064385.1 Puccinellia tenuiflora
GAATGTAGTCAATTGCCATATTGGTCATCCCAGTCATGCACTTCATTTGATAAAGCTTGACAATGAAAGATAGCTTTGTGACATCCTCGCAACCTGGGTACAACGATGTTTTTGCCTCTTCCAATAGTTCGTAGAACGCCTTGGCTGATGCATTTGGCTCCTGTTCCGTTCCATCACTGCTAGTGTCTCCTGCACATTCATCATGATCTGAATTACTTGACACTTTTGTGCCCCTTACGAGAGTTTGGAGCATGTCACATATCCCATGACCATTATCTGCAGCGTCTTCATCATCAGAATCTTCAGCCATGTTGTCCTCATCGGGATGTTCACCATGGTATATCCAGTTAGTGTAGGTCGGATCCATCCCATTCTAAAGCAAGTGCATATGAACTTCCCTTCTCTTTCTGTGAGCATTATTCAGACATTTCGTACACGGGCAAGGGACACTTGAGTTTGGGCGATCACCATTGAAAGAAAATTCCAAGAAACTCTTCATGCCACTTTGCCACTCCACAGAAGCTCTTTCCTTTTCCATCCAGCTCTTGTCTCGTGACATTTTGCCTTATCTCCGTAAAGCTGTTCTTGTTAAAAAAACAATAGCAGCAGCATTAGTTTACAAGTAGGTATTTCCAAACAACAGATACTTCATGGCGACAGGTACAATGGTTTTCGAAGTCAGTAAGAATTGCAAGGGATTACAATAGACATGATAATTATAAGAACTGAAACTTTACTTCACATTGCAACGGTCGTGGCTACTCACACGATGTCCACAACTGAGTAGTAGGTTTCAAAAATCGTGAAATTGCTATGAAACTGAAACTAAAACGTGACACCTCAAACTGACGAAACAGACACGCATAGAATCTAAACAGCCAGACTAGCTTCATCGAACCGCCAGCATGGAATGCAATGATTTTATGAGTCAAAATCATCTGTGTATTCGTACAAACCTTGTAATTTCGTTTGACTAGCGGCGGAGGCAGCAGATTTAGGTTGAGGAGAACTCGGCGGGGCAGCGTGGGAGGCAGTTCCACCGTTTACGGTAATCCAATTGGGATGGCGACGAGGTCGTACTGGCGGATTGGTCGGTCGCGCCGGGCCGATAGGGCGGCGATGTCGTATGAGGGTGGAGAGGGCGGCGGCGTCGTGTGGGGGCAGGGCAGTTTGGAGGAGACGTGGCCGAGCTAGGTATTTTTAGGAAGAAACCCCAGGGATTTAGGGTGCGTTTGGGAGCAAAGTTCTTCTAAAGTATAAAATGAGTGGTCAGCGTCTCAGCGTTGCTCTTTGGGCCGGCCCATTGGCCTCCAGGCAGGCTACGTGGCGGCCTAATTGAATTTAGTTTATGTTTTTTATTACAAAAATCTTCAACACAGATTTGACCCATAATTGTCAAGCAAAATGCAGGAATGAATTGTCAAACAACAAACGAGCAAGTAGTAAAACTCAAACATAATGTATTAATTGATCCAGAATTGGAAGAATTACAACTTGCAGCATGATAAGGGTATGTAGTTTCATAACACAAGGGAATTTGACAATCTAATATAGAGTCTTAACACGGATTTTTAACCTAGCAGGGGCTGCATAGTTGGAAAAAAATCCATCATCAACGACTTCCTACTCCAGACCAATTTCAGGCACATGGGAAGCAAACAAGTAAAGCCCTTCAGTTCCCAGGTAGAGCAAGAACAGCATCTTGTCACCCTTCTTGAGATGCTTTTCCTTCGCCATGAACTACTTCCATCCACTGACGCACAAACGACCATCAAGCTCAGAAATAGAATATGTCGATGTCACCTCAGTTTTAGGGTGACACACAATTGTGATGGGACCATTTTTTCCATATTATCAGGAATATAGCGGCTTGGGAGTTTCTGTTGAATGAACATGTCAAAAAAAAGGAAAATTGAATGAGTGTGTACGTATATATATGGCCTCACATAGTACTTTGGACATAAGAGATTATGTTCTTATTGATTACCACGTGTTTATTGTAATTCTCACTGTTTGTCCAGTTGAGAGTATGCAGCACTCCGACAACAAGTTCTCCTTCATCATAAACTCCAGCTCTGTGGAACAGAACAAGGAAATCCAAGTTCTCAACTTGATTGATAACTGTCTGCGTCATCCTCCAATTTATCATGGTTCCATCAGCAGTAGAGAGTGAGTCAAACATTGCACGATTTTCAGGGGACATCTGGTAGTATGCTGTAAATTTAATAAAACTGAAATTAGTGGAGTACACATGTCGTAACCAAGTAATACAATGATGATTACGTGCACAACATAAATTTGTTGAACTAAGTAGGAAACTTACATGGATGGATGATTGGGCCATTTCCAGTTATGACTTCAGTTTGCATGGCATGTGTGACAGTTTTGAAAATTAACTCCATGCCAACCTTAAATTGGTAAACTCTTCCGAATTCTTTCCAAAATTCTCCATTCACTTAGGTAACCCCATCACTGTTGGTAACCTCAACAGTGAATGAAAATTCATCCTTGGTTGTCAGTGTAGCTTCAAAACTTGTGTTCTCGAATGGCAGGATAGCGTGCATGTCTAGGAAATATGTTCTGAAGTAGCAAGGGATCACCTGAATAATAACATGCACTCAGTTTTATTTCATTATGAGCCAGTACAATAATTGACTTACTACTATTAATAGATCATACACGTGCATGACTATAATTGACTTACAATATGTCCTACAAGAGTAACTGTTTGTACTTATTACTATACTTGGAAATTGAATCAATCTATAATACAAAGACATGAACATGCACACAAAGTGTCAGATTGGTACCTTCAAGTATGAAAATTACATGTAGGTACTTGAAAAGTCACACACGTGCATGGCTAATAGAGATCACACCCACAACCTATTTGCTAGATCTGGTACGTGTATTACATGAATGATTAACACATGACAATGAGTACTAAGATTTGTAGATCTGCTACTAATCTTACATGAAAATAACCACGAATAAATCAAATCCCATGTGTACATGAGTATGTAAGATGCATTACCGTCTTCTCCTCAAATCCCTCTACAAGGGTAATCACGCAATAATCATGTGTCATGGTCTCAGTGCCACACATCCCATTCTTGTCAAAACAAATTGCGCACTGCAAAGAAAAAAATTGAAAACTATCAGATCTTGATCTGGTAATCACGATCGCGATTCAAGAGGAAAAGTACACGCACGGCTTTGCTTGGCGCAATCGGTCGAAGAGGAGCGTCGGGTTGAATGCGTTGTCCAAGTGTGAGAGAGGGAGTCGTGGCTGCAGAGAGAGTCGTGGCGGCGGCGAACCACGTGTCGTGGGAGCGAGGCGTGTGAAAGAGGGGAGGGGTTTTTAGCAGAGGAGAATAACTGCGAATTAGGTATAGGGTTGTCGGCACAGTGGAAACCAGGGTACCACGGGCCGGCCTGCCAGGGCCCACAAGATTCTTCAGAAGATTTCGCTAAGGACCAGGCTCTTCAAGCCTGGCGAGCCTCACGAGGGTTTTTCCCTCGCGAGGGACCTCTCCTCCTCGCCAGGGGTCTTTCCCTCGGCGAGGGACCTCTCCTCGAGAGGGCATCTCGGATGCCACCTGCAAATTCTGCTAAGGACCAAGCCGAAAGGCTCGGCGAGGCCTTTTGCCTCGCGAAGCCTCCTTCCTCTCGAAGCCAGCTCTGCCTCCGCGGCAGAGCGCACATGGGCTCTGCATCCTCCGCAGAGTGACGACCGCGCCAGCGCGCGGTGACGGCAGAGCCACAGTTGCCATTCTTATGTATAAAGGAGTCAACAAAGCTGCACCAAGCAAAGGAGCCCCAAGGATTGCCGCTTTGGTGATAAGGGAACCGTCTGCAGCTACCCTCCAAGGGCGACGTCACCGTGGGTCACCTCCCACCTCAGCAAGCGCCAGCCCACCGTCCTGTTTGGACGGTGGCTTTTCAGCTTTGGTGACGCTGCCCCCTGCCGTGGACCGCGTCCATGGACTTTACCTTTATGGTGCACTCTACCTTTATTGTGCACCGCACCTCCTCCTTCGTCGCCATGTGGTAGCCCTTCCCGCCAAGATGTTTTGGGGGAAGAGGCCCGAGACGCCTATAAAAGGAGGGGGAGCACGTTCGGGCAAGGGTTCGTTCCAAGATTCACAAGCCCAAACCCTAGATCTGAGATCTGCGATAGCCATTGTTAGCCACCCAGAGCTCGCAAAGCTCACCCTGTACTGAAACCTCTCCAAGCAAGTGCAATACAATCCGAAGCAGGACGTAGGGGTTTTACCTCACCTAGAGGGCCCTGAACCTGGGTAAGACCGTGTGTTCCTCTCTGCAGTGCTTCCCTGCAGTGATCCAGGCGAGCACCGTCGCCGAGGCACGATGAGGGTTGTTTGATTCCGTGTTCAGCCCCTTACTCGATCCATCGTGAGACACACCCAGTTCCTGGGACAGTTCTCTGACATTGGCGCGCCAGGTAGGGGGCTGAGGCGCATCTTCGACCTCGACACCACCATGGCCGGCATCTCTCGTGCCTAACGTCTCGCTCGCCGGACGGCCAGCGCCGCCACCGCTCCCGCTGGCAACCCGTGCGGCCGCCCGCGCGGAAGTGCTGCTCCGGAGCGCCGCGTCGACCCTGAGCCCCGCATCAAGCACCTGGAGGACGACGACATCGACCACACTGAGGACGACCTCGACGAAGAGGAGGCCTCCTCCATGCACCCATCGCGGGACCGTGCTGCTTCCTTGCTGGGCCGCCCTGCGCCCAGCCCGGCGACTGCGCTTCTCATGGCACAGGAGGCTCAACCGCCTCTCCGAGCTCGTCGGCGCCGCTCGCGTCGCCGCTCCTGCACCGTCTCGCTCGCTGGTCCTCTCTGCACGCGCAGGGGACGTGGCGCACGGTGCGCCGCACGCACCTCCTCGCCACCCCGCGCCCGCGCCCGCTCCAGCTCCACCGGCTCCACCGCAACCTGCTCCAGCCGGGGCTCCTCCTCGCGACAACCGCGCTGCGTCGCATGCGTCGTCGCCGCATGACTGCCAAATCGTGCAGCGAGCCCCGGAGGACGCACGCGTGAGCATCGAGCGCCACCAGGATCGCCACAACCGCGCCGTCCATGACGTCGCCACCGCGGGGCGCCACCTCCGCGCCACCCTCGCCAACGGCACGGTCACCTACGGCACGACGGCCGCGTTCACTCGCAGCCTCCGTCGCGTCGTCTGGCCGGTCAAGTTCCGGCCGGATCTTTCTCCGCGCTACGACGGCAAGAACAACCCCCTGGAGTTCCTGCAACTCTACACCTTGGCCATCCAGGCTGCCGGGGGCGACGACAAGGTCATGGCGAACTGGTTCCCAATGGCCCTCAAGGACTCCGCGTCACCAACCTCCCTGCCGAGTCCATCAACACCTGGGAGGACCTCTGCCGGTGCTTCGTCGCCAACTTCAAGGGCACGTACGAGCGCGGCCTCACGTACAACGATCTCCGCGCCTGTCGTGGTATTGTCGAATCTAGCCGCGGCAGGGGTGCCATCGAGCTAGGTAGAGAGAGGGCTTTTGGAGTTGGGGATTCCGGCTCCATGGACACGAGTTTACCCAGCTTCGGATCTCACGTCGGTGGCGAGATCCTACGTGCTGCTATAATTCACTATATGGCAATATCGCCGAGTTACAGTGGATTGAGGTCGAGATTGTTCGTGCCCTAAGGCGTCCCATAGGCCGGCTTATAAAGGCGTCCGGCCTAGGGCTTACAGGAAAAAACCTACCGACTAAGTCAGAGTCCTAAACTAATCCGGCTTGGGCTTTGTCTTGTGGGCTAAGTCTTCCGCAATCCCAGCTGCCTTCTGGAACCTTCCTTAGCCGGATGGGCCTCCTGCGCTTCATCATACTGGGCCGCCCGATAAGCCGGAATTCGGCTTATCACCACTATGGGCCACCCTGGTATCATGGCTTAGCTTCATATCCATGAGGGTACCTGTTCGGCATAACCCCAACAGCGCCGTGCGCCAGAAGCCTGGCGAGACCCTCCGCAAGTACATCCAGCGCTTCAGCCAAGTGCGCAACAAAATCCCCAACACCACCGACGCACAGGTCATTTCGGCCTTCCAGGCTGGGGTCACGGATGTGCGGATGCTCGAGAAGCTTGGCATCCACGACAACATCACCACCGTCGTCAAGCTTTTCGACTTGGCGGACAAGTGTGCCAAGGCTGAGGAGGGCCGCTTGTTCGTCAAGAACGAGCCAGGGGACCCCGCCGAGGAGTCCAAGAAGAAGAAGAAATCCACCGAGAAGCGCAAGACCACTGCGGTCCTCGCGGCTGAGCCCGACGCCAAGCAGCCTCGCGCTGCCGCTCCAGCCGCGGGCACCGAGAAGAAAGACGACCGCCCCTTCTGTGTCTACCACAACAGGCATTCCCATGCCACCGAGGACTGCTACGACCTCAAGAGGCTTCGCGAGGCGCGTGAGGCTCGCGAGGCAAACGATCGGCAACAAGGCCGCGGTGGCCGCGGCGGAGGCCGCGGCGGCCGCAGGGGGCGACGCTGGAACAACAACTACGACGACAACTACCAGCAGAACCCCCAGGCCAACGCCGCCCAGCCCACGAACGACAACCTCCCTGCCGAGACTCCTGAGGGCTACCAGGTGCCTCGCGGGGCCGCTTGCATCCTTGGCGGGGCTCAGGCCCCCAGCTCCAACCGCCACTTCAAGCAATTCGCTCGCGAGGTCGCGGCTGCCCTTCCCGGGGTCGAGGCCTCCAGGCCCCTCAAGTGGTCCCAGTGCCCCATCACCTTTGACTCCGCCGACCACCCCAAGTCCACCTCAACTGTTGGCACCATCCCGCTGGTCTGCACTCCCACCATCAACAACATTGCAGTCTCCAAGACGCTCATCGATGGGGGTGCATGCCTCAATGTCATAACTGTCGAGACATTCGAGAAGCTGCAGGTGCCCTACGAGCAGCTCATGCCCACCAGGCCCTTCTCGGGGGTGACTGAGGGTCTCACCACCCCCTTGGGGCAGGTGAGGCTCGCGGTCACACTTTCGGCACCCAGGCCAACTACCGCACCGAGCTGATCGATTTCGACGTCGCGCACATCGGCCTGCCCTACAACGCCATCCTCGGCTACCTCGCCCTCGCCAAGTTCATGGCGGTGACCCACCACGCCTACAACCTCGTAAAGCTCCCTGGCTCGGGTGGCACCATCCTCATCTGCGTTGGTGTACTCAAAATCCAGCCCCATGAACTCTTCATCCACATCCATTTTCAACTGCTTGATCTTGAGAAGTCTGAGGGTTTCCTCCACCTGCGTAATGTCGTTGGTGTAGGTCACCTCTATTTCCGTCAGCCCATGGGCGGTGTACGACGTCGACATATTAATTTCTGCTGGGTCCATGGTGGCATGGACTTTTAGAGGGAGAAGATGAACAGGGCAGGGGGGCGAAGCAAGGAGAAGCAGGGGATAACAGGGGAAGTGGAGGCAGATGAGGATATAAATGAACCGTCGCACCTTGTACATGGAAATAAAAAAAAATACGGGAACTCCTCCTCGGCTTCCACGGAATTAATGAACCGTCGCAACCCTGTAGATGGAAATAAAATATTAGGGTACTCCTCCTCGGCTTCTCTTCCCCTCTATTTTTTCCCATTTCACGCGCACAAACAAGGACTCCTTGTATCATCTTTATGTGATTTTGTTACTAAAAAATACGTGCACATGTGGTACTCAAATGAACTGCTCACGTGTTCCTGCATTCTAACTAACCGTCCACATGCAGGAAAAAAAATTACATTTCCCTTTTTAGAACCTAGTGGCCAATTAAAACTGCATGGTACTCACTAGCATGTTTTATGATGGATGAAATTAATTTATTCCCGAATAAAACATAGAAGCTTCTTTTCAGTCCTTTGATTGTAATGTTGGTTCCAATGTCATGATTCATTTGAGTACCAACCACATCGGTACTCAATATTACTGAAATACAGGTATAAGAACATATATCATATATGGCAGCTTGATCTGGGTTTGGATCATGCCTCATTGTCAGGGTCGAATCTTTCACAGCTATCCACTATTCTCTGATGAAACCACTACTTCGGTACCCCAATATGATTTTTTTAATATTTGATCAAAATATTTCGAGGTTATAACTAAAATATGTCCTCCCATGTGTCAAATTTGTGTTCATGCTAAAGATTGGCATTTGTTTTCTGAATTTACAACTTTGAATTGACTGATTATTTTGGTGATCGTTTTTTACTTCCATCTAACTGTAGACACATGAGGACATTTGGACAGTGAACCTGCACTTTGAAGATGAGGAAAAAAACCAAAAGTAATGGAAGCAGAACTAGACAGGACCGAAATCTGTTATTTGGAATTGATCACTATGATTGAACGTGTTGGCTTCAGTCCGGCCCGTGATTACTTGTACTATAGGGTCAACAATGGCCATGGTAGAGGAGTACTTTTTCGCATCGAACATGAGTCTGAAGTGTGGAAAATGATGTCCCTACCCAATAATGAGAAGAGTCTCCACCTGTATGTGTTTAGGGAGAAGCCCAGCGTCGATATTGAAACACCAGGGTCTCAGCGAGATGATGAAACTGGATCCACTAGAAACAAGCGAGCGTACAATGTCTTAGGTTATGATCCTTTCATCCGAAATCTCCAACGCACAACACAGACTTTAATACATATTTTCTCTGTCACATTTTTTTGCATGCTTTAACTAATCAACAATTTGGACAAACATGCAGTTAGGGATGCAACAGCTAAGGACCAAGATTTCAACGATACAGAAGATGCAGATTTCTCCTTGACGAATGGTATGCACAAGATGAATTGTTCATAAGTTTTCTGAAATGTGCACATTTGGTAATGCTATGTCCCTTTATTGTATGCATGTTCAGTAAAGAAAGGATCTGTTACAATGACAAGGACCGAAAGTTTACAAGCTTACAAAAACAAACATGGAAAACACAGTTCTGGTAATTTCTTTTTGACAATTAAGCTTTCTGTAACATTTACTATAATGCAGAAAAACCTGGATTGCTTAATCAGTACAAATGGTACTATATTGCTGATATAGGAACTGAAGAACAATCTAACACTCCACTGTCGGAAACTGACATGTGTCCCCTTACTGAATGGCCATCCCATGCTCGCCGCTACCGTCCGAAACTACAGGAAGGTATGGCTATTTTGTTCACATTTTTGTCCTCGTTTCTTACAATATATACTACACAGTATATGAAGTCTTTCTGTATTTTTTGGGCTGTAGGTGCTGACGGACCCAAGAAGATAGGGCGAGGTGTAGTAAAAGGTCTTAAAGCAGCTAAGAAGCGTTTTGTTAATGGATCTGCAAAGCTAAATGTTGCATTCTCTGATAATTTGGGTGGTGCAGTAGGAATGAACTATCGTTCATTCAAGGATGACGTGGTCATCATAATGAAAAGAAAGTTGCCAATTATTGGAGTAAGGAGGTGGTCGGACATTCACCCTGACACCCATCAACTCATAGTTGCATATATGTTGGTGTGTACAACCTTTCTCACACCTATTGTCTAATTTTTTCGTCCATAATGCACAACCAAAGTCTTTCCATTTGTTGTACACATTACAGGACAGATATGATTTGGAAGATACACCAGAAATAGCCGAAAAAATTCTAAATATTGCGAAAGAGCGATACAGAGGCTGGCGAGCATCTCTAACGCCACTTACAAGGCATACAAAACAGATGATGCTAGACTGGCAAATGTACCAGAAGATTTACAACCGGAAGAGTGGGAATGGTTGATTGAGTACTTTGGCACTGATAAGAAATTTCAGGTTATCTCTATGCTCACAGTTTGTGAATTTTGAACTATAATGAAATGGCTTGTCTGACTCGTTTTATTTCTTATCACTGAATGTGTAGCAAATCAGCCAAAAGAACTCGGAAAACCGTAAGAAACAGAAGACAAGACACATAGCTGGATCAAAATCGTACTCTCAACTGAGTTTTGAGAATGTATGAGCCTACTCAATACATTTGCTTCAGTACTCACTGATCTGCTTTAATGTTTCTAGCATCTCATTGTTGCACTACTTGCAGAGAAATTCGGAAACTGGACAAGAGCCAGACTGTATTGCTCTCTGGGAAATTACCCACACCAAGAATGGAACATGGAGTACCGAAGAGTCCAAGAAAGTTCACGTGAGTATACTAACTTAGAACCTACTCCAAACTTATTCACAGTTGTTCATC
This sequence comes from Puccinellia tenuiflora, assembly GCA_012064385.1. Classification (NCBI taxonomy): domain Eukaryota; kingdom Viridiplantae; phylum Streptophyta; class Magnoliopsida; order Poales; family Poaceae; genus Puccinellia; species Puccinellia tenuiflora. The sequence goes on from QRDG01000380.1 coordinate 585,840, forward strand.
GTGGATGGTTCTTCATTTAATGGATTTTTTTCTCGTAATTAGGAAAAAGCATGTCAAGACATTGAAAATATAGAAAAGGAAACTGAAGGTCCAGTTACAAGTGAACAAAGAATCAATATTTTCCAGACTGCATATAAAGAAATGGTGAACTGCAAGTCATTGCAGCCTCGTGGGTTTGGATACATGGCCAAACTACCAACTAGTTCTCAAAGAACTAAGTTCCAGATTGAAGAGCAAGCTCGTGCTACTGCACAGGCTCAAAAAGTTAACTCTGTCCTCAGCCAGTAGGTCACTGAATTAGAAAATAAGTTACAAGCTGAACGTGAAAGCACAAATGAGAGGATTAATTCAGAGTGTGCTGGGAGGGAAAACCTTGAGGAGATGTTAAAGGAAGAGCGTGCTCAAAGAGAAACAGTGATGGAAATGGAGCGAACCTCAAGACGGGAACTTGAGAAGGACTTGATAACACGGTTTCAGACACAGTTTCAAGAGTTCTCCAAACAAATGGAACAAAAAAAGGTGCATGCATTGCAGGTGATGGTAGTAATATGCTTGCAAACTCGTAAGATTTAGTTGTTTACTTGCATTGCTAACAATGCACTTCTTTTTTGCAGGTGACTAAGAGGCCAATCCAGAAAGAAAATATTAATCAAAAACTGCAATCACCAGTTGTACAGAGCCCTTCTAAAAGAATATATACTCCGCACAGCACGCTACAGGGTTCTCGAATGTTGAAAGCAATGGTAAGTCACAAACTTATACAAATTGGTACTAGTAGCTACTGTTTTTGCATCACCCACACTATATAGCCTTGCTGCACCAACACTATAGCCTTGCTGCACTTGCTTCTTATGTGACTCCATGTGTTGTTGCTGCGTTGACTCACAACTTAAACAAACAACTGATTTGTGCTAGCTAGGAACATGAACTTAACTTTTTTTATTCTTGATTGCAGGATACAAATGTTAGTGGAAATGCAAATGGAAATGGAAATAAAAAGCTGCACTGGATTGTACATCACGTACATTAGGATACCTTCGATATATCTGAGTTTCATTTGATCGATATTAGCTATGAGAATTATGAATTGTATGAGAATTATGATTTGTACGTACGGCTGTGAATATTTTAATTCAAATCGCGGATTTTTTGTTTCCCGTATTTTTTTTTTGCTTTATTTTTTTTAAACGTGGCAAAAGACTATTACCACGGTAAATGTAGTGTTGCGTCAACTATCAGTCACCGCGACTTGTTGTTTTGTTCCGACGTTGTAATAACTATTTTGGCGGCACCAACTAAAGTTTTGTTGCAATAGACTTTCGGCACCAACATTTTACATCGTTGAAATAGAGAATCGCCACAAAGAATTTTAATTGTCGCACTAGTTTCTCGCTACTAGCATTTAGGCCGTTGCGATTACTACTTGTCGCCACCAAAATAATATTTGTTGGAATAGAGCATCGCCACGAAAAGTTTAAATTGTGGCACTAGTTTATGGCTACTTATATTTTGGCCGTTGCGATTACTACTTGTCGCCACCAAAATAATATTTGTTGGAATAGAGCATCGCCACGAAAAGTTTTCACGTTGCGACTACTATTTGGCGCCACCGAAATAATATTTGTTGGAATAGAGCATCGCCATGAAAAGTTTCGACGTTGCGACTACTGTTTGGCGCCACCAAAATAATTTGTGTTGAGATAGATTATCGCCACGGACATTTTTCATTGTCGCAATACTTTGTCGCTTCAAAAATTATGACCGTAGCGATAACCAGAAAATTCTTGTTACCACGGTTGAATTTTTTGTCGCCAATCGTTTTTGCCATGAATATAAGGTTTGTTGGCATAGTTTTTTGCTGCAAAATTGGACGTCGCAAATAAACTGGACTATTCCAACGAAAGAGCATGCGCCACGAAACACGCCCCGTTGATATAGTGGTCACTCGCCACGGTTCGGTACTTGATGCAGTAGATCTATACCCACAAATAAAAACGGTTGCATTAGGTGAGTGCCGCCACGAAAAAACGCGTGGCAATTTCCCGCATGAATGGTTGCAGAAGGCAAATTTATTTGCCACGAAACTTGTTCCGCGGAAAAAACCTAAAACCACGCGGTTTTTCGCAACGACGACCAACGAAAGTGATTTTGATGCAACAGGTACCTATTGCGAGGATTTGACGCTTATTTCCACGATTTTGTTCGTTGCAATAGACCGGATTTCTTGTAGTGTGTTGATAAGCAAACAGTTCCACTGGATGATGATAGGCAAATTGATGAACCTAAACTTATAATAAATGATGTAACATATGACTACCTCCCACAAGGTACAATATTCACTTATTATTTTTACTTTGTACCTATGCTTTTCGTTATTAAATGCATTATTATTTATTCAACATAAGCTTGCTTTATTTTTTTAACTTTTTTACAGATTATACATTAACCGACCAGGATGAATGTGCCCATTATGTTATAGAAAAATCTTTAGAAGAAGAAATATTGGCGCAGATGAAAGAACAAACTATGCCTAGATGTCGCCTAGAGGGGGGGTGAATAGGCGATTAAAACTTTTTCTATTTAAAGGCTTGATAATTGCGAAATAAAACTATGTGTTTAAATTAACAAGCCAACAACCTAATTACTAGGCTCACCTATGTGCACCAACAACCTATGTTAAACAAGGCAAGCAACAAGGTGATAGCAAGATATATAACTTCAAGCACGAAGGCTATCACAATGTAAATGCATAAGTAAAAGCTCGGATATAGAAATAACCGAGGCACGTGGAGACGAGGATGTATTCCCGAGTTCCTCCTTGTTAAGGGAGTACATCTCGTTGGAGGGGTGTGAGCTTGCCACAAGAGCCCTACTCAAGATGCCACAAAGGCCTTACCCTATTCTCCGATGAACCGCACCCAAGGGTTTGGTTCACCTTCCACTATCGGAATCCTTCGAGGCGGAATCCGGAGCCTTTACAACTTTCTTGGGGCACACACCCACAACTCAATTGGGGGCTCCCAAAACGTGCCGAAGCTTCACAACTCGAAGTCTTCACGGCACCTCCAACTGTCTAGGGTACACAACCACCCAAGAGGCACAAGCTCTTGGGAACACAATGCACCCAAGAGTAACAAGCTTCTCAACTTCGATCCCACGAACCTTCGTGGAGAGCACAACCCGATGCAACAAATGCAAGAGGCAAGAACACACAAAGTGGTCAAGTCCTTCTCTCTAAAATCCAACCAAAGCAACTAATGCTAGGGAGGGATTTAAAAGGAAGAACAAAGGGGATGAACACAAAGCAACCCCAAAATCTAGATCCACTAGGTTCCCCTCACTTAGAGGATAATTTGATTGGTGGAATGGTAGATCTAGATCTCCTCTCTTGAATCCCTAAGTTTGGGCAAGAATCATTGGAGGGATTGAGAGGAATCAAGCTCACAAGGTTAGCAACAATGGAGGAGAGAGAAAAACAAGTGAGCCAAGTGAGCAGCCAGCAATTGGAGAAGAAGGAGGCTATTTATAGCCTCCCCAAAAACTAGCCGTTACAGCCTTCTCAGGCCGGAGACTTTGGTGTAAGTGGGTCGGAGACTCCGGTCTGGGACGGATATTCCGGCCAGGCTCCGGCCTACCTCCGGACTGGCACCAGAGACGCACCACACAAGAGACAAAACGGGAGGGCCGGAGACTCCGGTGGGATCGGAGACTCCGGACCATCTCCGGTGTCCCTCTGGGCAGACAACAGGGGTGCACCACACTTTGGCATTCGGCCGCGAAAAAGCACAGGACCGGAGACTCCGGGTCCTTTGGGCCGGAGACTCCGGACCATCTCCGGGGTAGATCCAACAGTAAATCCAAAACCCCATAACTTTTGCAAACGAACTCCGTTTTCGATAATCTTGGACTCGTTGGAATCATCACAATGAGCACAACAAGATTATGCAGAGAAACATCATAGTCCAACCATATATTGTAAAAACCAAAGGGGAGAGGATCAACCTCTATTTCGCAAACCGGAAATGAAATATCTTTTGCAAATGAAGTCCAAATGACATGAAACCAATTTTGTTGGAAAGATGACGACAAATGCAACCTTTGAAAATGGCAAACAAGAAAAGGAGATTTTGAAAAGATATGGAAGAGAGAAATCTTCTGCACGGATAAACCGACAAAATCTCCAATACCGTAAACGCAATAATATGAAAACCGTTTTCGGTGAACTTGGCCTTGTCATGACGAGCACGAAAAGCACGAAGACCACACCACGATAAGAGACAAATAAGAACCAATAAAGATGATTTCATGGATTCAAAGGATTGTGCTCTCTACAACGATACGATCACGATACTCGGTCGAGAGCCCCTCTTGATAGTACGGCTATCTATCCTATAATCCGGTCTCTCAACTAACATCATGAGACGGGTAAAATAGAAACCCTATCAAGATCATACCTTTGCCTTGCGCATTAATCCACTTGAGGTCGATGAAGACGAACTTCATCTCCTCAAGACGCACCACCTTTCTTGATTGCGCTTCGCTTGGTGAAGAAACTCATGACGCTCCCCCATACACCAAGATGGGGAAAGAACTCCCCCATACACCAAGATGGGGAAAGCACTCTTCGGCACATCTTCACTTGGACTGGAGTGTTGATCAATATGCACTTAGCCTTGATCAACACAAACTTTTCTTCCCTTAGCCTTGATTCCAACAAATGGAGATCAAGCAATGCAAATGAACACACCTATAAATATAGCTTAATACAAACATTAGTCCATAGAGATTGTCATTAATTACCAAAACCACACATGGGGGCAACCATGCACTTTCAATCTCCCCCATTTTGGTAATTGATGACAATCCCTTATAAGAGGGTTTATATAATGAATAAAGCATCCTTGCAAGTGATGACGGGATTGATGAGAGTGTTCTTCTCCCTCAACAACGCCAACAAGTACTCTTGATACCCTGAAAGGAAGATAATATATTAGGGATAGGTTGAGCCTCCAAGTGCAGAGTATGTAGAAGTGGTAGTTTTTCCCCAAGAAGGTGACTCGAGGGTTTAATATCGAACTCTCGGGGAATCAGTAGTGTGGGTTTTATCTTCTTGTCCTTCTCTAGATTTCCTGCAAACAAAATAGATTGCTTTGTGCCCTCAACCTCACCAAGTGGTTGTCAAGCACAAGGTGTGAGAATGATATTAAGATGATAATGAATGCAAAACAGTAAATAAAAATGCAATGGTGGTGAATAAGTATGCAAGGATGATAGTAATGATGATGGATGGTATTTTTGGGGTTTTTATATGTGAATGCAAGAAGTAAAAGTGTTTTTGTATTTTCTGATTTTAAAATGGCTGAATGTAAAAGATGCTTAAAAGTGGTTGGAAAGTTGTTTCTTATGATTAAAAATGGACTGGGGTTCATGGTTCCACACATGCACTCTCTCTTTAATATAGTGTGGCAAATGAGTAGACATAGATTTAACATATGAGATTGCAAACAAGGTTAATGACATGTTACGTACTAATTATATGGGCATCACGTCATAACATAGAGACCTTTTGATTATTAGTCTCACTTATACTCCACCAAGATGTGAACTAAATCATGCACCTTAGTAATTAAGATAACATCAGAGTATAGCTTTAAGATTAATGACATGAAGTGAAAATAAAAACATGATGGATCTAGTCTTAGGTAGAGGCATGTCACTCCTCCTACCCTACAACATGGTATTTTGGTTTATCCCTAGTGAGGTAACAAAGTAAGGTAAACACCCAATGGATCATGATATTAAGTTGTCAGCTTATCACTTCACCACCCCCGTTACTCCAACTAATGCACACGTTCCCCCACACACGCTCTCATAAACATGCTTGATCATAACAAGGACACAAGAACGGGGTACATAATATGCATCTAATTTCATAACTGAAATATAATATTGCAATCTCAACATATATTAACTCATATAAAGATCCACCACAATGGTAATACAACGGTGACCGTAATCATGTTCAGCAGCTCATACGGTGCTAATTAGTGAAGCTCAAGAGATAGAGAGATACATATGCTACTGCCACAAACCCATAGTCCAGAGGTGGACTACTCCCTCTTCATCCTGGAGACGGTGGAGATGTCGATACAGAAGAAGCAGACCTCTCCGGCAGGGCTCCACCGGAGTTTTCCCCCTCCAATCTACAGCCTCCTGTCTCTGTTTGTTGTTTCTCTCGTGTGGCAGCTCTCCTTTCGAAGAATGTCGGGGGACCCTTTATATAGGCGTTTTTAGGTCACGAGGATGCTTCTGGGCGAAGGATCTACGCAAACGGGGCCACGAGGGCTGAATTAGGTGGGCCCACGCGGCCTGGTACTGTAGCCGCGTGGGGCCCCCTATTTTGGCCCTCCGGCCTCCTTTCGCTTGCTTCTTTCGCTCCAATGTCTTCCTCCTTCCAAAATAATGACCCCCGTAAATTTATAGCTCATTATGACGTCGTTAAGGTCCTGAAACAAATAAAGAAAGAAATAGGGGTTTTCTGCCTGCACAGGATTAATTCCATAAAAAGGGGAAATCATTATTAATTACCAAAAATCATTAAATAACAGTAATATACCCCTTATATGATGCAAATATGAATGGAATATAAGTATTATAGTGCAAAGTTCATGTATGCATTTTAGATGCATCAACATCCCCAAGCTTAACTCATGCTCGTCCTCGAGTATGAAAGTGATAAAACTAACATGAACTTTGCAATATAATCACAACATAGATATAAAAGATGATTGCTACTGCTACATAAAGTCAAATGATTCATTATTTCAAAGAAGTAGCAATATGCAAACAGTTTATAAAGTGATATCAAGTATTCAATGCAAGGATATTCAATGATAGTTCACAAGGTGTAACATAAAAGATAGTAATATGGACATTCTTACTTTTGAATATTTGAGGTCCATAGAGTGTAGATGAAAATCTGAATATAAAAAGGTGGACACTTTGGAAAAGATATATAAATAAGTAGAGGTCAAACATGCATAAGTTTCATCTATCCTCCAAACTATTCTACTTAAGTTATTGATTGCAATGGTAATACTTGGTGTAAAGCTCTCATTCCCCTATCATAGCATCTTGAATGATTAAAGTTTACATGTGAAAGCAAATATGAGTAGTGGCCTTGATAAAGTAAAGGTTAGATGTCTCATGCCCCTTGAATACAAGTACCTACACCATGATTACTCAAATTGGGAAACAAAGTAAGTTTAAGTTATCTATCATTGTAAGTAATAATGGTATCATCAAGAGTCTCAACTGGGGTACCTCTTGTCCCATGATATGGATCAAGCCCACATCAAAACAACAAGACAAACAAACATAATGAACAACCTCAACACCCTCTTTATTTACCACTTGATATAGCTTTTTATTGTAGGGTGTATCACAGAGAGTTCAAAATATCATGTAAGTAAATTTCCACCATGAATGATGCATGGCTTAGATTAGCGGCCAGGTTTCTCTCTAACCATTTATACAAACTCATTTAAACTTAACTCTATTTCCACATTATTTCGTCATGATAGGCATCCATAAACAAAAGTACATGATATCAACTAAACAAATGATGGAACATGTTGAAAGCTTTGCATGTGACAGCACATATGGGCTAACTCCCAACCTTAAACATTTATCAAGCCACTATCTTCATAATATTAATCACAATGGTTCATCTTTATTGAATGCAATAAAAGTAAAGTGTGCATCAAGTTCGCGAGAGCTTTTTAACCAACTTTTCCCATTACAATAAATAACATCATCATTTTCATTTAGAGGTATAGATAACACATATAACATGATAAACATACTTGGAATAGCATAAAGCTAATAGGTAGATATGGTGGACTCACTAGAAAAACTTGGGTTGAAGGTGTTGGAAACAAGTTTTTACTTGTTGGAATTTTTGGGCTAGCAAAAGGGAGAAAGATGACCATCTAGATGCATGCATGAGTGTCCATAGAACTAACTAATTCATGTCAAACAAGGTGAAATAACATACATCATCAAAACATGAATAAAAGATAGCTCATGATACAGCATTTGCAAATTATTACTCATAAAGAGGCTCATGAATCATGCAACTATATGTGTCATTAAAAATCAACTTAGACATCCCTTTTCCCAATAAAATAAAAGCATGCAAGATATTTCAACCCATATTTCCAGTAGCTTTCTCATATATAAATGATAGTGTGGTGGTCTCACAAAATAAAAATCAAAGAAAAAAACAAACAAAAAGACGCTCCAAGTTTATGCGATAAAGTGCATTGATAGAAAAACAGAAATTAGACGTGTACAAACCGAGAGTGTGTAGGTTCAGTGGGGATGTTCACATCCTAAGCTTATGGTTTTCACCATCCTTGGATAACTCATGGTGCATCTCCTCCAATCCCTGTGAAAAAACTTAAAAACACAATTTCTCCCATCTCTTTTCTGTGGGGTGATATTAGTAGAGATAAACAAACAAGTTTCTTGCTGCATATAATCCATGGACAAAAATTCATATGAATGATCAGAGAGTGTATAATGTTGTATGCCTACTCATAAACTTAATTGGATCAACACAATAGTTCAAACTATGCATAAAACAATATGGGACAGAATCTGTCCAGAAAAACAGCAGCAGCAAAACGTATTTTTCTGTCCTAATTAAACTTGTCCAAAAATTCTGAAAACATTCGGGCATATAGAGGACGAAAAGTTGCAGTTACAGTAAAAATCTCAGCTCATTCGGATTTACAGAATAAGAATGAAAAATCAAACCGCGCATAGACTCTGTGCAGGAATAAAATCTCCGACATAGAAATAGCAACTTTTTCAAACCAAAATGGGTAAACTTGGCACTTTATTAAAAATTCCAGAAAATAAACTAAGAAAACAATCTCTTGTTATAGCAAGAGGACACAAAGAAAATCCAAATAAAAACAACCGGGTTGCCTCCCGTAAAGCGCTTTCTTTATAGCCATATAGCTAGGCTTACTTTACTTGTTTTACCGAAGATGAAGCTCATGAGGGAGCTTAAAAGTTGTGCCCTTCATCCTTGGGAAGTGTTCCATGCATTTCTTATGTGAAAACTGAAACTTCACATTCCCTTCCTTTGAATCAATAATAGCCCCTGTGGTACGAAGAAAAGGTCTTCCAAGAATAATAGGACTAGAGGTTTTATTCTCCATATCCATGATTAGAAAATCCACAGGTACAAAAGTCATATGTAACTCTACCATAACATCACTTACTTTTCCTAAAGCATGTTTAACGGTATTATTAGCAAGTGCAAGTCCAATAGAGCATTTCTCAAGATTCTTTAATTCAAGTGCTTCATATAATTGTTTAGATAAAACAGAGACACTAGATCCTAGATCAAGTATGGCATGGTGTGTCTCTTTTCCAATAGTTACTAGCACCTTGGGGATCCATACATCCCCAAGCTTAGGTGGTATCATAGCTTCTTGATTGTATCTAGCAATTTTTTCTTTCAAGACATGATTAGCAATATAGGAACCAAAACCATATTTGTTAACATCAATAGAAGGATCACTTGCAAATTTTTGTAAGATAGATATTAATTCATGCAATCTACTATTCTTCATATCAAGCAAAGGATCATTAACTTCACTAAGCATCTTAACTTCTTCAACTTTTCTTTCATCATATTTAGTTTTACTAACTTCTTCTTTTGAAGCCATAAGATGAGACATAAAAGGCAACAGATATTCAGGATAATTTAGCAATTCATTCAGAGTTTCCTCCAAAGTAAGAGGAACATTGTAATGCCCCGGGGTTTTCCCCAAATTAGATTTTTCTTGTTTTTCTTTTTGCATCATCATGACATCAGCATCATCGCATCGCATGTTTTTGGCAACAAAATTATTTTTATTAAACCCTATTTTATTTTTCTAAAATTGTCGGAAAAGAATTTTTTTATCGAGACAGTCGTCTCCGTTTTTGAAAATTAATTGCCAAATTAAATTTGCAAAATAAAAATGTTTTGAGAATTGCGAGAGAGAGTAGCCCAACCCTGGCCCAAGCCCATCTAACCCCAAACCCTAGGGTTTCCCTAGTTCCCCCTGGCAGTTTTGTTTTCCTACCCCCTGGCATCTTGCAGCCACCCTCCTCCGTTTTTGTCGTTTCGCAAAAATAGCCTTCCACCTCCCCCCTTTTCTCCTTTTCCCCCTCCTCTCTCTTTTTCTCTCTCTCCTTTTCTTTTCTTTTCTTTTATTCTTTTTCCTTCCCTCACCCGCATCCTTCTTCCTCCTCTCTACCCGTGCTCGCACGCCTCCCTGTGCCGCCATGCTCCTCTCCCGCCTACTCCCGCTCGATCCCTTCACCCCTGGTGCCCCCTTCCTCTCCCTCCTCTGCTCCACCCCACCGGAGCTCCTCCCCATCACCTCCACCATGCCGCCCCCTTTCCTCACCTCCCCCTGTCGCGGCCCCTCCTCTCCTGGCACCGCGCCGCCTCGCTCCCTTCCTGGCGCGCGCCCGAGGCCGGCGTCCCTTCCCCCGTTGAGCATGCGCATGTCCTCCCGCCGGCCCTGCTCCCCTCCACCAGCCCGACCTCGATCTCCGCCGCCCAAAGCCGCCTCCGGCCTCCTCCTCCCGACAAGCTCCTCCTCCTGTCCTCTGGCCGGCCCGGCCACTCCCTCCTTCGTCTTGCTTCGAGCTCCACCTCTCCCTGTGCCCTCCTCCTCTCCAGCGCCGGTGTGCCGTGCTGCTGCTGCAGCTACTGGTCCCAGCTCCTTGGTCGTCCCTGTCTTCTGCTCCGTGCCTACGTGTTGCTGCTCCTTGTTGTTTCCCCGACGGCCGTGTCCGTCCCCGATGAGTTCCCCGTTGTGCTGCCCCGACGGTCCGTCTCCGATGCAATCCCTGTGTTCCCGAAGCCGGTTCCCCGATGGTTCCCTGTTTCCGATCCCGTTTGTTTCCCGATGACCGTTTCCCGATGGGAAGTTTCCCGGTCGTTCCCCGTTTCCTTCCCGACGCCGGTTCTCCGTTGTTCCCCGACGCGTTCCCCGTCGTGAAGCGCCTCGTTTTCCCGTCGTGAAGCCCGGAGTTCCCCGATGCCCGAGATTCCCGTTTCCCGTCGTGAAGCCGTCCCCGACGCCCAGTTCTCCGTCTCCGATGCTGTGCACCGACAAGTTCGCCGACCGGAAGACGGATACGTCAAGGTCTACCCCGACCGGAACCGCCGAGTTCTCCGATGCCGAGTACCCCGACTACCATGGAACCCCGTCGACCCCGAAGCCCGGAACGCCATGGTCCGCCACGACATCGACCCGAGTACGACTACTTCCCCGTCGTCGACTACCTCGACTACTTCGACTCCGGATGAACGAATACTTAGACTACTTCCTCTCCGATCCGAAGACGGTGGCTTCCTCTCCGAATCCGAAGTTCCTCGCTCCGATGTGTGACCCCAACCCTAAAACCCCTATATGCCATATATATCCGTATCTTATAAAATCATGCATCATTAATCAACATCGCACCTTTATCCATTTAGTCGAATTAAATCAATTTAATTATGGGGTTTATCCGGTGCATTTATATTGTGCACCGATCCCATTTAAAATGCTTTGCCATGTGTTAGGGAATAAAATTGGACAACATTTAATTTGTCATGCATCATGTCATCAACATGCCGCTTCTTTTGCCGTAGTAGTAAAATGCATCTTTTCCGTTGCCCAGTGTTCGTTGCTTCTTCGGGAATAGGACGATGAGTTGATGTGAGCAACGACAGGTTCTGCTACCTCTACCGGATTGCAGGCAAGTGATAATCCCTTGCTATCTTTGCTTGTTTTCTGTCTCTTACTCCACCTATCTTTTGTTCCTTGCTAGCCTTATGTCACGATGCTTGTGTCCCAATCCTATTTGCATGTTTACCTTGCAGCCATGATATAGCCACACCTCCACATCCTATTAACCTGTTGCTTGTTTACCTTGTTAGCCTTGCGAGTCCTAGTGCATGCTTAGGTGCTTTGCTTTAGTCCTGTTATCTTTTGTCTAGTCTTGTTAACATGATAGCTAGGCTCAACTAAAATGGTAATCTTTACTTTCTGTTGCGATGGGAATAATCTAATAAAGATAAGGCACCGGCGGAAGGCCAATCGTGGTGATTTGTTCTGCTAGTGTCGCCTAGGACCCGAGTTCTTTTCCACTGATCCAAGACTGAGCGCACTAACCACATGTGGGAGTTCTATGGGCCTCCTCGCAATCTATTACCGGATCCTCAAACCTGTCCAGGAGCCACAACTTAGTTCGGGTGTTTCCATTTGCGCGCGTACAACGATGATGATGAGAAGGTAAGATGATTATGGATACGTGGTTACTTACGTTAGGGTTGCGGAATGGGCGTTTATCGCATGTGGAAGGAGGTGCAATCGTATGAGTGTTCCCTCCCGAAGCCGTTCACGCAACGGTTAGGCCCACCTCGAAGCTTCGGCCGGACTCTCAAGGTGGATCAGTCCTAGCTAGGTGGCTCCCTGGACTTGTTTGTAGTGAAGGGAAGTATTGCGTCGAAACCTCCACCGGTACACCTCTAAGCGAGAGTTTCGATGCGTGTGGGTTCATTGGTGCATCCCTGTAGGGTTAAATCTTTTCGAAAAGCCGTGTCCGCGGTTATGGACGACTTGGTGAAATGCGCTGGCTAAAAAGATCATAGACAACTTGCACCTTATAATGATAATAACTTGACTAGTAAGATAGATCACTTGAATAATAACCCATAAAACTTGTCCACCGTGTGAGTGCCCGGACTTCTTCCTCGTGGGTTGAGGATACGAGGGAGTCGTATTAGGGCGGGTTTGTTTGGTGAGTAGTTTAGTTGGTTTCTTATGCGCTCTCTTACCTTGTCTCTATTAGACGAATGTTGTAGTGTGTCTCTATAAGTTGTTAGTGCTGCTTGCCGCCACCTCAATCGCTAACCCTCTTCCCCGGAATTCCATCTTTGATATCTTGTGAGTATTACTTGCCAGTACTTCTACTAGTACTGACCCCTTCGGGGCTGCTATTCCAATGCAGCCAACAGGTTTGAAGTCTGACGACGTTAGCTTGGGAATCCCTCCGGCTTGACCTGGGCAGGGATATGGTGCCTTCGTTTATCTTCAGGACTCTTAGTCCAATTTGTTTCTTGTCCGTAGCCGGACGCTACCCGCTTCCGTTGTTATTTTGGATCTTTGTATTGTATCTTTGGCTCTTGACTCGGTGAGTCGTTGTTGTATATATGTTCTTTTGTGGGTTCCGTCGAGAACTGTTTTAATGTTATCACAATTCCACCCGCATAAAGTGTGTGTTGCGACCTGCACGTTATGCCTGGTGGGCGTCCTTTAGGATCGTTATTATGCGGATTTGGCTAGAACGCTAAAATCTGCATAGTACCGATCTTGGGGCGTTACAAACATTTTCAGCAATATTAATAGAATTCAATCCAACCACAGGTGGTTCTTGTGGTTTTCCAGCAGACATACTCAATAAAGTGGCTTGATTATCAGCAAGTTTTGAAAGGGCTTTGTCTAGTCCTGCAGCTTGGAGTTGTAAGTTTTTAATATCAGAACTAATAGAAGCAACAGACTTATTCAACTCTTGTATCATGGTATTATGACTAGCAACTTGTTCCATAAGAATTTTATTAGACTCAAAATTATCATTACTTGATGACACAGGTTTCCATTTATCATTAGCATTAGGATATGGAACAAAAGGACGATTGTTGGGAACATATGGAGGTTTATTATAAGAATTATAATTGTTGTTACCATACCCATTGTTTCTATAATTCCTAAAGAAGTTGACATCAATATTTTCAGAATTATCACCAGCTAGTTCTTGCAAAGGAATATTTTCAAGACTTGGTTTATTAAGCAAAGCAAGAATAGTATCCATCTTAGATGACAAATCATGAGTTTCTTTTATGGAGTTTACTTTCTTAGATGAACTAGGTGCTCTATCAGTATGCCATTGACTATAGTTTTGCAAAATGCTTTCCAATATATTCTTAGCCTCTACTATAGTTTTTCCCATAAAAGCACCTCCAGCAGCAGAATCAAGTATATTTCTAGACATGTAATTCAGACCATTATAAAAAGAGTGTAGTATGGTCCATTCATTAACTCCATGTGATGGGCAAGTTCTAAGCATAAGTTTTATCCTATCCCAAGCCATAGCAACATGTTCATTTTCATTTTGCCTAAAAGATAGAATATTGTTTCTATTTTGCAAGATTTTAACAGGAGGATAGTATTTCTTAATGAAAGCTTCTTTCAGATCATTCCAAGTTTTAATGCTATCAGTAGGTAATGAATGCAGGCACTCCTTAGCTTTTCCTCAAAGTGAGAAAGGAAATAATTTCAGTTTTAGAACATCACTTTCAACATTCTTAAATTTTTGCATGTCACAGATTTCAACAAAATCATGAAGATGCATAGAGGCATCCTCCACAGCACTACCACCAAATTGCTTCCTAGTTATCAAGTTCAACAAACTAGGACTTACTTCATAGCTATCAGCTTGTATCTCAGATGTGGTAATAGGTTTAGCAATAAATTGATCATTTGGAGTGTTTGTGTAGTCACACAACTTAGTCCTATCACCCATTTTAGCAGATTTTTATGTGTTTTTTATTTTTTATGCAAAACTGAAAATAAAATGACACTAAAACAATGCAAACCGAATTAACTAATGCAAAACAAAATGCAAAACTAAAAAAAAAATATGCAAACCGAAATCTAAATATGATAAGCAAGACAAAAACAAAACAAAATAAAATGCTTGAAGGTAAAGATGGACAAGATGATGCTCACGTAGGTGCAACCTCCCCAAGCTTAGGTGTTAGCACAAGTTGGTGATGAAGTTGACTTTGTTGTGATATCCTTGGACAAAACCTTCCAGCTATGATTCCCCGGCAACAGCGCCAGAAAAACCCTTTGATGACGGGATTGATGAGAGTGTTCTTCTCCCTCAACAACGCCGACAAGTACTCTTGATACCCAGAAAGGAAGATAATATATTCGGGATAGGTTGATCCTCCAAGTACAGAGTATGTAGAAGTGGTAGTTTTTCCCCAAGAAGGTGACTCGAGGGTTTAATATCGAACTCTCGGGGAATCAGTAGTGTGTGTTTTATCTTCTTGTCCTTCCCTAGATTTCTTGCAAACAAAGTAGAGTGCTTTGTGCCCTCAACCTCACCAAGTGGTTGTCAAGCACAAGGTGTGAGAATGATATTAAGATGATACTGAATGCAAAACAGTAAATAAAAATGCAATGGTGGTGAATAAGTATGCAAGGATGATAGTAATGATGATGGATGGTATTTTTGGGGTTTTTATATGTGAATGCAAGAAGTAAAAGTGTTTTTGTATTTTCTGATTTTAAAATGGCTGAATGTAAAAGATGCTTAAAAGTGGTTGGAAAGTTGTTTCTTATGATTAAAAATGGACCGGGGTTCATGGTTTCACACATGCACTCTCTCTTTAATATAGTGTGGCAAATGAGTAGACATAGATTTAACATATGAGATTGCAAACAAGGTTAATGACATGTTACTAATTATATGGGCATCACGTCCTAACATAGAGACCTTTTGATTATTAGTCTCACTTATACTCCACCAAGATGTGAACTAAATCATGCACCTTAGTAATTAAGATAACATCAGAGTATAGCTTTAAGATTAATGACATGAAGTGAAAATAAAAACATGATGGATCTAGTCTTAGGTAGAGGCATGTCACTCCTCCTACCCTACAACATGGTATTTTGGTTTATCCCTAGTGAGGTAACAAAGTAAGGTAAACACCCAATGGATCATGATATTAAGTTGTCATCTTATCACTTCACCACCCCCGTTACTCCAACTAATGCACACGTTCCCCCACACACACTCTCATAAACATGCTTGATCATAACAAGGATACAAGAACGGGGTACATAATATGCATCTACTTTCATAACTGAAATATAACATTGCAATCTCAACATATATTAACTCATATAAAGATCCACCACAATGGTAATACAACGGTGACCGTAATCATGTTCAGCAGCTCATACGGTGCTAATTAGTGAAGCTCAAGAGAGAGAGAGATACATATGCTACTGCCACAAACCCATAGTCCAGAGGTGGACTACTCCCTCTTCATCATGGAGACGGTGGAGATGTCGATGGAGAAGAAGGAGACCTCTCCGGCAGGGCTCCGCCGGAGTTTTCCCCCTCCAATCTGCAGCCTCCTGGTCTCTGTTTCTTGTTTCTCTCGTGTGGCGGCTCTCCTTGTCGGGGGACCCTTTATATAGGCGTTTTTAGGTCACGAGGATGCTTCTGGGCGAAGGATCTACGCAAACGGGGCCACGAGGGCTGAATTAGGTGGGCCCACGCGACCTGGTACTGTAGCCGCGTGGGCCCCCCTATTTTGGCCCTCCGGCCTCCTTTCGCTTGCTTCTTTCGCTCCAATGTCTTCCTCCTTCCAAAATAATGACCCCCGTAAATTTATAGCTCATTATGACGTCGTTAAGGTCCTGAAAGAAATAAAGAAAGAAATAGGGGTTTTCTGCCTGCGCAGGATTAATTCCATAAAAAGGGGAAATCATTATTAATTACCAAAAATCATTAAATAACAGTAATATACCCCTTATATGATGCAAATATGAATGGAATATAAGTATTATAGTGCAAAGTTCATGTATGCATTTTAGATGCATCAGCAAGACAAACAAGCAAGGATGCAAGCGCATTAAAGGCAAATGCAACAAAAGCATAAAATCCAAATTCCCTAAACCCTCTAAACTTCTCCCCCATTGGCATCGATTGCCAAAATGGGAAGAAAAATTTAGAGAGCCAATATAATATGAGCTCCTCTATAAAGTGTGCATTTCTCAAGATATGAGTGAAATCAAATGCACTTATTCATTGACGAATAATGAGAGGAAATCAAACTATATTGAGGATCCAAAGATTGCAAAAGGATGAAGTCATTATAAACACCTCCACAAAGGAGAAAAGCAATCGAAAAGATCCCAAGCGAGAGTTCTAAATAAAAATGGAGAAGCTCCCCAATGTTCATGCACTATTGAGGAGTACACAAATATGGAATCCTCGCTCCCCCAAAATCATCTAGAACACTCAACAAGTGCAAGAGTGCATAAAGCAAAAGCAAATCATAGCACTTGCACCAAAGATATGGTTGAGCCATAAGGAGATACCAATTTTCAAAAATTCAACATAAGATAGGCCCAACCAAGACAAAAAGAAGATCTTTGAAGGTATGTTCACAAGCTTAGGGATACCAATTGGAAACTAAAACCAATTGAAAATGCCAAAAGCTAGTGAGAGCATTTAGCCAATAAAATTCAACATGCTCACCATGGTAAGCATGAAGTAAAAGATCCTCAACAAGTACATGAGTGTGCAAAGATATCAATAAACATAAGACAAGCACTCATGATATAAATTTGGAGCCACCAAAGAATTATAGATGAAAAACAAGGTGGCTCGAAAGAAATAGGATACCAACTAAAAGTTGACCTCTCTCATATGTATAGGTTTCTAAGTAGACAAATCATTGACGATATACATCCACAAAGAAACTTGCACATATGAAATGGTCGAAGAGGAGGAGACCACGGTATCCAAAAGGGAAGTCAAGAATATACAAAAGAGATTATTGCTTAAAAGCATAGCGCATAGCTCAAATATATCTCATTGTATATAAATGAACTTCAGAAATATCAAAGACATCACACATATCACTAAGGGAACAAGAGATAGTGGAGATGCTTTGAGATAGGCAACAAGCATCACAACCAAATAAAACCAATTGAAGAAAGTTTTTGCAATTTCATCACAAATATCACAAAGATATACCACGTGAAGGAAATAAGGCCAAAACCACAACAATTGCACATAAAATCTTTCATGCCAACAGGCAACCTACACAAGGTTGAGTACTAGAAAGGTATGCATGGGATAGATACTTGTTACCGATATGACATTGGTGATGAAGAAGATGAGACTTGGCCAATCATCATAGCTTGACTCTTATAATCACATGGTGAGAACACCTTCCTTATGGATGAGACAAGCCTCCAATGCATATCCATTGTACCTAAAACAAATTTAAGCACAAAATGGTTCCCAAACTCATTGGATCCCATAGTAGTTAGATAAACTACAATACATAGGAAGCACTCCACATAAATATGTGCATATATATATGAAATTGAATTTCATGCACATCTTAGCCGATTTAGGATTCGGTGGAGTATTCCCTATATATTGGATCAAGAAAGACTAGCATGCCATAAAGTATATATACTAGTAAATATGCATGCATAGACTCACGAGAACCAAGAGAGATACAATTTGGACAAAACACCAAGTAAACCAAGAAGAGGGCACACCAAAGTGTGACACAAAAAGGTTGTCCAAATTATATCAAAATCCAAATCAACACATGATTGAGGAAAACTCAAATCAACAAATGATTGATTCCAAAACACATCAACACATGAAGTGTGATATCAAAAGGAATCGAATCAACACAACAAATGATCGATAAGACACCAATTGAAAATAAGACTAGCCAGGCTCGGGGGCGGCGTCATGCCGCGCTTCGATTGTTA
Organism: Puccinellia tenuiflora; assembly: GCA_012064385.1. Taxonomy (NCBI): domain Eukaryota; kingdom Viridiplantae; phylum Streptophyta; class Magnoliopsida; order Poales; family Poaceae; genus Puccinellia; species Puccinellia tenuiflora. Next base: position 604,502 of record QRDG01000380.1, read on the forward strand.
GATCAATATTCAGTTTAGCACGACTGCTCAACCACGATGCATACATACTAACTTCGTTACAGATACATATATCCGCTATTCAGAGATGCAACCCATAAAAAAAGAATGATTATGATCTTTCTACACAAGAAAACTCAATAACTGAGTGCAGTTCATTGTATGCAGTATAGATGATGGTTAAACACCTCATTGTCTAATATTGTTTTTTCAATTGTTAAACATGGATGAACGATTTCAAGGTCGAAAACACACAGAGCTACATAGTACATTTCCAAGTGGGTGCATCATAAGTGGCGGAAAGTGCACACTTAAAATCCAATACTAAGCTACGAAAGGACATCCGTAAAAGGAGTGATTTCCAAGTGGAATTTCAAGTGTATGTGTGTGGCATAATGTCAAACACGACTTATTAGTGGATTCTCATATTCAGGTTAAACTCTGAATGAAGTCATGATTTGTATGAAGTAACTCAATTGCAGATACAGGTCAAATGAGAATGGTGAAATAAGGAAAGAAATCCTTCCAGCCAGTGCCATTGTTGGTTTGTGGTCAAGCCTCCTGACATTTATAAAGAAGCTTCAAGCACTTTTAGAAATTTCACTGCAACAATATATTTATCTGCAGGAAAAACTTAGGGGCAGCCAAAGTTGGCTTCTCACCCAGGCTTAGTGTCGACATCAATTTTTTTTCTTTTTCTGACTTGGAACGCCCCGTTTCCATTATATCGGCACAGCAGACTCGCTGGCCACCAAGACACTTACAAAGTACGGTGCAGATTCAGGCTAAAGCCTCCTCGGCGAAGGTAGCTCGCACCCAACACCGCCATGGCATGGGCAGCATTATTACAAACTCATGAACATAAAGAAAAAACACACGAACTGAAATTCAGCCTAACAAAAGCTTTAATATCTCTGTAAAGGATGCCTTCCGGGAAGCGATCGAAATCAGACCTTTCAGTTAAGGAAGAACAATGCAATCAATCCCTCTTAAGTTGGTTATCAAGAAAAATCACTGCACGACCCAGGTATAAATGTTTCTTGTCTCCAAAGTTCGAACATCATTTCAAATCGAACAATACAGTGATGCATCCAAAGGTCCATACATTAAATTTAAAAATAGCAATAAAGTGAAATCAATCCATCTCTGAATCACGGATATTGTTGTGCCTGGTAAGAGAGAACCTATTAATCTCATGCCAACGGTAATATTCATTCAAAGTTACTCTTAATATGATATCACATTAAAGGGAAAGTATGCATCCCAGAATGAACACGGTATGGTGAGGTTATTCAAACAAATATTGAGATATATCCGCGTAAGTCATAAAAGCCTAGAATCATCAGAACTTGCCACCAAAGACATCATTTTAGTGCGCGGAAAATGGGGTGAATATATAAAGGAAATACAATGTCTATAAACTTGGAGATTTTTCTAGAAATGAAGCATAAAAATGACACAAATAGCGAGGAGTGTGCATTAACCTGATTACACTATTTTACAACCCCGTATACTTTTTTATCTTTGAAGGGCAGACCTATGTAACTCTGAGAGAACTAACTTGATATGGGTTAGATTACCGTGCAATAATGATGGGAGGAACCAATTAGCAGGTGCTACCACAGATTTACAATCAAACCATTCATAAATGAGCTTGAACCCTTGTCAAAAGAACTCCAAAATCTATATAGCTGCAGAAAGACACCAGCGAAGCTAAAGTTCGACTTCTAAGACAGACTTGAACTAATGATAGGCTGACAACAAATAATTTAAATGGTTCGTTATCAATTTAATTATCCCTGCTAAATTGGTTATTAAGGAAACATAAATGACCTCATATAAATATCAGAATTGTTTGTTGTGTTGAAGGTTTACACATACCATTTGTGTTAATCGGAGACAACAACGTTTGAGGACATCATTGTTTGAACTTGACAATGGAAGTATTGATTTAGTATGTATTTCTTGAGCTACTGTTATAACTCCAGCAGAAGTACTCTCCAAACTTACATCTTTCAAAATCATACAATGTGTATGTAGGAGTAAGCATACCTGTCAGATTATGGAGGCTGAAACATTTAACCCCTTGAGATTTGGCAGCATAGCGATTGTTGTGAATGTCAAGAAATAATCACAAAAGGCTCAATTAAGATATACAAAAACTGCAAGAGCAATCCAACTCCTTCAACTGACTCTGAAAACATAAACCTGCAACACGAACATACATTCCCATGAAACACACAGCCAATTTACCAAAAATAATGATAATCACACCAGAAACCATCGTCTTGAAAATGAACGGGAGCTAATCCTGATAGTGGTTGTGCAAGTGATTAAGTGACTATGCACGGTAACTGCAAACAGAAAGCAACAGACAAAGCAAATATTACTATGCACTGGTATTAAGTGAAGTATGTATCCTAAAATCTATGTAACTTTTTAACAGGTTGCTACATAATAAAGCTTCTGTTTCTCTATTAAAGGCCTCCCATACAATCAGAACTTTTTGTAACAACAGCAGAATGAATGTATTCAGGGATGATGGAAAGGCTAGCAAGGAAACCATACTAAATCTTAATGCACAGACACAAAAAAAATTGTACACTCACTTTATATTATGCGTCACAACACGGAGACAGTAAACAGAAAACAAAATCACGCAGATACTTTGAATATAAATAAAGATTGATTCTAGGATTGCATTACCAATTATGAAGCTCATGTTTAGCTACTGATACCAATTTAATTGAGATCCAATAGCTGCATGAGAATGAGCTAGAAATTCAGCTTAGAATTCCCAGAAAAGCACATTATTATTCTCTAGTAGAATCAGCCGCAACGTCCCCGTTTCCCCCACTTTTTTCTAGAAGTCAATCAACTGCTTGTAGTTGGCCTGGGATGCGGCTGTCGTCTCAATGTACGCATAATAGATAGAAGAGAGGCATCATGGTTGTGCTCTGCTGGTAAGACATAAATGAAGCATATCATCAGAGTAATGAAAAATAAAATTCGTCGTTCTATCAATAAGATGATCCATTGCGGCAAATACCACAGACAATCTGAGATGGGAAAATAAAACCAGAAGCTGAATAAAACAAAGCAAACCACCCGAAGTTGAAAAACTCACCATATTGAGGAAGAAGACAGCGGTGGCGAGTAGATCAGTAGGGAGGGGGAAACGATCTGGGATGCCAGAGTAAGGCGCTTTGAGGAAGGCAGCAGTGGCGACCCCGTCTTGGTCTGCGTTGCCGCCGTCGACCTCGCGTCCACCCCCTCACCTCGGTCGGCACCGGAACAGTTGGAGCGGAGCGCCATGCCCGCACTTGCTCCGGTATCCCTGTGCTCGGAGGACTCGCCGTTGTGGCTTGGCCTGCCGCAGCTGGTCGGGCCGCCGCTCCCGCTACCAGGCAGAGAAGAACGGCCGCCGGCCCCGACCAACCCCGACAGCAGCGCGGCTCCCGCGGCTGCTGGCCCAAGGCGGACGCCCTCCTTACGGTGCGACGGCGGCAGCAGCCGCCGCTCTGCGCGGCTACGGCCTCCCGGTGGAGGCCTTCAGCGCGACATGGCTTCGGTGGACAGCAGTGCTCTGCGAGGCTGCCGTCCCCAGCAAGGTGTGCGGCGGTGTGGCCAATGGTGGCGCGACCATCCACCGCAAGGTACTGCGACCCCTACAACGGCGGCCCGCGGCCCATCGGAAGAAGACCGGTGCGGCCTCTGGCTCCCAGCGCGACGTTCCTCCCTGCGGTGCCCTCACCAGAGGATGGGGCGTCGGATGGCTGAAGCGCCTCGCTGACGGCCACGACGTTGGAGTACTATGTACGCCACGCAGCTGGCCAAGGAGGAGCTCGGCCATGGGAAGAATTTTACGGAAGAGAATATGGGGCCACAGGTCCTAGCGGCCGGGCGCATGAGGTGGTAGCGTCGGCGGCGCTTCGCAGCCTCCTCCGGGCGACGATGACGACCGTCGACCTGGCAGTGCTGGCACCCTCCGACGCGAGGTGTCGCCCCCAGCGCTGCTCCTCCCGGTACGGCCTCGCGACACGTCGACCCGTGGCTATGGCGGCCAACGGCTGCCCGGCGGAGCCCTCCGGCACACCAGCGCACGACCCCACGATTGTTGATCTAAAAAGCACGGGAGAGAGACGGGAGCTGTGGATAGGTTCGTGGATTAGTTTGTTATATCCCACATCCAATGTCGATCTTCTCGATTTGCGGGCACCGCTTTGACCTAGTCTCTACTACTATTAAACAAGCAAACTTTATCTTTTCTAAGCCCACACGGATAGCGTACACAGGACAATCAGGACCAAATACCACCCCACGATCAGGCCACTGAATTAGATCTAACCGTCAACATTAAAGTTACCCCTCACACGGGTACGTTTAGCGATTTACAAGAGCAGACGAAAACTCTGCCATCAATCGAATCGTTCCACCCCTCGCTTCCGCACTTCACAGGAAACGAATCGTCCACCGCGTTTCGCTTCGTCGTTCGGTCAACCAATGCGCCGCTGCGATGGATCCAATCTCCATGACTCCTCGCCGCGATGCCGCCCCACCTCCACCCCTCCACACCAGCCGTTGATGCCTCCGCCCTTCTCGCCTCCACGCCCACTCCGTCTCCGACTCTCCGCACCAGCTCCCCTTCGCGCGCACCCCAGGCTCGATCCACCGGCTCCACCGACGACCCGGTGTCACCCGCTTGCCGCCATCGCCGACAAGGTCAAGATCTGATGCGCATAGATGTCCACAGGCTGCAGGAAGAGGAGAGTGACCGCCGCATGGACTTCGTGCCGGAGAAGTGCGCGCTTGAGGTGGTCGAAGAGGTCCGTGTCGACAAGAAGACCATGGAGACGCCCGCCTTCCTCGGCATGGGCGACCTCCCCACGGTCGACCGCCTCCCCGAGCCATCTCATCTGCCCCACTCCCGCGAGCCTCTTCGACAACCACCTCCACCGGTGCGGCCACCCCAGGTGCTTCGGGACGAACTCTGCCGCCGCTGCTACCCCTGGTCTTACATACTGATGGAGTGACAGGATCCATATCAAGATCGCCTCATCCTTTCCTCTCCAGATGACGCCTCCAAGATCGCCGCGTTTGGGGCACGTTCGTTTTGTGGGCGGCTGGGACAGGGCATGAATTGGTCTTTTTGGGCCGTCCCTGCTCCTGCCAGATCGCCGCCCATCTCTATCTTCAAGACCTGATCTGCTGTAACTCCTTTTTTTCCTCCATGCAGATTTACTTTTCATAATAGACTCCGTCCGCGTGATATGCTTCTGTAAACGAAGGTTGCCTATTTCATGTCGTCCAAGTTGATGGTGTTGGATGCGCATCAAACCAAGGTACCAAATCTGTTCATGCAAATTTCATCGCAAAATATATACTTGCCTGCTCTCCATGATATCCCATCTCTCTACATGGTTTTCAGGTACATTAGTGACAGATGACATGTAATACACACTAGAAGATGCAGGAAAGAGGTTTGTTCTGTAATCAAGAATTATTCAACACTGATTGCTACTGATGGAAGTACACACCATACTGTTGAAGAAAGGGTTAATTGCTGATATAAGACGCTAAGTCGAGGTATTGTTTTATGCAAAGCAGAGAATTCTCTGTTTGACCTTTTATATGTAAGTATAAGTACAAGAGAAATTACAGTTATGATTTTTTGGGGAGATAAATATGGTCGAGTTAATCCTGTAATATTCTTCATTTCCAATTTTTAGATTTCAAAGGAGAGGTATCAGAATAAGATACTTGGTAGAGCATCGCAAGGTAAAATGGTGCAGCCCAATCATTCAGATCATCAAGTGTTGCAAGCATTTTCAGTTAAGTAAGCAGAACTTTTTGCAACTAGCATTGTCTACCATTGGACTGCATGATTCTATAATCTTGTGTGACCGTTAATACCAGGTCAGTGCTCAAAGAATTTTTATACTGAAGGACAAGAAGCTAATAATTGAAGATGCCCTTAGTGCAACCGTAACACTACCCTGTTTATAATCAGAAAATGCGAGACTATTTTAAATTTCCAATATCTCAATGTTGCAGTATGTGGCCTCTATATACGAGACTTTATTATTTTGTTACTACATTTTAGATTTCTCATACAACTGAGGATGGTTCTAAAGCCGGTATAGCTGGAGTAAGAATAAGAGATCAGGATGCTTAGTTTCAAGGTTGCATCTATTAGTTGAGATACCAGTCTGTATAACATGAGACTATTTTTTTATCTCAATCCTTTCTTATTTTGCTTGTCATTCTAGCTACCGTAAAACTAAGCCACATGTCATTCTTATCATGGTTATTTTGATTCCAATAGGTAATGCAGTAGATCCAGACCTTTCTGTTTTGTACTCACAGTATTTGTTGCCATCATCCTAGGCTGCAACACACTCATAAAAGTAGATTTGATTTTTCATAAGGTTTGTCCCATGTCTGTACACAATTGACGTGACCCAGGAGTCTGGTTCAGAATATACAACATTGTCATGTCCTTATGTTTTCATGTACTATATATTTATATTTTTATCTTATCATATATCATTGTCTTCTTGCATAATAAAATAGCCACCTATCTATATGACGATTGCATTGCATAGTGGATTATCCTTAGGCTGTTTTGAGGAAAAGGGGGAGATGTTTCTTAGCAAGTATGATATATATCGCTAGGGAATCATTTGGCGGCGGCTGGCAGGTTACTACTGGGCATGATAGAATTGTGTGTGCAGTTCGTTGACGGTTGTTAATTGTTTTTTTGAAGGTACAAATTGTTATTAGATTGTTTATTTAATCATAAATTGCAATGTCTTGATGCTTTTATATTAGTTGTTTACTTTTCTTTCCTCGCTTTTTATGAAAGATTTAAAAATTAAAAAACGATATTAGAACTCCAATTTTTCTAAAAATAATCCTAGAAATAGCCAATGAGGTATCCCACGAGCCTGCACAATCTTAATGTGGAAATCTTTGTATTTTGAGATACAAAAAATGATAAATCTGTTTTTTTTCTTCCAGATATGCATTATTCACTATACTATGGTCCACACTTTGTCATTTGTACAAAGTATTTTCTATTGAGATTTTGCAACATCATCGATTACATCAGGCTATTTTCTTAGAAAACTTTATGACTTTGAAAGACAGTTTTCAAATTTTAAAAAATGGCTCATGGTCGCCTGATAACCCAGAACTCTGCTCTCACGAGAAAAACTGTTATTTAACGATTGCTTAGTCATGAAGTCTATTACTCTGATAACAAAAAAAGACTCACTAAACTAGAACGAGAATTTATATTTAGAAGATACGTGCGTTTGCACGTGCACGGCTACTAGTTGAACCAAGCAAGACAAATCCCAGACGATAAGAACAACGCACAACATCCGAAAGAGAACGCTCCTCAACACAGCACGTGGCGAAGCAGCCTAGCTGTCCACGCCCAATACATCACACAGGAACCCATCCGGACCCGTGATGACCAGAACCTACAATGGGCCCACCACAACCAACGGCGGCGCGGAAAGAACGCCAAGCGAAGGAAACAATCGTCGCAAAACACGAAGAGCCAAAATCGAGGTGACCCACAAAGAAAAAAGTGGTAGCCCACCACAACCGAAGGCCAAAACAGTGAAAGAGACGCACGGAATGAAACGGGAGCAGAGACACACGTCGATCGAAGAAATACGGTCGTGACCATCAAAAATCGGAGAGAAAGGGAAACACTCGCCCTTTCGGATCTTTAGTATACCACTAGGAGAAAAGATACCAAGAAAAGGATAATACTTGACCGGAATCAAGTAAAGTAAGATAAAGCAATAAGGTATCAAAACTCACACAATAAATATCAATTGAAACAAATATCTATGGAGGAGATATTAAATTCCAATTAATATCAATTGAAGGTACCAAAACATAAGATAAAGAAATACATGCCAATTGAAAGGATCAAATATTGATTGATAGGATAGTGTTCTAAATAAAAAGGAATGCTCCCCCAAGATTAATGCATTATCATAGATATTTGCATTTGAATACAAAATGCACACACAAGGGATCATTACTCTCCATATTTTATTTACAACACTAAACACTACCAATTGAAAATTAGGATCCATGCAAGAGGCAAGGAAGGCAATAAATAAGTCAATTCAACGCAAGAGCCATTATGAAGATGTTCTACAAAATCCACCACAATTACTAGTATCACTTGTCATGGACAAGGAGTATATAGAGAAATTTCTCGGTGGTATATAGGAATGATGTTCAAGACCAACTTCATAACAAACAAGCATATGGCTAGAGATAAGAAATAAAACACCATATTTTGGAAAAAGGTCTGTTGGTAGTTTCAACTATTTGAAACAACCGACAAAGTCATGGTTAGAATAATATGAAACAAATGGTTTCTCAAATAATATATGGAAGTGCATATTAGAGAAAAACCACACCAAGCAAACTCACACAAACAAGATCCAAAGGATAACCAAAAAGAAAATTGGAACTTGTTCGAGCCAACATGCCACATAGGAATGAGATAACTCATAATATCAAATCTAAGTGGCGAACCTCAAATGTTCACATTTTTATGAGATTGTAATATGCACATAGCTTATTACTCCCCTATAATGTGATAAGTCATTTTGTCCAAGCAAGTGGCAAATAAAACCAACTAGAGAAATTAATGGACATTGTAGAATTTGAATTTCTCATGAATATGACATACCACATAGTAACTAGATAATATTGAAATATCAATACTAGGTGGTGTGACTCATGTACACATATTTTTAGGTTTGTGAAGTGCACAAAGCACATCTGAAAGGACACGGATGTCGCCTAGAAGGGGGGGTGAATAGGCGATTTAAAATTATTACGGTTAAGGCTTGAATAAATGCGGAATAAAACTAACGTTTAATTTATCAAGCCAAAACCTAAACTAGCTAGGTTTACCTATGTGCACCAACAAATTATGCTAAGAAATATAATCAACTAGGTGATAGCAAGATATATAACTTTAAACTCTATGGCTATCACAAAGTAAATAGCATAAGTAAGAAGCTCGGGTATAGAGATACCGAGGGCACTTGGAGACGATGATTTATCCCGAAGTTCACTTCCCAATGGAAGCTAGTCTCCGTTGGAGTGGCGCGGTGTTCACCAAAGTGAAACACCGAGTAGCCTTGATATGGCACACCGTATCTCCATTGTGTCTTACCACCAATGTGGCGAGGCACTTGTCACTATGTTGCCGTTGAGGTTGACAACTAGAACCTTTACAAGGATGAAGCTCACTCCACAAGTTGGAGGGTCTTCACCAAATGCACCAAGCTGCCAAGACTCGATGCCCAAGGCCGGGGCACAAACCACAACTCAATTGGTGGCTCCCAGCAATGTCTTCGTAGCCCCCAAAGCTCCGAGACGAACAAGGTTGAGCCACACTCCACAACCTAATTGGAGGCTCCCAACAAATCCCGTGAGCCACCAAGACTCTGAGAAATCAACAACCGTCTAGGGTACCAACGTGCCCTAGAGGAACAAGCTCTAGGGCACCCAAGCACCCAAGAGTAACAAGCTTCTCAACTTCGACTTCCACGTATCACCGTGGAGAACTCAAACCGATGCAACTAATGCAATGGCAAGAACACACTAAGTGGCCTAATCCTTCTATCCAAAATCCAACCAAGGCAACTAATGCTATGGAGGGATTTAAGAGCAAGAACAAGAGGAGAAACACAAAGAAACTCCAAAGATCTAGATCCAAAGTGTTCCCCTCACTTAGAGGAGAAATCAATCAGTGGAAACATGGATCTAGACATCCTCTCTCTTTTCCCTAAAGGACTAGCAAGAACTAATGGAGGGATTGAGAGATGCCAAGCTCAAGAGAGTCAACAATGGCGGGGAGAAAATAGCTCAAGAAGTTGGCCAAAAGTTAGGGTTTATTTGGGGAAGAAGCCCCTTAAATAGGAGGCCAAAATAGAGTTGTTGGAAGAAAAAAAGAGATGGAAACGGCCATCGGGCCGGCCTAGCAGCCGGCCCAGGCCGGCAGAAGAGCCGGTGGCGCACCTGGGTGGGCCGGCCTGGGAGCCGGCCAATGCCGGCAGGGAGGCCGGAGGCCCACCAGAGAGGACTGGCCGGGGAGCCGGTCAAGGCCGGCGGTGAGGCCGGGGTGCTGGCCGAATGGGCCGGCCTGGGAGCCGGCCCAGGCAGGCAGTGAGGCCGGCGGCCCATTTTCCCTTTTTTTTCTTTCTAATAAAACTTCCAATAGTAAAACCGCAATAACTTTCACTCCCGAACTCCGTTTTCGATAATCTTGGACTCGTTGGAATCGTCACAACGAGCACTACAAGAATATGCAAAGAAACATCATTGTTCAACAAGATATGGTAAAAACAAATGATGAAAGGTAAAACCTTTCTATTGAAAACAGGAAAACCATATCTTTTGCAAATGAAGTCCGAATGACATAAAACCAATTTTGTTGGAAAGAGGACGACAAATGCTACCCAATAAAAAGTGAAAATATCGAAGCCAAGAAAGGGAGATTTTGCTAATAAATGGAAGAGTGAAACTTTCCGCATAGATGGACCGGCAAAATCTCCACCACCGAAAACTCAATAGGAGACACATATGAAAACCGTTTTCGGTGATCTTGGCCTTGTCATGAAAAACATGACAAGCACCAAAACCACACTACGATAAGATCCAAATCGGAACCAATAAATATGATGCCAAGGATGCAAAGGTTTGAGCTCTCTACGACCGATACGCTAAAGCTCAATTGAGAGCCCCTCTTGATAGTATGATTACCTATCCTAAAACCCGATCTCCCAACTACACCACGAGACCGGTAAAATAGAAACCCTATCAAGATCATACCTTTTCCTTGCGCATTCCACTTGAGCTAGATGATGACAATCTTGATCTACTCTCAAGTGGATCACCTTTCTTGATTGTGCTCCGCTCGGTGAAGACTTGCATATTGCTCCCCCATACACTAATATGGGAGAGACACTTTTTCGCATATCTTGACATGCCCTTATCTTGTATGTTCATCAACTTGCACTTAGCCTTGATCAACATATAATCTTCTTCTTTTAGCCTTGACTCCAACAAATGGAGTTCAAGCATTCCTTATGGACCAACACTGCAAATATAACTGAAAGCGCAAATTAGTTCATAGAGATTGTCATTAATTACCAAAACAACATATGGGGGCAACCATGCTCTTTCAATCTCCCCCATTTTTGTAATTGATGACAATCTCTTTTAAGAGGGTTTATATAATGAATTAAGCAACCTTGCAAGACAAGGATGTATGAGCATGAGAGGCAAATGCTTAAGAACCAAACAAAATCATAAACCAAATTCCCTTAAACCCTCTAAAACATCTCCCCCAATGGCATTGATTGCCGAAATGGGAAAAAGTTTAGAAGGCCAATATAATATGAGTTCCTCCACAAGGTGTGCATTTCTCAAGATATGAGTGAAATCAAATGCACATATCCATTGACGAATAATAGAGGAAATCAAAATATATTGAGGATCCAAAGATTGCAAAAGGATGAAATCATTCTAAACATCTCCACAAAGGAGAAAAGCAATTGAGAAGATCCTAGCCGAGAGTTCTAAAAAAAATAGAGAAGCTCCCCAACGTTCATGCACTATTGAGGAGTGCACAAATATGGAATCCTCACTCCCCCAAAATCATCTAGAACACTCACCAAGTGCAAGGATGTAAAAATTAAAGCAACACAAAGCACTTGTACCAAAGATGTGGTTGAGCCATAAGGAGATACCAATTAAAAGAAACTGTCAAGAAAGGCCCAACCAAGAGTATGTGTATGTGACAAGACAATTAATTTGGTAAGACACATAGTCTTAACCAAATGGAGATAAGTTATATATCAAGTATTGACACACACAACTTACACAGAAGATTTTTTTTTAAAGAATATGTTCACAAGCTCAAGGATACCAATTGGAAACTAAAACCAACTGAAAAAGCCAAGAGCTAGTGAGAACATTTAGCCAACAAAATCAACATACTCATCGTGATAAGCATGAAGAGAAGGATCTTCAATAAGATGTGAGTGCGCAAAGATGCGAATAGAAATAAGACAAGCACTCACGAGTCAAACTTGGAGCCACCAAAGAATTGTAGATAAAAGACAAGGTGGCTTGAAAGAAAATAGGACACCAAATAAAAGGTGACCTCTCTCATATGTATAGGTTTCTAAGTAGACAAATCGTTAATGATATATATTGACAAAGAAACTTACACATATAAAATGGTCGAAGAAAGGGAGACCACGGTAACCAAAAAGGAAGTCATGAATATACAAAAAGAGATTATTGCTTAAAAGCATAGCACATAGCTCAAATTTATATCATTGTATATAAATGAACTTCAAATACATCAAATGCATCACACATATCACTAAGGGAATAAGAGATAGTGGAAATGCTTTGAGATAGGCAACAAGTATCACAAAGAAACAATACCAATTGAAGGAAAGGTTTTTGCAATTTCATCACAAATATCACAAAGATATACCAAGTGGAAGAAATAAGCCAAAACCACAACATTTGCACATTAAAGCTTTCATGCCAAGAGGCAACCTACACAAGGTTGAATACAAGAAAGATATGCATGAGATAGATACTTGTTACCGATATAGCATTGGTGATGATGAAGATGAGAATTTTGTTTATCATCACAACTTGACTCCAATAATCACATGGTGAGAACACCTTCCTTATGAGTGAGGCAAGCATCCAATGCATCTCCATTGTACCTAAAACAAAATTCAAGTACAACATGGTTCCCAAACTCATTGGGTCCCATAGTAGTTAGATGAACTACAATACATAGAACATACTCCACATAAACATGTGCATATAGATATGAAATTGAATTTCATGCACATCTTAGCCGATTTAGGATTCGGTGAAGTATTCCCTATATATTGGATCAAGAAAGACATGCATGCCATATAATATATATGTTAAAGGATATACATACAAAGTCTTTTAAGAACCAAACGAGATACAATTTGGACAAGACATCAAGTAAACCAAGAAGAGAGCACACCAAAGTGTGACACAAAAAGGTTGTCCAAATTATATCAACATCCAAATCAACACATGATTGAGGAAAAATCAAATCAACATATGATTGATTCCAAAACACATCAACACATGAAGTGTGATATCAAAAGGAATCGAATCAAAGCAACATATGATCGATAAGACACCAATTGAAAATAAGATACCAACTAGGAGAAAAGATACCAAGAAGAGGATAATACTTGACCGGAATCAAGTAAAGTAAAATAAAGTAATAAGGTATCAAAATTCCCATAATAAATATCAATTGAAACCAATATCTATGGAGGAGATATTAAATTCCAATTAATACCAATTGAAGGTACCTAGGCAAGGCCAATGAGCATATAAGATAAAAGAAAGAGACATGCTCAAAGGGTTTTCTCATTCTATGGGATAAACATAAAACAAGAAATGAGAAAGCAAGACTCCCAAGAGAGAGCAAGGTTACACAAAATAAACCAAACATCCTCTACACTTTTCATGATGGCACAAAGCATCAAGAGAAAAAGATTTTTCTTCCATAAACACATACGATAAATCAAATGCCAATTGAAAGGATCAAATATTGATAGATAGGATAGTGTTCTAAATAAAAAGGAATGCTCCCCCAAGATTCATGCATTATTTTGATATTTGCATTTGAATACAAAATACACGCACAAGGGATCATTACTCTTCATATTTTATTTACAACACTAAACACTACCAATTGAAAATTAGGATCCATGCAAGAGGCAAGGAAGGCAATGGGAATCAAAATAAATATTTTTGCAAGAGATGGAGCAAATAAAAGCCAATGCCAATGTAAGGATAATCAAAAATATTATATCACAAACATAAATATGGATTGTCCAAGGACAATGACCATTTGGAATTATTTTCCCGGTGATAGAGGTATCCAAGAATATCCTCACAAGATAAAACATATGGCAAGAGATAAGAAATAAAACACCATATTTTAATAAGGTTTGTTGGTAGTTCCAACTATTCAAACCAACCGGCAAGGCCATGGTTAGAATAATATGGAACAAATGGTTTCTCAAATAATATATAGGAATGCATATTAGGGAGAAACCATACCAAGAAAACTCACACAAACAAGAGCCAAAGGGTAACCAAAAGGAAAATTGGAACTTGTTTGAGCAAACATGCCACATAGGAATAAGATAATTTACAATATCAAATCTAAGAGGCAAACCTCAAATGTTCATGTTTTGTAGGATTGTAATATGCACATAGCTTATTACTCCCCCATAATGTGATAATTCATCTTATCTAAGCAAGAGGCAAATAAAACCAACTAGAGAAATTAATGGACATTGTAGAATTTGAATTTCTCATGAATATGACATACCACATAGTAACTAGATAATATTGAAATATCAATACTAGGTGGTGTGCCTCATGTACACACATTTTTAGGTTAGTGAGGTGCGCAAAGCATATCACTCCCCCAAAATGGGATAGTCCATTAATCTCTCAAAAGAGCCAATTGAAATCAACACAAGATCCAATAAAGACTCAACACAAAGTTTACACATATATGGTACGCAAATTAACATACACAATCTTGATTGATCAAGGTAAGTAATAGGCACAACATATACAGGCACATGATAGGAACAAAACTGACACATGCAAGGGAGCAAGCAACTTTCAATGTATATATAATTTAAATACAAGTTACCGCAAGAAGGAACGTAGGATATGAGATATGACAATATAATCCAAATGACTTGGCTTGTGGAAATAATAATCAAGAAGACCCCTTAATTCTTCAAGGATAGCCAAGTCTCCAATGTCCTCCATCACAACCTATTGATCAAGTTTGAGCTTGTTGGTCCCCAACCAAGTTGGGTCCTAAGAGGTTAGTCACAATAGGCTTGGCAACCCAAATGGTCCTTTTCTTGACACCACTTTGAGTCCCCACATATTTGGCAAACACATTGCCAACCCTATCCTTCCTAAGAGAATAAACATCATCAATTATTATGGGGTTGGATAGAGTACCATTAGTGCATGAAGAAGCCAAGTGGCCCTTCTCACGGCACAAGTAGCAATATCGACTCTTTTCTTTCTTCTTAATAGGCTCCTCAGCTTGAGAAGCAATGACTTGAGTCTTCTTAGGAGGTGGCCCTTGTTCAACCCGAGGTTGAGCATGAGATTGAACAATAGGCCGCTTCCCTAGTTTCTTCTCACTAAGAGGCTTCTTCTTCATTGGGCTATCCCTAACATGGTGCCCTTCAACTTTGCACTTGAAGCAAACAAACTTGGCCGAATGATTGACTTGTTCTTGGCCCTTCTTATTGCTACTCTTGGACTTGTTCTTGATATTGGAGTTGAATCCAAGTCCACTCTTGTCATTGGGGGATTTTTGCACACTCAACATGTTTTCAAGTGTGGCATTCCCTTTATGACGCTTCTCCACATCCTTCTTCAAAGAAGTGGCTTGTGCCTTGTGCTCTTTAGTCTTCCCTACAAGGTTAGTAGCTACACAAGTACTAGTGGAAGTTGAGGCTTCATTGTTAGAGCGACTAGGCACGAAATGTATTCAACATATGATTTACCACTAGTGTGAGATGAAGAATTACAAGGACTAGCACATGACATTATAAAATTTTTAGTGGAAGTTGTTCCATTGTCCATATGAGGCTCACTAGATATTACCTTGGTAGAGATAGCCTCATGAGCCAACTTTAGCTTGTCATGAGATACTAGAAGATCCTCATGAAAGCTCGAGAGCTTCTCATGGCTTTCTTCCAATATCTCATAATTTCTAGTTAGAAATTTAAGTTGCGCCCTTAGCTCAACATTCTCCTTTAAAATGAATGCTTCACAAGAAATAGAGTTAGTAGCACAAGCATCAACATTAATAGCAATGGGAGAACAAGTAGGAAGCTCTTTTAGCAATTGAGCTTGGAGTTGATCATGGGACTTAGTGAGATGTGCAAGAGAATCTTCCAAGGACTTGACATCCTTTTCAAATTTCTTATTAGCCTCAAGGAGTCTAACAATTTCAACAACCAGCTCATCATTTTTTATTTTAAAATCATTAGCCACCATGAGAGCTCTATAATGGGTTTTATTTACTTTAGATAACTCTAGAGTAAATGTCTCCTCAATAGATTTCTTGGTGGTTTGTTCTCCTTCAAGAGCTTGCTCAAGATCCGCAATCATGTTCGCATAATCACGTTCGCAGCTAAGACTTTCATCTTCACGAGCTTCCAAATTTTCAATAGTAATCCCTCGCTCAACAAGGGTGCTCATGATTTCATGGAGGTTCTCACAAGCATTTTTATTATTTGAAAGAGCATTAAGAACCATTAGACCTTTCTTACTAAAGTAGGCATCATCATCATTTTCTTCATCATCATTATTATTGTCATGATCATCACTACTTGATGATTTAGCCATGAGGCAAAAGATGGTTGATGAAGTTGAACAATTAATTAATGAACTACTCAGTTCTCATCTTGTTCCATAGATAATTAGGTTTCCTCTACATTATTAATAATACAAGAATTAGAGGGAACACAAGCATTTTTATCATGGCAATAAGATAAAGCAAGCATATCATCATGAGATTTATATAGGTGATTTTTAGAAGATATGCAAGGACTATCAACACAAGCATGTGAATCATTTATAGTGCTAGATGTGTTTAAGTCCAAAGATAAATCATTGCAATAAGATAGAGATGAGATATCATCTATAAGAAGCTCACTATCATCATTGCAAAATTTATCCCTACTCACCATTGCATTATTTTGTGATTTGCCACATGTAGGTGAAGTAGAAGAAGTTGAGAACTCATCGCGCACGGAGGTGGAGGGAGAACAGTCATTCCCACAATTAAGGGACACACCATATTTGTCTTGAAGCTTGGTCCACAGCTCATGAGCATTCCGATAAGGAGAAATCGACAAAGCAACTGCATTTCTCAAAGACATGAAAACCACTTTAGAAGCTTGAGCATCTAGATAAGAATTTTCCTCATCCTCTAAAGATAATCTTTTCGGATTCTTTGGAGGAGAAAAACCCATATCTAAAATTTGCTCTATATATGGATTAATGTCCCTAAAATAATTTAGCATGCGATTTCTCCAATCATAATAATTAGTGCCATCAAATATTAAAGAGGCATTGTGCACTAAACCACTAGACGACATCTTTACTCTCTAGACCGTGAAGCCTTATAAAGAGAGAACCCGCTCTGATACCAATTGAAAGGACACGGATGTCTCCTAGAGGGGGGTTGAATAGGCGATTTAAAATTATTACGGTTAAGGCTTGAATAAATGCGGAATAAAACTAACGTTTAATTTATCAAGCCAAAACCTAAACTAGCTAGGTTTACCTATGTGCACCAACAACTTATGCTAGGCAATATAATCGACTAGGTGATAGCAAGATATATAACTTCAAGCTCGATGGCTATCACAAAGTAAGTAGCATAAGTAAGAAGCTCGGGTATAGAAATACCGAGGCACTTGGAGACGATGATTTATCCCAAAGTTCACTTCCCAATGGAAGCTAGTCTCCGTTGGAGTGGCGCGATGTTCACCAAAGTGAAACACCGAGTAGCCTTGATATGGCACCCTGTATCTCCGTTGTGTCTTACCACCGATGTGGCGAGGCACTTGTCACTATGTTGTCGTTGAGGTTGACAACTAGAACCTTTACAAGGATGAAGCACACTCCACAAGTTGGAGGGTCTTCACCAAATGCACCGAGCCGCCAAGACTTGATGCTTCAAGGCCAGGGCACACACCACAACTCAATTGGTGGCTCCCGGCAATGTCTTCGTAGCTACCAAAGCTCTGAGACGAACAAGGTTGAGCCACACTCCACAACCTAATTGGAGGCTCCCAACAAATCCCGTGAGCCACCAAGACTCCGAGAAATCAACAACTGTCTAGGGTACCAACGTGCCCTAGAGGAACAAGCTATAGGGCACCCAAGCACCCAAGAGTAACAAGCTTCTCAACTTCTACTTCCACGTATCACCGTGGAGAACTCAAACCGATGCAACTAATGCAATGGCAAGAACACACTAAGTGGTCAAATCCTTCTCTCCAAAATCCAACCAAGGCAAC
The DNA here is from genome assembly GCA_012064385.1 of Puccinellia tenuiflora. Taxonomy (NCBI): domain Eukaryota; kingdom Viridiplantae; phylum Streptophyta; class Magnoliopsida; order Poales; family Poaceae; genus Puccinellia; species Puccinellia tenuiflora. Next base: position 622,705 of record QRDG01000380.1, read on the forward strand.
TAATGTTATGGAGTGATTTAAGAGGAAGAACAAGAGGAGAAACACAAAGAAACTCCAAAGATCTAGATCCAAAGTGTTCCCCTCTCTTAGAGGAGAAATCAATCGGTGGAAACCTGGATCTAGACCTCCTCTCTCTTTTCCCTAAAAGACTATTAAGAACTAATGGAGGGATTGAGAGATGCCAAGCTCAAGAGAGTCAACAATGGCGGGGAGAAAATAGCTCAAGAAGTTGGCCAAAAGTTAGGGTTTATTTGGGGAAGAAGCCCCTTAAATAGGAGGCCAAAATAGAGTTGTTGGAAGAAAAAAAGAGATGGAAACGGCCATTAGGCCGGCCTGGCAGCCGGCCCAGGCCGGCAGGAGAGCCGGGGGTGCACCCGGGTGGGCCGTCCTGGGAGCCAGCCCAGGCCGGCAGGAGAGCCGGGGGTGCACCCGGGTGGGCCGGCCTGGGAGCCGGCCCAGGCCGGCAGGGAGGCCGGAGGCCCACCCGAGAGGACCGGCCGTGGAACCGGTCAAGGCCGGCGGTGAGGCCGGGGTGCTGGCCGAATGGGCCGGCGGCACATTTTCCCCTTTTTTCTTTCTAATAAAACTTCCAATAGTAAAACCGCAATAACTTTCACTCCCGAACTCCGTTTTCGATAATCTTGGACTCGTTGGAATCGTCACAACGAGCACTACAAGAATATGCAGAGAAACATCATTGTTCAACAAGATATGGTAAAAACAAATGATGAAAGGTAAAACCTTTCTATTGAAAACAGGAAAACCATATCTTTTGCAAATGAAGTCCGAATGACATGAAACTAATTTTGTTGGAAAGAGGACGACAAATGCTACCCAATAAAAAGTGAAAATATTGAAGCCAAGCAAGGGAGATTTTGATAATAAATGGAAGAGTTAAACTTTCCACATAGAAGGACCGGCAAAATCTCCACCACCGAAAACTCAATAGGAGACACGTATGAAAACCGTTTTCGGTGATCTTGGCCTTGTCATGAAAAACACGACAAGCACCAAAACCACACTACGATAAGATCCAAATAGGAACCAATAAATATGATGCCAAGGATGCAAAGGTTTGAGCTCTCTACTACCGATACGCTAAATCTCACTTGAGAGCCCCTCTTGATAGTACGGTTACCTATCCTAAAACCCGGTCTCCCAACTACACCGCGAGACCGATAAAATAGAAACCCTATCAAGATCATACCTTTTCCTTGCACATTCCACTTGAGCTAGATGATGACGATCTTGATCTACTCTCAAGTGGATCACCTTTCTTGATTGTGCTCCGCTCGGTGAAGACTCGCATATTGCTCCCCCATACACTAATATGGGAGAGACACTCTTTTGCATATCTTCACATGCCCTTATCTTGTATGTTGATCAACTTGCACTTAGCCTTGATTAACATATAATCTTCTTCTTTTAGCCTTGACTCCAACATATGGAGTTCAAGCATTCCTTATGGACCAACACTGCAAATATAACTCAAAGCGCAAATTAGTCCATAGAGATTGTCATTAATTACCAAAACAACATATGGGGGCAATCATGCTCTTTCAACATCACTCCCCCAAGATGGGATAGTCCATTAATATCTCAAAAGAGCCAATTGAAATCAACACAAGATCCAATAAAACTCAACACATAAGATACATATACATGATACACAACTATCATACACAACCTTGAATAACAAGACAAGTAGGAAAGTAACATATCATATACAAGCACATGCTAGGAACAAAACTAACACATGCAAGGGAGCAAGCAACTTTCAATGTATATATGGATTAAATACAAGTTACCGCAAGGAGGAAACATTGGATATGAGATAGAGCGATATATTCGAATTGACTTGGCTTGAGGAGATATAACCATGAATATCCCTTAATTCTTCAAAAATAGACAAGTCACCAATGTCCTCCACCATAACCTATTGATCAAGTTGAAGCTTGTTGGTCCCCAACCAAGTTGGGTCCTAAGAAGTTAGTCACAATAGGTTTGGGAACCCAAATGGTTCTTTTCTTGACACCACTTTGAGTCCCCACATACTTGGCAAACACATTGCCAATTCTATCCTTCCCAAGGGAATAAGCATCATCAACTATAATGGGGTTGGTTACGGTACCATTAGTGCATGAAGAAGCAAAGTGACCCTTGCCACGGCAAAGGTAGCAACATCGACTCTTCTCTTTCTTCTTCCTAGGCTCCTCAACTTGAGGGGCATTGGCTTGAGTCTTCTTAGGAGGTGGCCGTTGTTCAACACGTGGTTGAGCACGAGATTGAACAAGAGGCCGCTTCCCTAGTTGCTTCTCACTAAGAGGCTTCTTCTTCATCGGGCAATCCCAAACATGGTGCCCTTCAACCTTGCACTTGAAGCAAATGATGTTGGCCGGATTCTTGACTTGTACTTGGCCCTTCTTCTTCTTCTCAACCTTGGACTTGTTCTTGATGTTGGAGTTGAATCCAAGTCCACTCTTGTCATTAGGGGATTGTTGCACACTCAACATGTTGTTAAGTGCCCTCTTCCCTTCATGACGCTTTTCCAAGTCTTTCTTCAAAGAAGTGACTTGAGCCTTGAGGTCTTTTATTTCCTCTACATGGTTAGTGGCAACAAAAGCACTAGAGGAAGTAGAATCTTCATTGTTAGAGCAACAAGGCAATGAAAGTAATTCATAATAAGATGTACCAACATTTTGAGTGGATGAACTACTAGGACTAGCACATGGCAATATAGCATTTTTAGTTAGAATTGCGCTATTATCCACATGAGGCTCACAAGATGTTACCTTGGTAATGATAGCCTCATGAGCTAACTTTAGACTAGCATGGGTTGCTAGAAGATCATCATTAGAGCTAGAAAGCTTTTCATGACTTTCTTCCAGCCTCCCATACTTGCTAGTTAGCAACTCAAGTTGAGCCCTTAGCTCAACATTCTCCTTCAAAATAGATGCTTCACAAGAAATGGAGTTAGTAGCACAAGCATCATTAACATTAGGAATAGAAGAAGAAAGCTTAACAAGCTCTTCATTTAATCTAGCATTTTCCTTTTTCGTGAATTTATATTTAGCATGAGCATGGTCACGTTCTTTAATGATTTTAGCAATTATTTCATTATGAGACTCCTCAATAGATTCTAGTTTATCCTCAAGAGAAGCCCGAGTCTCTTGCTCTTCCTCAAGAGCATCTTCTAACGATGCCTTCTCCATAGCATCATCTCTTTCAATCTTACCCTTTTCTTCAAGGCTAGCTTCCAAAGCCTCAATAGTTTCCCCGCGCTCAACAAGGGTGCTCATGATTTCATAGAGGTTATCACAAGCATTTTTTATTTTTTGAAAGAGCCTTAAGAATCATTACACCTTTATCATGAAGGAGAGCAGCATTATTTTCCTCATCATCTTTTTCATCATTATTATAATTCTCATTATCATTGCTAGAAGAAGATTTAGCCATAAGGCAATGAGAGGTGGATGAAGAGGAACGATTAATTTTTGAACTACTCAAGTTCACATCTTGTTGCATAGCAAATTGAGTTTCCTCTACATTATTATTTATGCAAGAGTTAGAGGGAACACAAGCATTTTTATCATGGCAACAAGATAAAGCAAGCATATCATCATTAGATTTATCTAAGCAATTTTTGGATGATATGCAAGGACTATCAACACTAGCATGTATGCCATTTATAGTGCTATGTGTGTTTTGGTCCAAAGATGAGGCATTGCAACAAGATAGAGATAAAAGATCATCAAAAATGAGCTCACTATCAATATGGCAAAACCTATCACTACTCACCATCACATTAATTTGTGGCTTACCACATTTTGGTGGAGTAGACGAAGACGAGAACTCGTCACTGCCGGAGGTGGAGGGAGAGCAATCATCCTCAATAGAGTTGGACACTCCATATTTATCTTGAAGCTTTGTCCAAAGCTCATGAGTGTCTCAGAGAGGCATGATTGACTCGAAAACTACAACACTTACAAATTTGCAAAACTCATTAGAAGCTAGAGCATCTAGATATAAGTTTTTCTCATCCTCTAAAGTCGTACTTTCGTAATCCTTTGGAGGAGAAAAACCTATATCTAAGATACGCTCAATATTGGGGTCCAAGACCCGTAAGTGACTAAGCATATGAGTTTTCCAAACATTAAAATTTGTGCCATTGAATATAAACATGTGATCATGCACTAATTCTCTAAATGACATCTTTACTCTCTAGGCGGTAAAGCCCAAAAAGAGAGCCGAGGCTCTGATACCAATTGAAAGAACAAACTATGCCTAGATGTCGCCTAGAGGGGGGTGAATAGGCGATTAAAACTTTTTCTATTTAAAGGCTTGATAATTACGGAATAAAACTATGTGTTTAAATTAACAAGCCAACAACCTAATTACTAGGCTCACCTATGTGCACCAACAACCTATGCTAAACAAGGCAAGCAACAAGGTGATAGCAAGATATATATAACTTCAAACACGAAGGCTATCACAATGTAAATGCATAAGTAAAAGCTTGGATATAGAAATAACCGAGGCACGCGGAGACGAGGATGTATTCCCGAGTTCCTCCTTGTTAAGGGAGTACGTCTCGTTGGAGGGGTGTGAGCTCACCACAAGAGGCCTACTCAAGATGCAACAAAGGCCTCACCCTATTCTCCGATGAACCGCACCCAAGGGTTTGGTTCACCTTCCACTATCGGAATCCTTCGAGGCGGAATCCGGAGCCTTTACAACTTTCTTGGGGCACACACCCACAACTCAATTGGGGGCTCCCAAAACGTGCCGAAGCTTCACAACTCAAAGTCTTCGTGGCACCTCCAACCATCTAGGGTACACAATGCACCCAAGAGGCACAAGCTCTTGGGAACACAGTGCACCCAAGAGTAACAAGCTTCTCAACTTCGATCCCACGAACCTTCGTGGAGAGCACAACCCGATGCAACAAATGCAAGAGGCAAGAACACACAAAGTGGTCAAGTCCTTCTCTCTAAAATCCAACCAAAGTAACTAATGCTAGGGAGGGATTTAAAAGGAAGAACAAAGGGGATGAACACAAAGCAACCCCAAAATCTAGATCCACTAGGTTCCCCTCACTTAGAGGAGAATTTGATTGGTGGAATGGTAGATCTAGATCTGCTCTCTTGAATCCCTAAGTTTGGGCAAGAATCATTGGAGGGATTGAGAGGAATCAAGCTCACAAGGTTAGCAACAATGGAGGAGAGAGGAAAACAAGTGAGCCAAGTGAGCAGCCAGCAATTGGAGAAGAAGGAGGTTATTTATAGCCTCCCCCAAAAACTAGCCGTTACAGCCTTCTCAGACCGGAGACTCTGGTGTAAGTGGGCCGGAGACTCCGGTCTGGGCCGGATATTCCGGACAGGCTCCGGCCTACCTCCAGACTGGCACCAGAGACGCACCACACAAGAGACAAAACGGGAGGGCCGGAGATTCCGGTCACGAGGGGCCGGAGACTCCGGACCATCTTCAGTGTCCCTCCGGGCAGACAACAGGGGCGCACCACACTTTGGCATTCGGCCGCGAAAAAGCACAGGACCGGAGACTCCGGGTCCTTTGGGCCGGAGACTACGGTGGGGCCGGAGACTACGATGGGGCCGGAGACTACGGTGGGGCCGGAGACTACGGTGGGGCCGGAGACTCTGGACCATCTTCGGGGTAGGTCCAACAGTAAATCCAAAACCCCATAACTTTTGCAAACGAACTCCGTTTTCGATAATCTTGGACTCGTTGGAATCATCACAATGAGCACAACAAGATTATGCAGAGAAACATCATAGTCCAACCATATATTGTAAAAACCAAAGGGGAGAGGATCAACCTCTATTTCGCAAACCGGAAATGAAATATCTTTTGCAAATGAAGTCCAAATGACATGAAACCAATTTTGTTGGAAAGATGACGACAAATGCAACCTTTGAAAATGGCAAACAAGCAAGGAGATTTTGCAAAGAAATGGAAGAGATAAATCTGCCGCACGGATAAACCGGCAAAATCTCCAATACTGAAAACGCAATAAGGGACGCATATGAAAACCGTTTTCGGTGAACTTGGCCTTGTCATGACGATCACGACAAGCACCAAGACCACACGACGATAAGAGACAAATAAGAACCAATAAATATGATTGCATGGATGCAAAGGATTGTGCTCTCTACGACGATATGATCATGATACTCGGTCGAGAGCCCCTCTTGATAGTACGGCTATCTATCCTATAACTCGGTCTCTCAACTAACATCATGAGACCGATAAAATAGAAACCCTATCAAGATCATATCTTTGCCTTGCGCATTAATTCCCTTGAGGTCGATGAAGACGAACTTCATCTCCTCAAGACGCACCACCTTTCTTGATTGCGCTTCGCTTGGTGAAGAAACTCATCACACTCCCCCATACACCAAGATGGGGAAAGCACTCTTCGGCACATCTTCACTTGGACTTGAGTGTTGATCAATACGCACTTAGCCTTGATCAACACAAACTTTTCTTCCCTTCGCCTTGATTCCAAAAAATGGAGATCAAGCAATGCAAATGGACACACCTACAAATGTAGCTTAATACAAACATTAGTCCATAGAGATTGTCATTAATTACCAAAACCACACATGTGGGCAACCATGCACTTTCAGCAGATAGATAACATATGGGTGAAACAACGTTATTTGGCGTGCCTTCTAGATAAAAACAAATGGCTAGAGGATGAAGTAAGTAACCCTTACTAATAATGAAATAGTTTCTGATTATTAATACCCATTAGTAATGTATTTGTTCAATCTTTATAGGTAATCTGCGCATATATATGTTGTATGAGGGACCAACTATGTGTGCAAAATCAGGATGGTGCTAATGTATATTTTGAGAATCCCTTTGTTACCAGCCTGTTAAAACGGGATGGTGAAATTGGAATAGATGGACCTACCGGTATGACAAATGTTGTAAAAAACTATCTCAAATATGACATGGTAATATCTATATCTATAATTAACAAGTTTCAGGTTTAGTAGATTTTTAATTTGCAAATTTACATGTTTACAAGTAATTCATTTTTTTTATTGCAGATTCATCTTCCAATAAATATCAAGGACTCACATTGGTATTTAGCTTGCACCAATGTTAAAAAGTACGAGATACAAGTACTAGACTCATTTGACAAGTACTAGATCAGTTCAATTCAGTAGCAATGAAGGTAAGCAACAATAACAATAATGTAGCTAAGCAAGGGTAGGAATTCTTCTCACAAATGACCTTAGTAATAGTAATGAAGGTACAACTTTGTATTTGATCGGAACGAAGTGCAACCAATTGAAGTTAACATGCAGTAGTGTATTCTATTTTTTATAACATGTAGTAGAGTATGTATAGTAAAGTATACTTTTTTGTGAATCATTTTGTTCTCACTTCTCTTATTGTACTGTATCAGGCTAGGATGTTCATGTTCAGATTCATTAGTGTTTTATTCACATGAAAGGAACTTCTATAAATCATCCGTGAACACAACAAAATGTCGCTTTCAGATACCAAACTATACTTTTTTGACAAATTTCACATTGCAGTTGGGCCCATAAATTTCAAGCAACTTATTGGTTACATCCCTAATTTTGTTTGGCTGACAAGCTTATATTCCTTCAACATTTTCTCTATTTTTTATATACATGCCATTTATCTCTACTCATGTGAGCTGATCGAGCAAGGTGAAGTTGCTGAAAAGAAGTAAAAGAATTACATGTTCTCCAAGTTTGACAAGTAAAAGTAATAGAAGTTTTGGAAGATTGAAAAAAATTCCCCTCCATTCTTGAATCTAAGCTATTTTAGATTTCCTTTAGTAACTTTGGTAGGCATGGCCATAATAAATTACTTATTTGTACTTCCGATAACTTTATTTCTGATGCTTGTAATTGTTGAATGGAAGGAGTGGTGCGCGGTAGTACTCACATCAAGTTTTGTGAAATAAGAGACTTCTAACAATTGTAGCTAAAATTGAACAAGTGACAATTTTTCTCCCGTTGCAACGCACGGGCATATGTGCTAGTATACTCCAAAGTAATCAATCGGAATTCAGAGGTTTTCCACCTTTAAAAAGGAGAAAAATATAACTTTGAAGACAATAGAAGATAATAGTTTTTTAGAAAAAAATTGTGAACTGGTAAAGATTTTTTAATTTCATATATAGGATGATCCAATAATTCTACAGGAAAGAGATTGACTCTTCTATTCTGAAAGCCAACAAAAGAGCTCCAAAAGATATGTGAACTTTACAGCATATGACATGTTGTATTCCAGGGGTACGTGCGCTTGAAAAGATATCGTGTAACCACAGGGAATCTAGCTAACACAACAATCAAAGAAAAAAATTGACGGCAAATAGTGGGAGAGTTTCCCACTGCAACTTTTATATATTTATAAAAATATTTACAAATGTTGTCCAAGGACTACAAAGAAGGTTCTGTAGAAAGAGACAAGTGAAGGATCGGACTATTTCATCTCAGGTGGTGATGGCTATATATGCAGCTAACTATTCTAAAGTTAGCCCAGGACGACGAGCACAACGAATTTTGAGAGATTTTGTTACCCACTCGAAGAAATCTACCAAGGCAGCAGGGCATGATCTTTTCAAGTGCACATACCCCTGCCTCGTCAACACATCATCCATTCTATTATTAGACGACGTGATAAATTCAACACAAGCATCTCTGAGCTTGCTGCAGTGATGCCGCTCAGCCAGAGCTAGCGTGGTTGCCACGGTATCGACGTCGAGACCTCTGCAAAGAATGTCTTCACATTCAGTCTTCATCTTCTCCACCGCATACCGATCCGCGGCCACTAGTAAGTGCTCGACCATTCGCTTGTGCTCGTCGCCATCAAGATCGTCCATGGAATCAGGCAAAGAATCCGTGTAGATGAAGTGAAGCAATGCCTTGAAAACAGCAGGCTTCATGTCTTTGACCTTTATTATACTACTCCGTTTGCCTCTCATGGGCCCCCCATAGAGCTCTGCCCTGAGAACTCGCGACCTCGCTGCGAGCACGATCTTGTGCGCAGGGAAAGCCTGCCCTTTAACCTTGAACGTCACGTCCGCTTCCTCTGCCGTCTCTAGCAGCTTTCCAAAATCGTTGGACAGATCGGGGAGTGGCGTCGGAAGCTCTACGTCGGTGGTCTCCGCGACAACTGGTTCTTCCTTGATCACCGTGAGATCACACTCGATCACGAGACGGTCATCCTGCAGCAGGTAAGCCGACGACTGCTCCAGCTCGCTCCTCTTCTTGAAGTTGCGAAGGCCCCAAGCACATGCGTTGGAGACGGTGGCGTCCAGAGGATCGAACACCTTGGGGTATTTCGAGGAGAAAATCACCGACGACGACGGCCGGCCGCTGGCCTGGTTAGCCAGCAACCTCAGGTCATAGAGCGCCCGCACCTTGGGGCCCTTTCCCAGGAGCTCGAGGCAGACCGAGACGTAGTCCTTGGCCTCCTCCGATGATCCGTCGGGGTAATAGCGGATGCACCATTGGTGCCCGCCAACGGAGGCGGGGGTGGACCGGATGAACTTGCCGGTGCCCATGCCCGTGTGCAGGCTGTAGCCGATGATCTCCAAGGCCAGCGTGGCCCGCGCCGTCGCTGGGGTGCATCTCGACTCCATCCTTTCCGTTGGCCGCTGCGATGCTGCTGCCATCGCGGGAGTTTCGGGGGGCAAAGCGTCGAGGCGGTCTTGGCTTAGGGAACGGCGGCGAGACGATTGGACTTTCGAGCTGCGCCGGCGGCGTGATCGGACCGGGAGACGAGGGTTTCTGAATTGCGAGCTAAAATCTCTGCCTCGCCAACGCTGCTGGTTTCCTTTCTTAAAGGGCGTGGGCAATGCATCGGGAGTCCGATATTAGTACTCACTCGGTCCACGAATAAGATACGTTTATGGTTTGTTCTAGGTCAAAGTTAAAAGCTTGATTAATAGACTTACCAAAGTTCGTATTTTTTCTGTTAGATAATATGCCCGTGTGTGCTACGGGTTGATTTTTATTTTGGCATGGCGCGGTCTCATGCAGTAGTCACATACTCACATAGAATACTCGACCCTGCATTTGCTTTTGTTACACTCAAAGATTGAACATTACGGTTAATCGAACTATTTTCATAGCAATAACTTAGTCAAATGATTGATACTTTAGAAAACAAATTAGCTTTTGTTGCCAAATGCACTTTTTACACCTCAAAAGATTGAACATTATGGTTAGTAAAACTATTTTCATAATAATAACTTGGCCAAATGATTGGTACTTAATCTGGAAGAAGAATGATGACGGGGATGATCGGGACAATGATAAGGAGATGCATGAGAAAAATGACTGAAACAAAAGAACCAAGACTACCTCTAATACGGCTGTAGGTGCCTCCAACAAACAGCCTGTCGATGTTGTGCCAATGAATACGGCGGCGCTGTCCACGGAAGTACAGGAAATTCAGAACACAGGTGTGCAGGTTTTGGTTCTGTCGAAGACGCATAAATCGCCGCCGAAGAGTGCTGAACCTGGAGTTCTGGGCGCGCCACCGCATTCTGGACCGTTTTCGTCGCCTGGGCAGGTTTCTCCGGCCCGCCGCGCTGCCTCCGAACTGGGCCGCCTACAGCTGCTGCGCAGCCAGTCCGGGCTGCAGTGCCGGAGGCTGGGCCGCCTGCAGCAGGCGCGCTGCCCGCCCGAGCTACAGCGCTGGTGGTTTTTTTTGATGCCTCTAGATTGGTACAGCTGTAGTATCTGAACTTAACACACCAACTCACACCACACGCACACACTCAACACCACACACATCCAAGTGTGCAAGCTAAGACCTACAGATCTATACAACCCAACGCGTTATGTGACTCCTATCGCAGCAGTGGCTCGAACGCGTGTAGAAGAGGCCACGAATATTGCACTGCCCCTAGTGAACAGTGCAGCTACAGTGTAGACATGTACAGTGTTGCTACAGAGCGGGATACTGTTCCTAGTGAACAGTGCCCGCGGGTGAGGCACCCGGAAATTCGCTCCAGCGAGGAGTCGAACCCGGGCGGGGAGGGAGGCCACTGCCTCAACCCAGCTACTGCGCCAAAGCGCGTCCTCAGCATCGGTGGTTGGGCCGCTGGCAAACCGCGGGAGCCTGGGCCAGGACGCTCTGTTGGTCGCTGGTCTTCCAGCAGCGAGTGCGGAATTGGGCCGGCCTGCAGCGGAGGAGGAGAAATCTGAGCGTGCCATCGTCTGGGCGGGAACAGCCTCTGTCCGGCAATCCCTATTTGCCGCCTTTAGCGGCGCGGGGAGCTGGTGCCGCGCACACCCGCGCCACTATGGGCCGGCCCATGTTTGCGTTCTCCCGTTTTTTCTGTTTTCTTCCTCTTCTTCTTCTTTTCATTTTTATTTTACTTTATGATTTTCGTTTTTTTCTGTTTCTTTTTTCGTTCAATATTTTTTCGTTTAATTATTTATTTTCTGTTTCTTTTCTTTTTATTTTTCGTTTCTTTTTTCGTTTTTCATTTTTTTTGTGTTTCTTTCATTTTTTTTCTTTTCTCGTTTTTGTTTCTTTCATTTTCAGTTTCTTTTTTTCAGATTTTGAATTCTTTAAAATACGAAATTATTTAATTTTAAATTTATTAAGATTTTAAACTTGTTCATATTTCAAATTTGTTCATTTTTCGTTTCTTTTTTCGTCACTTGTATATGATTTTGAGAAATTTATTTTTTTCATCGATCTTTCCTGTTCGCTTTTAAATCGTTCAAAATAGTTTCTGTTCACTGTCATTTTCTGTTCACTTTTCAAATCGTTCAAAAATAAATTTCATTCACAATAAATTTTTTGTTTGCTTTTAAATCGTTCAAAAATAAATTTCGTTCATCGCCATTTTCTGTTCACTTTTAAAATCATTCGAAAATAAATTTCGTTCACAATAAATTTATTTTCTTCACCGACCTTTCCTGTTCACTTTTAAATCGTTCAAACTATTTTTTGTTCACCACCATTTTCTATTCACTTTTAAAATCATTCAAAAATAAATTTTGTTCATAATAAATTTTCTGTTCACTTTTAAATCATTTAAAAATAAATTTCGTTCACCTTCATTTTCTGTTCACTATTTAAAATTGTTCAAAAATAAATTTTGTTCAACGTCCTTTTCTGTTCACTTTTAAAACTATTCAAAATAGTTTCCTTTCCCGTCGTTATGTTCATTTTTCTAAATTGTTCAAAAATAAATTATGTTCACTGCCATTTTCTGTTCACTTTTTAAAACTGTTCAAATGAGGTCAATGTTCTAATTGAAAAAAGTTCAATATAAAATATATGTTTTAGCATACTTTTTCAATGCAAAACATGCATCTATAAATAGTTTCCAGTAAAATTGTTCAAAAATATTTTCTGTTCAAATACCTATTTTGTTCACTATTTAAAAATCGTTCAAGAATAATTTACATTCAGACACTTTTTTATGTTCACTTTTTTCTAATCGTTGAAAATCAATTCCGTTCAAAATATTCATATATTATATTATATATGAATATAATATATTTTATTCTCGTTTCAAGAAAATGTTCATTTTCTAAAAATTGTTAAAAATTAAAAGAATACGAATTATTTAATTTCATATTTTCAGATTAAAAATTTATTTAGTATTTTCAATTTGTTCAGTTTTTTCATTTTTCATTACTTTTAGTTTTTATCTGATTGTACAGAAAAAAGAAAAAAATACATACCTAATGGGCTCGGACGCTGACCCAACAGAAAAGAGGGAAATAACTAATGGGCCGCGGCCCAGCAAAGCGACGCGCGTGCCGCTGAAAGCGGCGAACAGGAGCTCCCGTCCGGTCAGGGGCTGGTCTCTATGATCACCGGCGCGATAGCTCGTTTCAGTGGCGTTCCAGTGGGGCTGGGCATTGGGATGGAGCCTGTCTTGGGTATGCTGATTGGCCACCACTTGGAGGGGTATCTACACCACCTACTACCTTTCCTACGGTATCGCCGATAATGCGGGAGTCTTCACCGGTGCCTTCGGAGGTTGTGGAGACACCTCCGTCATCACCGACCCTTAGACGTAATGGACGGCACAAGGCAGCGGCCGATGGTTCACAGCCATCGGACGAGGACTCGTTGATGAAGGTCATGCGTCTTCGGGCTTCCCGCAACCTCGTCTACTTGCAAGGTACACCTCCTCCGAAATCCTTCCTTTCTTTTCCAAGTTCCCAAGTTAATTCAAATTTGGAGAGTTTAGGTATAAGGCTAGGTCAAAATTCTGAGGAGAGGTTAGTTTCGGTTAACATACTAAAAAATGTTGAAGTTGATCGTTTCAAAGTAACTCCTAAAAATAAGTTTAAGGATCACCTGGCCGACTCGGACTTGGATGAGAATGAAGTGGACGCCAAATATGACGGCCGACTTTTAACTCATCTAGTTGGGCACGTGTCAGAGGTAGGCTTGGATGACACCCGGTTGGAGTCTTTTATTGACTTAACATCTAAGGGACGTAAGTCCAAGTCCACAAAGAAAACAAAAAAATCGTCTAAAAGGGCAAGAGTTTCCATTTCACCAAATGTTTCCCGATGAAAGGAAAAATATGGAATAGCAGTGGTCTTCGAGACTTGGCTAAACATTTACATATTGCTGATCTTGTTTGGGAACATGAGTTGGATTTTGTCGTGGTAACGGAATCTGGTAGACGTGATTTTCCGGTGCAAACCTTAGATCACCTCGCTGGTGGCTATGAGTTCACATGGAAATGGATACCTCCGCGTGGCAGATCAGACAGCATTTTACTTGGCATTAAGGCTACATCCATGGAATTATTGGACTTCTCGTGTGGTGAGTTTATTATCAAACTACACCTACGTAATAAGTCTGATGATTTTACTTGGAGTCTAGTTGTTGTGTACGGAACCGTCCAAGATGAGCACAAGGCAGCCTTTCTACGAGAACTTGTTAATCTTGCTAAAGATAATCCATACCCTATTCTTATAGGAGGGGATTTTAACATCCTACAATTTCAGCAAGATAAGAACAATGATCGGTTTGATAATTATTGGCCTTTTCTGTTCAATGCCGTCATAGACAGTTTGGACTTGAGAGAGGTTAATATGTCAGGAAGGCAATATACTTGGGAAAATAATAGACCAGTACCCACGTACGGAAAACTTGACCGTGTACTAATAGATACCGAGTGGGAAAATAAAATATCTCCTGGTCTCTGTACGTGCGCTCGAGCGTATAGATGCTTTAACGGATCATGCTCCTATACTTCTAGATACCGGTGAAACAAAACTGCATGGGAAGAAACCACAATTCAAGTTTGAATTGGGATGGTTAAACCGTGATGGTTTTAAGGACATGGTGAAAGAGGTATGGAACAGACTGGTGCATGGACAAAATCCAATCCAAAGGTGGAATAATAAAATCCGTAGGTTACGGAAACACCTTCGTGGTTGGACACGTCATACTACTGGTCTATAAAAAAGGAGAAAAAACGTCTTGCTGAAATTATTGATAAACTTGATTTAATAGCGGAGGTACGGCTGCTTTCTGATCTTGAACTTGAGCAAAAAAATCAAGCGAATAAACAGATTGCACGCCTTCTCCGTGAAGAAGAACTCAAGTGGTATCAACGCTCGAAAGCATATTTTATTCTGGAAGGAGATAGTAATACAAAATATTTCCATATGATGGCAAATAGCCATCACAGGAAAAAGTATATACATACTCTCATCTAGGATGAGGGTGTCATCGAAGGACATGAGCAGCTAAAATCTTACATAACAAAATACTATAAAACGGGGCTCCAGAGGAAGGAAACTTCATTCTTGACTAATCCCAGATAGAAGATATCCCACAAGTATCTAATGAGGAGAATGCCTTTCTTACCGCTCCATTTGAGGAGGACGAGATGAAGAAAGTCATTTCCCAAATGGAACATAATAAAGCTCCTGGGCCTAATGGTTTTCCGGTGGAGTTTTATCAACACTTTTGGGATATGATTAAGGTCGATTTATTGGGATTGTTCAATGCGTTTCACGCAGGACAACTTGAGTTGTTTAAGCTTAACTTTTCGGAGATTATCTTGCTACCAAAAATTAAGAATGCAGAAAGGATCCAACAGTATAGGCCTATCTGTCTTCTTAATGTAAGTTTCAAGATCTTCACTAAAGCAGCTACAATAAGGCTAAACTCCGTGACGGATCATGTAATTCGCCACACACAGACGGCCTTTATGCAGGGACGTTATATTCTAGATGGCGTAGTGACCTTGCATGAAACAGTTCATGAATTACACCGCAAGAAAATGGATGGTGTAATCCTTAAGATTGACTTTGAAAAGGTTATGACAAAGTTAAATGGCCTTTTTTACATCAAGTTTTAAAAATGAAAGGCTTATCCAAAACATGGTGCGTGTGGGTCTATTATTTTGTTACTGGAGGCAGTGTAGCCATCAAAGTCAATGATGACGTTGGGCACTACTTCAGAACAAAAAAAGGACTACGACAGGGTGACCCGCTATCCCCGATATTATTTAATATTGTGGTGGATATGCTGGCCATTATGATTGAGCGTGCTAAACACTCAGGTCAAATTGCAGGAGTGGTACCACATCTTGTAGATGGTGGACTATCAATCCTTCAATATGCCAATGATACTATACTCTTTATGGAACATGATATCGAGAAAGCAAAAAACCTTAAGTTAATTTTATCAGCGTTTGAGCAATTATCGGGTCTAAAAATTAACTTCCATAAGAGTGAGTTATTTTGCTTTGGAGAAACGCAAGACCATATTGCTTTGTACACCGAATTATTTGGTTGTGAGCAAGGTCAATTTCCTATGATGTATTTGGGGATACCGTTACACTATCGCAGACTCACAAATGCAGAATGGAAATTGGTTGAGGAACGGTTGGAAAAGCGACTTAGTAGCTGGAAAGGAAAGTTACTTTCAGTTGGTGGTCGTTTAGTCCTAATTAACTCCGTCCTTAGCAATATGGTATTATATATGTTATCCTTTTTCCAAATACCGAAAGGAGTACTCAAACGTTTTCATTACTTCCGATCGAGGTTTTTTTGGCAAGGGGATAGCGAGAAAAAGAAATATAGATTGGCTAAATGGAGTGTACTTTGTCGTCCCAAAGACCAGGGGGGCTAGGTATTCAAAACCTAGAGGCAAAAAATGTTGCTTAGTAAGTGGCTTTTCGAGCTCTTAACTGGGGATGGGGTGTGGCAGCAACTCCTGAGAAGAAAATATGTGGGTTCAAAAATTGTATCCCAAATGTGTTGGAAAGTTGGGGATTCACATTTTTGGGCAGGTCTGATGTCCATAAAGACTAAGTTCTTTCGATACGGATCGTTTCACATAAAAGATGGCTCAGAGATAAGGTTCTGGGAGGACTCCTGGCTAGGGAATGCACCTCTTCGGGAACAATATCCAGCATTATACATTATTGCATGTAACAAAAGTGACTCGCTCGCTGAGGTGTTGGGTTCGTCCCCGCCAAACGTGTGTTTCCGACGGGATCTCTTAGATACAAGATTGGCTTCTTGGCAAATGCTACAAGAGCGTTTAGCTGATATCCATCTGTTACCTGGACGTGATCAATTCCGTTGGAACCTACTAAAGAATGGAAAATTTCCATGTATAATGCATTAGTACACTCGGATATGCCGGTAATAAATAATAATGACCTATGGAAAATGAAGGTACCTTTGAAAATTAAAATCTTCACATGGTACCTCCATAGAGGGATAGTCCTAACTAAGGACAACCTGGCAAAGAATGTCAGTTTGCGCGCTCTATATGGTCTGCCATCCAAGTGGCTTCGAACTTGTATCCACCTAGCTCGGTTGCTAATATTTTTGGCAATTAGTTGCACGGTTTAGATCACACGTTGAGAAAACACATCAGGGTGGGAGCGGTCGCTTTATTATGGTCGTTGTGGCTATGTAGAAATGACAGAGTGTTTAATGCTAAATTTTCTTCTCCTATGCATGTGATCTTCCGTTGTGCTCATTATCTCCGGGAGTGGTCTATTCTTCAAAGTTCGGGACACCGAGACCTGTTTATGGAGGTTTGCTCGCGGTTGGAGGAAGTGGTGATAGATATTTTTACCCAGCATGGGTGGCAGCATAATTTGCGTATTGGGCCACCTTCACCATAGGATCACTTTCAGTCACATGTGACTTGTTTTTCCTATGAGTCTTTCTTCTCTTTCTTTAGTCGGCTCCAATCTCCTTCTTTCGGTTGTGTGCATCTTAGTTATGCAGAGGCCGGGTGTAGACATTACTGGATGTATCAGCTTGATGTAAACTGGTTAAAGTCTAATAAAACGCCCTTTATCGAAAAAAATGATTGGTACTTTAGAAAACCCTACCGATGGAGCTACCAGCTTCCTCAAACCTCTTTTATACATGCATGCGAAAAAATCAAGTGGAAATATGTTCAGCTGTATGAAAGTAAACGAGTTCTAAGCCATGTAAATAGTTTCAAGAGTGAATTCCACTATGTTTGTAATTTTATAACATGAGTTACCTCATTTTATTTTGTGAGCCATATTTTTCCTTGCACTTGTAACAATGTATTAGTTTTTACTCTCTTTAATCATTTGTCCCCGTTACTAACAGATCGGACGCACCATCAATCCTATGTGGACGCTGAATTATCAAGCCAGCTTGAAGGTGTAAACTAATTTTTTATTTCCTTTACAAATCCGCCGACCAAACCCAGCCCTCACCCTGCCCGCAAACACATACTGATTCATCTGGCTTGACTTACCGGCCAGATCAATTCTCAATCCTTTGTTCTACGCTTAAGCAATGGTAACGAGTGGAGACATCGACGGCGATCGCGAGCAGCGCGAGTGCAAGTGTGAGGAGATATTAATGATCTACACCACAATTGTGAGGAGATATTAATGATCTACACCGTCGATTACTACCACTAGTACTGGTATAGCGTGTAGGCTGAGTTTGGATCTTGGTGAAGTCAGGAACTGATCGGATGAATCAGCGAAAAAACACAATTTTAATTTATGCATCCAAGTTGGCTTGATGATTGAGCGTCCACGTAGAATCATTGTTGGGTCCGATATGCCAAGAACGGGGATTAATGATAAATGATTAAAGAAGATAAAAACTGACGCAATGTTATAAGTACAGGGTAAAACATAGCACAAAAAATTAGATGGGGTAACTCCAATAGCGGAGCTGCATGTTGTTTATGATATCAATTGACATCACAAAATCTGATGGACACCATGATATTAGCTAAGGATATGACCCTAAAAGTAATAGATAATAACCTCACTAGTCTCATCTATCACTTATTTTAAGCTTCTGACATCACTTGCTCCTAATCCTAGCTCCAGCACTATAAATCATATCACAAAATCACAAACAGGGGATAAAAAGTGAAATTCACTCTAGTTTCAATAAACTGTTCATCATCCTTTGCAGCTCTAGTTTGAAAACCAGGGCTGATTATCATGCAAATACGAAGCTTTGGTTGTTTCATTGTTGCAAACTAACCAACCTATAATATGTTCCGGAGGGACTCATTGACATGAGGGATGAATATTTGCCTTTCTCCACAACGATTCCTTTGTCAAGCACCGTGATCAGGTCACAGTTCTCGACCGTGCTGAGCCTGTGTGCCACCACCACACTTGTCCTGCCGACCATCACTCGCTCCAGTGCCTCCTGTACCACCTTTTCGGAGTGGCTGTCGAGCGCACTTGTAGCCTCATCCAGTAGCAAGATAGCTGGGTTCTTCAGGATGGCACGAGCTATTGCGACGCGCTGCTTCTGCCCTCCTGACAGCTGAACACCTCTCTCACCGCACCATGTGTCTTATCCATCCCTGAGGTTGCTGATGAAGTCATGTGCATTGGCTGACCTTGCTGCGTTCTCAATTTCTGCCTCGCTGGATGTTTCCGTGCCATACACGATGTTTTCTCTGATCGTGCCTGCAAATAGAGTTGGCTCCTGGCTGACCAATCCAATGTGCCGCCGCAGGGCTCGGAGATTATATGCTTTGATGTCCCTGCCATCAATCTTTACCACCCCCCTAAGTGGGTCATAGAACCGCTCTATAAGCGCGATGATGGTCGACTTGCCAGAGCCACTTTGCCCAACCAGGGCTGTTGACTTGCCTGGTAGGATGCTTGATGAGAATCCTTTGAATATGATCACGTCTGGCCTTGACGGGTATGCAAAGTCGACTCCTCTGATGTCCACCTCACCTTTCATCTTCTCCGGCTTGTACCCTTCTGGGTTGTCAGGGTCAATTTTTGTTACCCGGTCAAGAACAGCAAACACTGAGGCAACTGCATCGGCACCCTTAGCAAGGTCTGTCGTCATGCTACCTGCATCAGCAATCACACGGCCTGTGCTTACTAGAATCGTGAAGGTTTGGAAGAGTGCCTTGGCAGTAATGCGGTGCTCAAGTAGGAACCTGCCACCAAACCAGAAGTCAAGCGCATATGTTCATGAAAGCAAGCTCATGGAAGTGCCGAGGCCAAGGCCAGCAATCCACGACTGCCGGATGCTTTCCTTGCGTGGTCCATTCTGTGCTTGGTTGAAGATGCCTAAGATGCGGTCCTGGGAGGAGAAGGCTGTGATGGTACGGATATTGGAGACAGCTTCAGCAGCTAGCTTGCTACTCTGTGACTGTTGTTGACGTTAACCTTGTTGTTTCCAAAGCGTGTCCGAGTAGGATTAGAAGTTCGAGTCCTACTAGAGGTAGAGGTAGGATTCCTAGTCCCTAATCCTTGCACGGACGTGTATATAAGCACCGGTACGGTGGCTTTGTAAGACACAATGAAAATTAGAGAAGAAATAAAGGAAGAGAGATCAAGGGAGATCAAGGCACGATACGTGCCTGTGGCAATCACAAAATCGTTGTCTCCTCACGTGCGTGTGTTGTTTGCAGAGTAGTACTAGCTTTGATCGATTGCACTGATCACGCTAGCAGCAATACGTGCGTACGTGCGTCTCGCCGGAGTTACCTCGTCGCGGTCGTCGGAAAGTACTCGACGGCAGGGCCAAAGCCAACAAGTGGTATCAGAGCCTAGGCGAGCTAGAGGGCTAGACGAGGAAGAGAAGATGTCAAGCGACGACGAGGAAACGAAGAAGGCAGCGGCGAAGAAGTCGCTGGTGGCGGCCGGAGCTAGCGGCCAGCCTCTCATGATGATGCCAAGGACGAGTTCGGTGCCGATTCAGTATCCAATGCTAACCGACACAAACTATGTGGTTTGGGCCACGAAGATGAAGTTTATCCTCCGCAATCTCCGAGTCTGGAAGGCTATCGAAGGCGATGGCGCGGTGGACGACGAGGTTGACGAGGGTGCCATGGCTGCTCTCTCGCAGTCCGTACCAGATTCCATGGTGATGACTCTTGCCAATTACGATACGGCGAGGGAAGCATGGGAAGCAATACGGGAGATGCGAGTAGGCGAAGATAAGGTGAAGCGTGCCCGAGCACAAGTACTTAAACGGCAGCTCAACAAGATGGAGATGTCTCGGTCAGAAATGATCGGCGAGTATTCCGAGAAGCTAACAAACTTGGCAAGTGAGATTAAATCTCTCGGAGGATCCGTCACAGATACAGATATCGTCGAGAAGCTGTTTTCATCGGTCACCGACGAATTCACGAATATTATCGGGACGATCGAGCAGTTTAGCGACATAACAAAGATGACCATAACCGAGGCAATCGGAAGGTTGAGAACACATGAAGAGAATCAGAAGGGGAGGAAAGAGTCCAAGGACAATGGTGAGAAACTTCTGTATTCTCAAGCTGATCTTGAAGCTCGACTTGCTAAAGAGCGGAAGAAACATAAAGATAAGCAACGCCCAGCGAAAAAGTACATCGCTGAGCAGGACGATGATGAGCAAGAAGACGACGATGAAGAGGAGGAGGAGGACGATACTCCGCCGAGGAGGAAGTTTGACATAAAGAAAGTAAGGTGTCATAACTGCCGAGAACTCGGTCACTTCAAGTCTGATTGCTAGAAACCGTCGAAGCAAAGGACTCTCATGGCCCAGGAAGGAGATGATAGTCCAATGATGTTGATGTGCGAACTTGTGAATGAGGATGATCCAGTTCCTCAAGCGATGGCTAAAGAAACTGACGCGTTTGTGGAAGAGAAAGTTTGCCTTCAAGCTTCGAAAACTCATGTCGATGCTACTGACACGGGATGTGATTTAAGAACTCATGCCGATAGTACTGGTATGAAGGCATACGTGGTGCCAGAAGTCCACGAAATACGGTGTGGTATCACGTCGAAAGGGAAAGAAATGAAGGCGTACATGGCGTCAGAGTTCCATGGAGTGCGGCACAGTGTCACGTCGCAGGGCAAAGGAGTGGCTGCCAAAAGAAAAGATACCGCTCCACGAGTGAGGCGCGACATCGTGTGGCGGAAGAAAAACTCGTCAGCACCTCGCACAGAAGAAAGGAGCTCCGCAGCAGAATCGAGTGAAACAAACAAAGGAGCCGTCCCAGAAAACACGTTGGAAGGAACCAGCCTTCGTGCTGCTCTGAACGGACCAACAAGCAGTGCTGCGCTAGGAGGTAGCGACGCGGGGGTGTCGTCAACGAGTGCAAAAGGAAGAAGTCCGCCAGGAGGAGGTCCAGGAAAAGGAGGTGGGCTAAGCAGCCTAGCAAAGTGCCCGGCATGGAGATAGCCTTGGTGCTTCTCCGTGCGTGCAAGAAATCCCACGAGCCAGAGCTGGAAGCAGCACATGGAGGCCTCTCACGTGGTGCAAAGAGGCCAGAAGGAAACGAGCCAGATCGGGCAGAAGCGATCGATACACAGATCTCAGGTGCACCATTGCATGGAAGGCTAGAATGGCCAGAAGACCAAGGGCGTACAGGCGCAGATTCATCAGGAGCGTCGCACACTGAAGAAAGGAACGCGTCGGACGAAAAAGAGTATGTTGCATCACCTCCGACAGCACAGGAGCTGACACAACTTCAACCGACACCGATACATATGCAACACGTGTTGGATTGCTATCCGAAGAAGGATGATCCGGTGAAGATGATGCACGAAAGGCAATGTTTGCTCACCGAGGAACCGGAGAAATTTGAAGACACATATACAATGGAGTTTTGGCGTCAAGCACTGTCGTTGGAAGAAGAGCAACATGATGAAGGTGCGATGTATCTTGCGCGGCTACATTTGTGTAAGGTAATTATTCCAGAGATGAAGCCGATAAAGTACACAGAAGATTGCTTCAAAAGCACCGAAGCAAAGATGATGTTTGAAGATGTTGACAAAAAGGATTGTTGCCGTAAAAGTGTAGATGAGTCGACAAAAGCAAAGTCGATATCATGGATGCCACGAGAAACGACAAAAACAATGTCGAGAATGAAGACTGAAGCGGCAAAAGTAATGTCGAGGGTAACACCTACGCAAAGTAATTGGCGTATTTGGGACCCAGGCAGAAGAGAAACATACGTCATACTTAGGGGGTGAAAGAACAACAAGTTTAAGGAGGTGAATGTTGACGTTAACCTTGTTGTTTCCAAAGCGTGTCCGAGTAGGATTAGAAGTTCGAGTCCTACTAGAGGTAGAGGTAGGATTCCTAGTCCCTAATCCTTGCACGGACGTGTATATAAGCACCGGTACGGTGGCTTTGTAAGACACAATGAAAATTAGAGAAGAAATAAAGGAAGAGAGATCAAGGGAGATTAAGGCACGATACGTGCCTGTGGCAATCACAAAATCGTTATCTCCTCACGTGCGTGTGTTGTTTGCAGGGTAGTACTATCTTTGATCGATTGCACTGATCACGCTAGCAGCAATACGTGCGTACGTCCATCTCGCCGGAGTTACCTCGTCGCGGTCGTCGGAAAGTACTCGACGGCAGGGCCAAAGCCAACAACTGTGCCTGTATTGATTTCTTGGACATGCTCTTGAGTAAGACGCGGCGAGCATAAAAGCAGACAATGATGAGAGGCTGCACCGCTATCATTACAAGGGCCAGACGCCAGGCAATGACCAGACCCATGGTGCAAGCAATGAGCACTGCAGCAACTGTCTGGATCACCAGCGCCATACGATCACCCACTAGAGACCTTACCTACAACAAAAACATCATATTAGGTTAGATAAATCACCATCCTTCTCTGATCGGGCCTTCTTTTGAGAATCGACTCGGTTTATCAGCCAGGTCAAGGGCTCCTGCCCAGCTACTCTCACACTCGGTTCCGTTTTGTCGAGAGGTTATGGAAATATAAAAAATCTTACTTGTTTTCTGGTACTTACAACGTTGGCATCCTTGGTAAGCTGTGAGCATATGGCACCACTGGAGTTCTCCTCACGGTCAAACCATCCAATCTCGAAAGTGAGGATTTTTGTGACCATCTGTTCCCTGACCCTCTTGGTGAGGCATTCCCCCATGGCACCAAAGTTGTAATGCTGTCCAACATTGACCAAGAATGAGAGCACTGCAAGAGCGACGAAACAGAATACATAGGCCCTTGTTTTGCCCCTGATCTCATCGTGATTTGTCAAGAAGTAGACTGAGAGTATGCCTCCCTTGGCGTATGCAAAAGCAGGCTGGATGCCTCCAGACACAGTTGCACTCAAGCTTCCGATAAGCGCCTGCCTCCACTCTGGTGCATTGAGCATAAGCAGCCTTCTGAAGGAAGGCAGAGGAAGCTTTGGCTCCTCAATGTTGTCAGCCTCACCTGCATCACCCAGTGACTGGGCTGAGGTTGACCTGCTCATGCTGTGGCTTCTGGACTGCATGGAAGTACTGACCTGATCAGCCTCATTCGTTTCTCTAGTCTGCTGCAGGCGAACAAGAGATGAGTAGAGGCCATTCTCATTGGCAATGAGCTCATCATGGGAGCCCAGCTCTTTGACCTTACCGTGCTGCATTACAGCAACCATGTCAACGTTGCGGATAGTGGAGAGACGATGTGCAACGACAATTGTCGTCCGGCCCACGGAAGCCAGGTCGAGCGCCTCATGTACGACAGTCTCTGACTCGGTGTCCAATGCGCTGGTGGCTTCATCAAGGAGGAGGATCTTGGGTGACTTCAGGATTGCTCTGGCAATGGCAATCCTCTGCTTCTGCCCTCCAGACATTTGGACACCACGCTCACCCACCTGTTTTTATTTCAGATATGGTTATTATAGACTACTAGCAAAAATGCCCGTGCGTTGCTACGGAAGAGAAAACTAAGTGTCATGCTTTAACGCGTCACCACCACCTCGTATATCTGTCGTTTCAGCACCAGAAACATCATACGCTATCATCGCCACCTCGCCCCACTCCGCTAAATCCTTCACCTCTCTCAGGTCAGAGTATAGAGAAAAGACAGACAAATAGTCGGGGGAGGAATCGGTATGCGGATGTATAGTGCCCGTTCGAGCATCCGCTCTTTCCAACACAGTGATGCATATGCATTTGACCCAACCTTTCATAACTATAGGTATAATTCAATTACTGAAATTATGCACATTCCAATTCTTCCAATATAATAGTAGGAAGGTACTATAAAATTTTCATAATATTTGGCATGCAAAATTACTTATTTTGGAATGAAACTTCTTTAATTTAAACATACAAATTGATTTGAGTTTTGGAGAAGCGTTGCATTGAAACCAGGAGCGCCCATATGAGAATTTCCACTATTTTATGAATTTTAAACCTCCAAAAAAAATAGAAACTTGATACATTTGCAACCATATATAAAATACAAAAAGAAAGAGAAAGAAATCTTGTGTTACCTGTTTGGCCCAAAATTAGGGCGATGTTAAATCCATGAAACCCCTTTTACAAAAACAAAAATCCGATCGTGCAACCATCGTTTCCCAGTCTCATCTTGGCCGATTTCCAGGGTAGCCCACATGATCGGGGTGTGACCGGTTTATGTTTAGCCGGTTTTTTCCATAGGGATGTTAATTCGTTCCAAGGAGCTGAATATAAGTTGTAATAATGTCATATTCTCTAACAGGGAGAATTGTGTTTGCACTTTATCTACCTATTTAAGAACAGGGCAATATGGCAATACCATGAGGTTATCTTCACCATGAGAGCTCGTTTTCATCTCTTCCGAAGCGCGAAGGTACACATGGAGGCATTTCCAGTGCCGTGGTCACAGAACTTGAGGCCTCCTGTCTCAGTCTGCGTACAGTAAAGAAAATAATAATCTTGCAGCTTAGGTCAACAACCTTCACTGACCTCAACCAATAGCATTGGTCTGAAACAAAATAGCATCTCACCGCTCTCAAACAAGCACCAGTGCAGCACCACGCATCTAAATAGAAATCAGCAGTAGCAGAAAACAGAGCTACCGCTTCCAACAACACTAATTAAAACCAACCATTGTCGGACCTCCTGCTCTGTCGAGATTTTCTACCACTCCCTCCATATACAGCGGCGGTGCAACAACCAACAGAGGAGGCAAGGCGAGGACGCCGGGACACAGGGACAGCAGTGGCCGCGGAGCGGCGTATCAGCAGAATCAGAGGAGTCCTATCGATCTCCTTATCCGCCTCCTACTGGTCCTCCGGGCTCTCCGCTGTCGCTTGTCCCGTCGATTCTCGAGCTGCGGAGGTCCTCTGTGTCTCGCCACCGGCCTGACGTTGATTGTTTCGTTCCTTGCGGTCAGAAATTCCTTTTGATGAGCGCTGATGGCGTCGACAGGGAAGGAGGACCGGCGACAGCTTGGTGACCTGGAGGCAGGGCAGAGGAGAGAGAGGATGGGTCACGGTTTTCAACCGACTCGTGGCCGGCGGTTGCGTGCCAAAACCTTCCTCTCTCCTGCACTCTAGTGCGTAGCGGTTAGGCCTCAATGCACTGCACGAGGTTCTCCCGGAACGCGCTGTCCGACCGCGGGAGCTCTTCAGTTCTAGCACGTCGGACGTGGTAGTATGGCGGAGTGGGACGCCGTCCTCGACGCAATCGTCCTCGATCATGTGGATGCGACAGCGCCGCCGCCTCGTGTATGATCTCGAAGCGCTCGTCGTCGGAGCTGACCAGCGTGATCGTCCACTGCGGTCGTCGTCATGGTTTCTGCTTGATCTCTCGTCGAACAGCTAGCTCTCGTGCCTGATATCTTGGAACACTCGATTTCGATCCGAAGTTTTGATCGATTTCGATCCCATATTTAAATATACATTTCTGTGGCGCACGTTGCTCCACCACAAAAAAGGCGGCGTAGGATGCAAGCCAGCCGTTGGTTGTGGGGCCCACAGAATTTCTGTGGCGCATGGAGGAAGGTGCGCCACAGAATGTCTTCTTTTAGTGGCGCATGTACTCCAGATGCGCCACAGAATGTCTTCTTTTAGTGGCGCATGGAAACTGGTGCGCCACAAAAAAAAATTTAGTGGCGCATGAAATATTGGTGCGCCACAAAATAGCATTCCACCTATAGCTATTTTCCTAGTAGTGCTAGAAGAGGATGACTCGGGTCTTGGTGTTGGGTACTGAGTTTGGATCGGTCTCTTGACAAACGCGATCGTATTATTATTATAGATATAGATATAGATTTCCGAATTCCCGTCACCAGATTTTTGGTTTCAGTAAAACGGGAATATCTCGGCTGTCCGGACTCCGATTGGGCCGAATTTTAGGTCTAGAACGATTGGCGGAAAATTACCCACAACTTTCACGACCAAGCTTTTTTTATTTGACGTCGTCTTCGGGTCGGTACGGGGCCATCTTCGAAAATAGTTTTCAGACAGATTTCAGGAAAGTCCAATTCGATTGGAACAAGGTTTCCTTTTTACACTCTTGTCAATTCGAATCTTTTTTGAACTTACCGGTGGCATAGGTGGGTAATTATATGCAACGTGAGGGGTAGTTCGGATGACGTACCAAACCAAACCGCGGAAGCCTTATTGCTTTTATTATTAGGTATAGGCGAAAATAGTTTTCAGACAGATTTCAGGAAAGTCCAATTCGATTGGAACAAGGTTTCCTTTTTACACTCTTGTCAATTCGAATCTTTTTTGAACGTACCGGTGGCATAGGTGGGTAATTATATGCAACATGAGGGGTAGTTCGGATGACGTACCAAACCAAACCGCGGAAGCCTTATTGCTTTTATTATTAGGTAGTATAGATTGGAGTAACAACCACAACTTTGTTCACGTAAGAAGGAAAATCCGGAAAAGATAAACAACCTAAGATGAACTAGTTTCTTGACTGTAATCATCTGTAATTTCTTGTGATAAATATATCAAATCCAAGTTTACATTGCAAAGAAATCACATAATTGAGCTGATTTTTGTTTTCCAAACCTCTGTATGTACAACTCTCCTTTCCATTTCAAAACTGCATTTTCTCATTCGAAGAAAATATTCAGAAATGTCAGTCTGATACCTGAGAAAATTTGATACTCCCTCCGATCCATAAAAAGTGTCGCTCATTTTGTACTAAGTGGGCGACACTTATTATGGATCGGAGGGAGTATGTATTTTGAAGTCTGTTAGACATCCTGCTAGACCACTATCCTCCTTTGATTGTAACAGGGCTACTTTGATTCATAGAATTTTCAAAGGATTTTTACAGGATTAAGATCCTATGAAAAAAATTCCCACAACAACCCGTTGATTCAAAGGATCATATCCTATAGGAAATAATCCCATAGAAATCTTGTAGTGCAAAGTTAATAGGAAAAAGGCATTAGGTTGTAGCTCATGGAAAATTCCTTTACCACAATCAAAGACAATTGCTCTTCCCATAGGATTCAACTAGACATGACATTCCAATCCTACAGTTTCCTGTTCCTACACTTCTCCTATCCTATGAATCAAATGAGCTAGTGATTCCACTTAAAGGTTAAAACGTAGCTTATCTTAAATATCTAGCTCAACACCATAAAATGGGATTTCCAATTCATCCATGCATGTAAATTTACCCTTCGTACATACTGTGCCCAGAAAACTGAACACAGAAGCTGTAAATGACAGTCAAAAGTTGTGTTGCAGAGAAGAGAACAACAATCTTAGTTGATAAATAAAGTCTTGGCAGGAAGTTGTCCTTTTCGACCTAGAGACACTTGGAAGTATCAATGTCCAAGGGACATAGCCATTTCGAGGATGAAATCATGTTTGTTCCATCAACGTCTCGGTTCGTTATTAGATTACCCTGTGGTGTCAATCGACCACGTCGGTGAGATAGGTTTGGCTATATCCTCATACAGATATGGTTTACCCTCTCAAACTTTTAATCCCGTCATCTCACATAATACTGTGTTTTGATCCCCACCAAGTTTGCATTTGTAAAATATTTCATTCATTTTGCATTTTCAGAACTAAATCATGTCATCCTTTCATAATGTCAGTTGATTGATGGTCGGGAATAATCGTTCATAAGTGCAAAGAATGGTCAATTCTGAATCAAACTGACATGACATGGTAAGCATCCTGAAGGCCAATATATATGTTTACCTTATATTGGCAATTGACATAGATATTTAGCTACGGAAGTAGCTACATGATTAACATCATTCTGACCATGTAGGCTTGTCTTCGCAGATTTGGGTCATCGGGGGGAGCTGCATCTTGAAGAAATCCTATGTTGGAAAATTACGGCGGCAGGAAAAAGGCATGGCCTTTCGGAAATGCTCTTTGGCACCCGAGCTCAGCTGCACTCTTTATCCTGTACCTTCGTTGTCATATAGATTCGGATCCACAGCCCGCTTCAGCATGTTTGTACTGCAGTAAAATCTCACGCGTGGCCCACTGCTGTACCCATATTTAATGATCACACCGTGCGACCATCCCCACGGAACAAATCTATGGAAACGGGCTGGACCGCTGGACCTGGAACCAGAGCGTCTTGTTCCGTGAACAAGAGACGGTTCCGCGCCGAGCTCACACCAAATCCCCACACGGTGTCACACCGTCCTTCGACAGGCAAAGCACGCCACGCGACGCCATAGTCACTGCCAGCCTCTCCTTGCCACCATGTCACTCATTTCAAACAAAAAAATGTCATATTCCACAGCTCCATATCATCAGGAAAAATATAGATATATTGTACCAAAAAAATGTCATATTCCACAGCTCCATATTATCAGGTAATTGTCACGGTCAGTTAAAATTCCACAAATGAAAATCCCGCAACATGAGTTCACATGTCTTAATCGTATAACATTACCTCGTGACCTTTTCTATGAAAATATTACAATGATATTTTGACTATTCTACACAGCTACTCTGACCATGCGGATAGCGGAAAAAAAATCAGACATACAATTTAACATGGGCTAGTCCTCAGAATTTGGCTGCACTACTTCAGTGAAAAAAACACTATGCTAACTACAGCTGCAATTCCCACAAACACACATATTCACCCATCCACAATTAACTTGGAGCAAGTCAATGACCTTCAACGCCGCACCTCGTACATTTCGATGGCGCCCCATTGTCAGCATGGCATCTCTGAAAATCCCTAAAAGTCGTTCGTAGGTTTCCACACTAGCATCACCAAGCCGCACCAGTTCCATTGCATGCATATACAAAGTTGAGCGTCGGTAGGTGAAAGACCTGTTTTTCATCTGGTCTCGCTGGTACTGCACTAAGTGTACAGTAAGTATGTCTCTTGCATCACTTGTCCACCGTTTGAGAATGTGCCGAGCTGGTATCTCCTTTATGTGTATGTAGTCCAAGACCTGCAAAAAAAAAAAAACATTGTAGCCTCGCTACAAATACATCGACAAATATAAACTAACGAGATGAACTAGTCCAAAAGCTATGAGCACCTTCAAGACATGGCAACACAATATACCCATGTGTTGGACCCCAATTCAGCGTCGTCCGATTGGTCTCGGCTTATCTTTCTGCACGTGCACATATTCCTTAGAGTCCTCTTGTTGAACGGAACTTTTTCCACTATACCAAAAAAAACTACCGATGATGTTGTACACCTTTCCAATATTGATATTGTTCTCTCCAAGCTGCTTCACCAGGTCTTTGGTGTACGCATCAATGTGCTTGTGCGACGGCCAAAATGCTTTCACGCCGTAAGACAAGGACATCGAGTGATTGTGGCTTACCCGATGCCCTGCTATGTACCATCCGTTGTCGCCAAAACGTAGCAGTACGATCAACGCTGGACACTGGCACCTGCACGATCGGGTGTTCTCCGCACCGGGTTTATACTGCAGGCCCACCGGATAAAAAATGTATCAGCACGGATGCAAAATTCATATGGATATACGCATTTTTTTGGTCACAAGTTACTCACCGCACACCCACATATTTCTTGCATAATTTTTCATCCTGGAAACATTCAGTCTGCTCTTCGCGTACCTAATTTTGAAACCGTTTTCCAAGGAATACAGATTGTTGCAATCATATGCCTCTCCTAGAGAGTCGAAACTTGTCCCAAGCTCTGGCTCGACGACACCTTCAGCAGCGTTCTCAGTATATCCCCTGATTGATTTCTCTAGAGCACCCATACGATCAGGGCAGACAGGTCTGTCAGGTGGTGCTGCCCCAATTCTAACCCTGAATCAAAATACATTCAAACCTTCAATCTTCCCACACTACCAAAGCACTAGCGGAAAGCAACTAACTGTTTATAAGTGACTAACAAAAAAAAATGCAGATTCTAGTCATACGCACGCTGACCTTCTTGTCCATTCAGGAATTTGGGGTTCGGCGTTTGACCATGTGACGCCGGGGATGGTTTTCCTTCGAGGGCGCTTGCTATCCAGTAAGATCCGTCCTGTCGCCCTCTTATCTCCCGACGGAAGATTGACCTTCCCCCACTACGTCTGCCGCCGCCGCCGGATCTTGCTCCGCAACGCTGCTCTCTTCAACAGCCCATAACGGAACCAGCGGATCCTCGTTATCACCCGCGTAATCAACGAGTGGGAACCTGAGCACACACGCAAGCAATTGGTGTGATTCACGGCGAGGCATCCTATCCGATGGAAAATTCTCTCTAAACAGCAGAGGTAGTCTTACAGATCAAATACCTATCAACCGGATCCAGCAAGAACTCCATCCCCTCCATCTCCGCTGCTCGATCTGCTAGACTCTCCATCTCCGGGCTACCGCCGGTCGCCTGCAAGGCCGCCGCCTACAAAAGAATGCGTTTCCGTTTCTACTGTACAGATCGATATGTACCACGAACAGATCTTTTTGGTCAGATTTTTCATGTACCACGGACCGTCATGTCCTCACAGACCAAGAAAACGCCGTCGTCTTCGAACGTCTAAAGCGAAAACGGAGTCCAACCATGGCCCCACAAACTTACCGTGTTGGGTTCTTTTTACTGCGCCCGTCCGCGTCCGGACAAGGTCCCGATCCACAATCTCAACCATTCCTGGTCCGTCCAGATAGCGAGACTAGGTGAGCCCGGGTGCCAAATCGCCCCTCCCCCTGGCCTTTTCCTTTTAAAGACTCTAGTGACTTTGAAACGCAGCAGTTTTAAGTGGCCAATGGCAACAGACCAGGTTAATGATGCTTTCTTGAATCGATTTTATTTTTGCTGATTAAAGCTACCTTTTGGAGGTAATATCTCCGTTCCATAATATAATTTTTTTTAGCATTTTTCTTTCCATCCGTATCTAGACATGTTTTAGTACACTAAAACATGTCTAGATACGGATGGAAAGAGAAATGCTAAAAAGTCTTACATTATGGAACGGAGGGAATAGTCAGCATGCCATGTATGTGCACTTCTGACTAACATATCGTTACCAAAAACAGAAAGTGTATAACAGGATCTGGGTGAACACCATAAATTGTTAGCTGTTAAGCCTTTTATTGTTGCAAGCC
Source organism: Puccinellia tenuiflora (assembly GCA_012064385.1). Taxonomy (NCBI): domain Eukaryota; kingdom Viridiplantae; phylum Streptophyta; class Magnoliopsida; order Poales; family Poaceae; genus Puccinellia; species Puccinellia tenuiflora. The sequence goes on from QRDG01000380.1 coordinate 654,455, forward strand.
ACACACCCTGAGTGGTGAGCCAGCTAGTGTCCCTTTTCCACTTGGGCTCACCAGTAACCACTCTTTCCTACGTCCTTCCATCAGCCATTTTCCTAACTACTCGCTTTGGAGTGGCCGTTGAGTGGCCATTTTCCTCCTTGCCGAACAGTATATTCTCCCTAATGGACGTCACGAACAGCACGGTCTCCTGGCTGATGAGCCTGAGCCTCCTGATGTCCATGCTATCCGGCGTCACCTCCCACTACACCACATCCTAAAATTAGAGGCGGTTGAAAGTGCCTCTAATTTATCTAAAACTGCCTCTAAATAGTTTTGGAGGCACTTTTCAATGTGTTGGATTTGATCGTGTAGGGAATTCTATTTTGAGGCACTTTTGGATATTGCCTCCATTTGTAATTGTCAACACTTTCATTAGTGCCACCAATTGCAATTTGAGGCACTATTGGATAGTGCCTCCATTTACAATTAGAGGCACTTTTCAATAGTGCCTCCATTTGCAATTAGAGGCACTTTTCAATAGTGCCTCCATTTGCAATTGGAGGCACTTTTGAATAGTGCCTCCATTTGCAATTGGAGGCACTTTTCAATAGTGCCTCAAATTGCAATTGGTGGCACTTTTCAATAGTGCCTCTAATTGCAATTGGAGGCACTTTCATGCAATAAGGTGATAATTGCACAATATAAGCTCTACAGTAGATAAATGCACATATAGACGCATATATGGTTAAACAATCTTGCTGTTGAAGCATATTCTCACAATCTTGTTGTACATCAGTAGGATATTGTCTAGCATGACCAATTCTCAAAATACTGTCACACATAGTTTCAGTTTAACTAGGACTGTATACATCAACACTACTGTATACAGCATATACAAGAACTGTATACAAGAATTTCCATGTGCCCACATGATAGTTTCAGTTTAACAAACTGATTCAGCTAAGAGTAACTAAAACTGATTGCAAAGTGAAATCTCGCATCACCACGGTACCACGGTTGGGGCACCGATAGGATGACGACGCCGTCTTCACGCTTCTCGCCATGATGCCACGCTGTTGCTAATTCAGATAGAAGTAAAAGCAAACACATGGGAGTTTTGTGCCCAATATTTAACAGCAAGCAAACCGTAAGAGCAATGGACAGCAAGCAAGCAGTGCCATCACCAAACATTGCAAGCATTTGCTTAGCAATAGCTAAATTCAATTAACAGTTATTTAATCCAAAAAATAATGAAGAAATTCAGTTAAACTTACTGAAGAAATTACTCCAAGCAGCAAGCATTTGCTACTGCATCTGGTACTGAAGAAATTACTCCAAGCAGCAGTGCAAGCATTTGCTACTGCATTTGCTACTCCAAGCAGCAGCAAATACAAGTAGTGAACCTTTTTTCAGTAATATTGCAAGAAAATCCAAGCAAAATCCTACTCCAAGCAGCTCTACCAATTTTTAAAGAAATCCTACAACAAGCAAACATTTTTTCAGCAGTATTGCAAGTATCCTACTGCAAGTATCATCTTCTACTCCTACTGGAAATCCTACTGCAAGCATCGTCTTCTACTCAAATATCAAGCAAGCAACAGATGAAATCCTAGTGCAATTAATACAGGTACTCCAAGATCAAGCAAGCAACATACGAAAGAGAGGAAAAGAGAGAGGATCAACTCACACGGGACAGTGCCCGCGCTACCACGGCGGGGGCACCGTGAGGAAGACGACACCGTCTCCGCTGCTCCAAATCCACATCTTCTCCAGAGAACAATATTTGTACGTGAAAACCTTAAACGTCTTATATTTTGAAACAGAGGGAGTACCAAGGAAGAAAAACTAATCAGAAGATCTAGCCCACATGATCATCATCACTATTCAAAAGATTTGTGTTACTTAAACAGTAGTTTGGAAGCAAGACTTAATCAATCTTGTCAACATTTTTTTTTGCATACATAAGGCAATTGGATGCCATGTAAAGCCACTTGAATTCAAAAGCTTTGGTGTTATGAAAAGACAGTTTGGTAACAAGACTGATTATCTTGTTTACAGATTACTTTGCATGCATAAAGCAATTATATGTCAAATAATAATCACATATTTGAAATTGCAAAGAGCACAAATATAAATATATAAAGCCACTTGATCATCACCAGCCATATACCAAGGCACAGACAAGGGAGAAGCCAAACAAGTCTGAGGCACAGTCTGTTCTTATTAGAAGCGAGAGGAGATATTTCTCTCAGTTTGCATAGTAATGCTATGCAAGCTCATCACAGAGATAAAAGGCCACAAAATAAAATTGGTTCTTATTAAAAAGCATGCCTCAGCCTTTGCATCATTGGCAGGGCCAAGAGATCAAGCACAAGATCTGTTCTTATCAATTTAAATAGCCAAATTTGTCCAGAAATACATCCCCAAGGCAGAGTATATTCTATAAGACCAAGCAGCAAAGCACTACAAGAAAGAGCAGGGTAGGTAGACAAGCAATGAGCATTCATTCCTAGAAAAGACATGTAGTAAATAGGCCAAACAATATATGTGTTGCATATTTCTAGTGATGCAAATTACCCAAAAAAAAGCTCATTATAGTTATTGTTATACCATGGAGCCATGTGTTCAAGTTCTCGTTAAGTGAGAAAAGGACATAGCTTATTCTTAATCAACAATTACACAGACTTAAAAATAAATAATGATCATTTCGGGCACTGCCATGCATTCGTAGGTTAAGAGCAAAATAATAAAGCATATAGGAGCGTTAGCATATATAGCTATCACAATCCATAACTGAAAATGAAAGGTAGCAGGCTTCCGAATTTCAATTGGTGCTTGCATATAGAATTATAAACACCACGATAACACATATCAAGGACATTGGTGCTTCCAAATTCCATATCTACTTACTCTTCAATAGATCAAGGACATTAATAACCATTAGAAAACACACGGAAATGTTGATACATCGGTGTTGCTTTCAATAGATTAAGAGGGGAGCATTACTTATTTGGAAACATTGAACTATGACATGCTTAAATATGTGTTGGCATTTGATACACAGGTATAGCAAGCCAGCAATAAATCATCTACCCTTCTACTATAAATAGATATAGCAGGATGGAAGTAACAAATTAACTGCCAAGCACGGTTATCACAATGCACAAAAACGTTGATACATCTAAGTCGCTTTCTAAATAAAGTAGGGGGCATTACCTATTCTAAAACACCACACTATGCCATGCATAAAGATGTGCTAGCATTTGATACGCATGCCCAGAAAGCCAGCAACCGATCGTCTATCCTCCTACTATAAATAGCATGAATATCTAAAAGCAACCGATCGTCATTTTCCCGCACAATAATCAGATGCAATATGTTAGCTAGACATTCTCTTGTGGTCATTTCATCAAGCATCCATACAGATATGAAGATAGTACAAAGCTAAAGGATAATTAGTTTCACGTATCACAATTCTGTTACATAAAAGAAACTAATGCCTTTTTGTTTGGCAGATCAATCCGACATAGTTTGTTCTAAGTGATGAGTTTATACTTTATATTCATTCTCAGAGAGATGCATGGACTGGTGCCTACAAACCACCGTGGCATCTGGGTTTATTTTCTTTTCTTTGGCCTGGTCACCAGCTAGCGTATCTTCGGTGGTCTTTGATATCCTAGACAGAATAAACGATAAAAACGAAACGAATCACAAATACGTGATCACACTCTTAACACTAGACGATAATAACTAGCCTAGCGCGGCGTGACGCTGCGTGCGAGCCCAGCTAGTACATGTATAGAGCTACACTGTTTAAGTTCATATTACTAGTCTAAACCTGAACTATATTTGGGCTTGTATTATTAGTGTAAACCTAGACTATAAGTTCAAGCAGAACCATATCCTAGCTAGTTCAAGCATACATTGATGTTGCTAGTTCAAGCATAAATTGATCTAGCTCAAGCAGTACACTGTCCATTACTAGTTCAAGCATAAATTGCGAGATCTTTTCTGCAAGCATCCCTAGTAGCAGCAGATACGGCGTTGACAGGAAGGAGAAGATGCAGATCGAGGTATTGGCCTCACCTGCAGCATACGAGTTGTGGCAGGAGGAGCTGGATGCAGGTCGGGGACGAGCTCGGGGAAGACGGCCGGCAGCAGCAGCAGCAGCACGCCGGCCTTGAGTTCCGGCAGGTCCACGGCCTGCCTGCCGTGGGGCACCCTCACAAAGACGGCAGGATAGGGGGCTGGGCGGCGGCCGTCAGATGGCGGAGAAGGCCGAGAACCGTCGTCCCCTGCTCCGAGGAGACGAGCGCGCGAGGTGGACGATGCCATCCGTGGCTCCCGTCGGCGTAGTGGATGTCCTAGTGGCCGGAGAGCCGTCGCCGGGGCCGGCCGCCGCAAATCCTAGGCCACGCTCGCGCGCCGTGGTCCGGCCAGCTCAACGGAGCGCCGCGCATGGATGCGCACTCGCGCGCTGGGGCGGGGCGGGCTCGGGCGTGGCGGTGCCTGGAGGCGCGTCGCGCGACGGAGGATGATGGGGAGGCGGCGGCTGCGGAGCCGTAGAGGAGAGGAGGAGGTGTGGGCTCGGGAGGCCCAGTCCGAGGCCATGGCGGCTAGGGTTAGGCCATGGCGGCCGGTGGGTGGGGTGGGTGAGGAGGAGGTGGAGGAGGACGGCGGCGGCGCGGGGGGAGCCGGAGCCGGAGTCCGGGCCGTGGGAGATGGCTTGAGCTAGGGTTTGTGGGAGGGAGAGGAGGACGGGGTGGGAGCCGGGGAGGGAGTGGACGGTCGTTCGCCGCCAAGGCCTCCGCGCGGGCGCGTGCTCGTCGGCCCTCCTCGGCCTCTCCATGGACGCGGCGGCGGCGACTGAAGTTCGTCGGCGCAGGGCACACGCGTCACGCGGTGGCAGCGGATGGGATTGGGTGAGGACGGCGCCGGGTCAACGCTAACCGCACCATCTCCCCTCCCCTTATCCGTTTCTTGAAGCGACGCCCGATCCATGGGCCGACATGCTTGTGGGCCACAGCCTCGTTGTACACACAGACTAAAAACTGATCGGTCCAAAACTGATGATTCCCTAAAAGAACACAGGCTATAAACTATGACTGTTGAGTACTTATATGAATTTGCATGCACTGTTGAAGTGCGTAAAATATTTGAGTCTGTTGAGATGAGTAAAGACGATGTTTAGATGAAGAAGAAGATAGAATCACTGTTTCAGTTTGTTTCATTTAGAGGCACTATTCATTTCGAGGCACATCTAAAAGTGCCTCAAATAGTAATCATTTTGAGGCACTTTTGATTAGTGCCTCTAAATGATAGATATTGGAGGCACTAATCAAAACTGCCTCTAATGGTTACTATTTGAGGCATCTAAAAGTGCCTCAAATAGTAATCATTTTGAGGCACTTTTGATTAGTGCTCCAAATAAATTTTTTTGAGGCACTATTTGTAAAAGTGCCTCAAAAAATAAATATCAGAGGCAGTTTTCAATAGTGTCGGTAAGAAAGTGCCTCCATTTCCAGGACGTGACGTAGTGTCCTCCGCAGATGGGTCATAGAACCTCTCCAGCAGCGCCACCACCGTGGACTTCCCGGACCCGCTGCTCCCGACTAGTGCCATCCTGCACCCCGCCGGCACCCGTAGGCTGAAGCTCATGAAGACAGGGCTCTCCGGCCGCGACGGGTAGCAGAACAACATCTCTTGAACTCCACCTCGCCGGTCACATTGGCCAGTTCATCGCCAGTGTTGCTGCCTGAGTCGATCTTTGGTACCCTATGGATCACCTCCAGCACCCTTTCCCCTGTTGCGCTGGCCTCCGCCAAGTACTTGAGGTTCGACAGCCCCGACCCCAGCGCCCTACATGCATACAGCATCAATCAGTCAATCATGGTGATGCAATAAAGGAGTTGTAATAATAATGTAATGCTGCGTACAGGCCACCGACGACGATGGAGGCGGGGATGATGAAGACGGCGCCGCCCTGGTAGCCGTGGTACATGACGAGGCGGCTGCCGTACTGTTAGCCATAATCTTGATTCATGTATCTGCATTTAGTTTAGTTTCAGTCATGCATAGTTTAGGTGATCAGAGCAGCTTGCCTTGCAGCAGTACGTGTGTAGGAATCCTAGTTCATCAGGTGTGTGCAGGGTGAGATGTCAAAGGTCGTGTGATGCGACGATGACGAGATGCCCTATGACCGCGTGAAGTGGCACACCCGTGCGAGACGGATGTTGCATGCAGGATCAGGAGCTAAGGATCAGGAGCTAACGGGCTGCACAAGAAAATAGCCGAGTAAGTCAAGAAGTTGTTAGTGCATGCGTTGAGTTAGTTAGTTGCACGGCCACGCATGTAGCTAGTGGGGTGAGTGCCTGACTAGTGGTGTTAGTGGAGAGTGTGGCCTCCGGCCGTGTGGGTGTGTTAGTCTATTTAAGGCACTGTAATCAGCATGTTAGTTGAGTGACAAGAGAATACAGAAAGAAAGAAAAGGTTGGGCTGCGTGAGGCAAGCCAACGCCAAATATCCTTGTGTCTACTGTGTTCTTGCGAGAGTTCGGAGGTAGAAGAAGAGGAGCTGCCAAGGGCAGCTCCTACACGTACCAGACATTGAAGGTCCAGATGACGAAGACGATGCCGTTGCTACCGAGTGTGACGCCCTTGGCCGACCCCTGCTTGATGCCCAGCCCCGCCAACTCCTCCAGCGCAGCCGAGAACCGTGTCATGGTGTCCCGCTCCCCAGCGAACGAGTACACGGTGCGCGCCAAGGACACGGCCTGCTCGGCGATGGCGCCAGGGCGGGTATACTGCTCACTGGTTTGGCGCGCAAGGCTGATGAGGACGCGGCCGTACATGAAGCCGGGGATGACAAGGAGGATGGAAGAGAGCGCCAGCAGGGTGAGACGCCAGAGGAGGGCGAAACCGACGGCATAGCTGCCCAGGAACATGGCCTGGACGACCAGGCTATCGTTGGAGACGCTGGCGATTACCTCGGTCGTGGAGCCCACCTTGAGGTCGAAGTACTCCACGTCCTGCCAGAGCACCGCCGCCAGGTACCGTGCACGCATCCGTGACGCCTGCCGCTCCGCCGTCTGAGACCAGCAATACCCCTCTGTACAAACATCATAGGTAGTGGTTTGAGGCAGACACATTTTACACATGCTAGCTAGATGCAACATTGCACGTACGCCATTGTTGGCATCCAAATATATTCCCGCTCACCTAGGAACGCCATCACCTAGCAGCCATGACCTAGCAGCCCAACGCCAAGAAGACGAGATATATCACGTTCTGATCAAGTGGATCATTCAACGCAGTCGCACACGACAATAATTGCAAGTTAAATTGTGATTCTGCCAATTGCCAATTGGTTGATAGAGAAGTACTAGAAATGTATTGCTATTTGTGCATGCGTACCTCGTTGATCTTGGAGCTGAACTCCTGTAGGAGGCCGGGGCCGCTGCCGATGTCATTGTAGAGGCAGCTGACGATGAGCAAACATCACCGGCGTCGAAACACCGCCACCGATGGCGCCCACCAGACCAATCACCATCAGCGTCACGCCCGCCGTGTCCGTGTGCACGAACACTGATATGAACGAGGATCCGAAAGGCCGCCGCATCCTTCGCTGGTCCGTCCTTCTTGGCTTCTGCCGTTGCGCCACCCATGTCGGCTTCAAAGCTTCCGAGTTTTTTTCTTTTTGATAAAGAGTATATATTAATATCGCGGAGATACCAATTACACCCAGCCTCTGCAACAACGCATTGCCCTAGCGACATTACGGATGCACACAGCCAAAAAAAGAAAGAAGAATTACAAGAAAACAAAAGTCCCGCTGCAGCGATCTATTCCTTGAAACAGCAGCACTAACACCACCAAGACAACACCAGAAGTCCAGCTTCTGCATAAGCGACGCCTCCAGGAAGGAAACAGTGCATAAGCACCGTCGTCACCCGATAATAAATCATAGGTTTTCACCCTGAAGAAAGTCCTCGCCTCAAAACAATGCCTCCAATAAGGTCATTGCCAGGCACAACCAATTAAGGCCAGACCTTAGATTTTCACCCTGAGACATAAGACTTTGGACTTCTCCTGTGCAGTCGCCCCCACTTACAAACCGCTGCTCCAAGTCACGAATCACCCAGCCAATTCCTCATCGCCACAAAGACACAAACCACCATTGCTAGTTCCCAGATCCCGCCTTCCATGACATTCTCCGCCAACACCATGGAACGAGAAAGCGTGCTCCATAGTATTAACAGCCAGCAGAGCTTCAAAGCGCTCCCTCTGAAACCAAACGGTCAGATAAAAACATGGGTGCGCCCGACCGAATACCACCCGATCCAGCAATCCCTAGGCATTACTCGCCCAATGGAATTCGCCGGCGGAGCCTTCCGGAACACGACCGTCCAGCAAGTTCGATGGGGACCGACATCCGGTAGATCTTCATCTTGACGCGAAGAAGAACCAAGGACCACCACCTTTATTCAAGGCCGCGCCAGCGGCCCCCACGCCACCGGCCGGCAACGGAGAAGAAGACGAACTCAAGATGCCAAAAACAGGGGCAGGCAGCCGCATGGCCGGCAAACACCACGCAGCATCGAGGCAAGCCCATACCGGGTCAGATCGGCCCGCCCCGCCTCAAGCGCCGCGCCGCCGCCGGCCACCGCTGCCGACGCCCGCCCGCACCCCTCCTTCATCCGCTCCTCCGCGAAGCCCAAGATCCGCTGAAGCCGTACCCCACCGCACATGGAGACCAGCCGTGCGAGCCCTCTCCTGCCCTCTGCCTTCGGCGAGAAGGGCGCCGCCACCGCCACCGGCGTCGGCGTCGGCGGCGGCAGCGGCCTGGCGGGGCTGGAGGCGAAGGCTCTAGGCGGCGGCGGCTGGGGGCCCGTGCGGGGGGCGACCCGGGAGGGTTAGATGCGATCAGTTTTGGTTCCGCCGCAGTATTTCCGAGTTGTGACACTTGTCTCAATCGATCTCGTTACCCGCGGCTTCCGGCCGGCTGGCGGCTCCCTACTCGCGCGGGTTGGAACCTCCAAGTTCCAACCAGAAACCTGTACTCCAGTCCAAGAGAAAGCATCAGTTGCGTGAATCTGACTTCCTATACAGACGATTCTTCATTAGGTACATAGATTATGATTTCTTCACTGGCCTGGCCAGCACGCACATGTTCAGTAATCCTGTTGTGAAACGGAGTTGGTTGTTTCTTTGTTTATGTTCCCAATGTGACAAACTCCAAATGATGCCTGCTAGGAGATAAAACATTTGAGGTATAATAATACCAGTGGGTTGTCTAAACAAAGCATTTTGATTTGATATCTTGGCTGCTAAAACAAACAAAAAAGGGGAGGTTCTTAACTTAACTGGATGATACAGTCATTCATTAGTGCCCATTCTGATTAAACAAGCATGGAAGCTATTGATTCAGTATTTTAGAATATGGAGAGCAGAAGAAAAAAGAGAAGAGGAACACTTCATGGTACTTTAAAACAGCTCTACCATTATACAATTTTACCACCAACGCACATTCGGATCCAAACCACACTTCATGGCATGGAAGGCTTTCGCAACCCTGAAACAGGACGGCTACGCCGTGAGCAGCACCTGTCGTGTGAAGTGCTACGGTAATGAAAACTGGGGGATAGACACCCAAGGCACAAAAAAATAGCAATCAGGTTCCCAGCAAAAACTGCAACAGCGGCATGCTGCGCTCATACCTGCTTTTAGTGGATCATTTGCCAGATCCCTAAGTCAGGCGTGAAAACAGTTTTGGAGGCTGACGCCGGATCAAGCTCTTGCTCCTTCACTGCAAACTCAGCTACTCTGAATCTCAAGCTTCTCTCTATCCATGTGAGTATGTGACATCAGTAGCTCATGTGATGAGGGAAGGCACTGCATAGAGAGGCAGATTTCAGCAGACAAAAAAAAATTACAGAAAGAGAAAGTAGTCACATTTTGAATAACAGAAAATACAGTGTATACAAGGCATACCTCAGTGTGATAGAGCCTATACATATAAGAATACACATGTAAAGTGTTCTTCTGAGTGTGTCAGGCAGGGCTCTACAGACGTGAGCTGATCCATGGCTATTTCTGGTGCTGCTCAATAACATAAAGTCGGGTATGAAGATATTATTACCTTGAGGTGTGGGGCATAAGAAACGTGAGATAACACACCGAGGCTGTGTTTATACCTGGACAATTCTCCGACAGGCAGGTGTATGAGGAGGCGTGGATCCGACAGCTCCACCAGTCCAATTTTAATCAGACAGCAAAGAGTGCGGATCTTGTGAAAAAGTGCATGCTACAATCCTTATAAATTTTGTGCTAAGAGATAAAAGCAGTGAATTCCACAGAGCAGTTTAACTGAGGAACAACAGTGCCAATGACTATGCTTTGATCAGTTGGACTCTTTATGCATCTGTGTTAATGCTCAGTCCATCATTTTCAATCATACTAAGAAAGCTATGCTTTTAAAATATGTTGGCATGCTCATGAAAGTCTGTTGTTTCCAATAGTTGATAGAGCACTGAAAGCATGTCGGAATCAAGAAAAGCAAGCACCATTATACATTCCATCTAGCACAAAGTCATTTGAAATAGCTTCTTGTAACAAAACTACCAGATGTAATAACAAATACGTGACAACAAAGTATTAGAACATTGTATGTAAATGAAACTTTTGAAGTATAAGTGGAATCATATAAAGCTAGTCTAATGTCAATCATATATATGGAACAAAAAAAGCTGAGCTGTCATCTTTTTATTTTCAACTTCCATCCAATGCAAAAAGACTCTCATATCGGAGAAACATGAAGAGAAATGTATTCTAAGTAAGCAAGAGGTGATAATGTGTTTATTGCTTTATTAGTCCCAGTTACTAACTTTCTCTGATGTAAATTTGTTACATGGGTTACAAATGAACCAGTTTGTTTAACTGAACTATTCTTAGGTACATGAAAGTATACACGATCAAGCACAAGCATAAGAAAAATAGCTGTGGTGCTCTGAATACAACTACCCAGTCTCAAGATGGAAGAATCATGTTTTTCCTATAGTAAACAACTAAAGTATTTGTGCGTTTGCAGAAGTTCAGTGCCCTTTTTTTTCAGATTAACATGTCAATTGATCTCGGAATGCAGTCTTCACCTGATACATTGAACCGGCCTTGCAAACTATCTAGGGTACCCAGCTCTATATGCTGTAGAAATATAATATATATGTGTACATAGATTAATGGATGCTCTCTATCTGCACAAAGTGAACTTCCATGAACAAATATTCTTGATTTAAAAACCTTTTGTTTCTTCCTGTGAGGAGTCCTGCCAATACGACATGTGGTTGTGATGGCTAAATAACTTTGAAAATACTAAATAACAGACCAGGTGAATAAGTTATGTGAACTTGTGCAGCAGAATATTTTCATCAGGCTAATCAGGTTCATTCTTCTTCCATTTGAGAGATAGTTAGCTCGAATTTCTGAGTAAAATAGAAGTTAATACCAGTGAGAAAATAAAGCTATCTGGGCTCACAGCTGATAACCTTTAACTTCCAAAAAAACTTAAGTAAAACCCTTTTAGGAGAAGTTTACGGAATCTGAAAGGTAATTTTGTCCTGATGGCAATGGGCTTAGATACCTCCATCCTATTTGAACCTAATTTCCAATGCATTCATCTCCATGCAAATATAAAGAACATATCAACAATAGCATGTACCTCTTGCCTACAATAATTGTCTTGCGTCCCTTACCGTTTTTCTCTGTTTCAATCATAAAGTTCAGAAAAAAAACAAGTTAACTTACCTCAGTCCAAGTCACAGAGCAGGCAGAAAATAACAACCTCGGCCCAGACCTGATGACGTTCTGTAGTGTAGACACAACAGAGCAGAGGCGCACTGCATCCGACGGCTGAGAATGTGATTTGGTGTCACCGTGCGGATGGGCATTCTTCACTTAGGTACTTACTAATTTGCAAATTATTATTTTTTTGCTTTTATGGAATATATATTATTTCTCATCTTATCAATCATCAGCTGCAGTTGACATTTGCGGTTTTTATGGAAAACAATTAACTGCTTCAGCTTATCCCTTTTTTCGGATTGAAATGGATGTGATCTTTCATGCATTTTAACAGGAAGAATGTGTGATTTATCAATCTCCAGAGAATGATATATAATGGCAAGGTAACACTAGAGGGCATAGTAAACCAATTTGCATCATTAAACACAATCAGAACACAAAATTACGTCACTAAACAATAGCTTGTCACCTTTTATGTTAGGATGGATAGTGGGTCTAAGCTGTCAGTGTCATGTAACGACTTATAGCTCAGCTCAAAGCAACAAACTAGACTGAATTTTGTGCTTTCCGAAATTGATTCTTAAACCTATAACTATGTGGTTTTGTGAACAAAACTTCTTTTCAATCACTGAATACTAGACAGATTCACAGATATGAACAAAGAACTTTTGCCCCGGTCCAAGCTGTAAGTTGCTGTGTGCAATTATCATATCCTCTTCTTTATATGCTTACCCAACAAATCTAAGTTCACCCTTAGTAAGTCAGAAACACAAATATACCCATAGACTTCTCAATTTGAGAGATGCTCTTTAACAAATGACAACATCACCATATCGGTGTTTTGGAATATCATCAAGAGTTAGGAATGACCAAACTGGCATGTACCAGATAGATGACAACCACCATCCAGTTAGGCAAAGAACACCGAAAAAGGAATTACCATCTTACAAAGCAGTTACCACTTTTCATAGCCCATTCTTGGTTCATGTGAATCTGAAATTAGCCGGCACTTCCCCTCTGCAGGCTGCTGCATAGTCTTCAGCAAGGTGTGGTGCGGCTTCCTTGTGAGGGCATATGTACATCTCCATGAAACGCTCCTCGGTCGGTGTCGTGGGGTTGTCACGGCAGGTACTTCCTCCGGGAAGCTAAGTTGTGGGGTCATTGGCGACTAGGACACAGGAGTTGTTAATCTCGACAAGGGACAAGGAGTTTACCCAGGTTCGGCCCCTCTGTTTAGAGGTAAAGACCTACTTTCTGCTTGTTCTTTATTGCTATGGACTCGATCTCGATTACAGGGTTCCGACTCCTCTAACTTGGGAGTCGGCGACTATGGGACTTGAGGGCTCGAGAGACTTCTAGCTTCTGTCTGTCTAACTCGTTCTGGCCTGTCTATGACGACCTAGAAGCTCCACTTATATACACGAGGACTCCCAGGGTTACAGTTTGTCTCCAGGTTGGAGTCCTAATCAGGAACCTACTAATCTTCGTGTCTTCCAAGTTGGGACTCCGTCTTGTAGTTGCACTCCTTTGTACGAGTCTTCTGGAAGTGGACTCCGTCTTGTAGTTGGACTCCTTTCATAGGAGTCTTCTGGAAGTGGGCTGGCCTAGTCTAGAGAGTCCTTCGGGAACCTTCTAGTCTAGGGCGTTCTTCGAGGAGTCGGCCCAGTGCCAGGTCCTTCAAGGAGTCGGCCCAGTGCCAGGTCCTTCAAGGAGTCGGCCCAGTGCTAGGTCCTTCAAGGAGTCTGCCCAGTCTTGCCGAGTCCTTCTTGAGGCTCGCACAATGCAACTCTTTTTAAGAAGTCCGCACAGTGCAACTCCTTTTAAGGAGTCCACACAGTCTAACTCCTTTCAAGGAGCCCGCACAGTCTATATAGTCTTTCAGGAACCTGCTGGCTCCTCTCTGTCTTGTTGGCATACCCGGTTGGGTATTCCCCCGTCAGTAGCCCCCGAGCTTTTGGGTGACTCGAAGAGTCACGCGGAAGGTCTTGGTTTGTTGTAGATGTTTTCTTCTGGCGACATGGAGTCCTTGCCGGGTTTGTTGACATAGTGGATGCTGAGTTCTGGACAAATGTTGTCAGCTTGCAGATCTAGAACTTTGTCATGTTGTTGATGTAGGAGTTCCCAGGTTGTTGGCGTAGATGTCGCCGAGTTGTCGATGTAGATGCTGCCAGCTTCACCTGCCAACTCATTTTTAAGTGAGTTCATTTTTCACCAGGTCCTTTTGATGAGCTGCTTCTTTTCGCTTGAGCTTGTTTACGCCAGCTTGCATCACATCAATAAGATGGTAAAGAACTTCAGTGGTGACTTATTTGAATCACTCATCAGTGTCCATTAAAAATTTCTTCAACTCCATCATATACCATATGTAGCCCCCAAGCATCGAGTTGGTTAACTTGTAACAGCTTGGAGCTTGCAATGATAACTCTATAATTTCAACTGCTGTAGCCCCTGAGTGTCGGGTTGCTTGCTTGCGGCGACTCGGGACTCCTTGATGTATAATTACTATCCTTGAACTTCGAACAGTGTAGCCCCCAATCGCCGGGTTGTTAGCCTGCGACAACTCGGAGCTAAAACTTTTTGAACTTGATTGTTGCTTAACTTGTAGAAAAATCTGGATCCGTGAGTAGCCCCCAAGTGCCGAGTTGTTGGCCTGCGACAACTTGGAGCTTCCAACTCTGAACTTCCCTTTGACTTAAACTGAAAACTTGATAACATGTAGCCCCCAAGTGTTGAGTTGTTGTCTTCAACATCTTGGGACTCATAGATCTTCTCTTGGTAACTGTAGAAAAACTAAACTCCCACTGCTCCGGCTCCTGCACGAGCTCGCACAGAGGATGGCAGCGACTCCCAATAGCAAGAGGAAGAAGCTGCCACTATTGTTAAGGATCCCTCAGCTCCTGGGAGTTCTGCTCAGGGCGCTGCGGCTAATGCACCTCCTTCTGGTGAAGCTGCACCAAAGGACTCCTATGCTCAAGCTGCTGGTCCAGCCGCTGGTCCAACTCCTGCAACTCAAGAAAACATTGACAAGAGCCATGAGCTCGATGATTATTGAGGTGTAATACTTAACTTGTGCCGCTTGTCCGGCTTCTGGAGTAAAAACTTATGCTTTTGATGTTGTGATACTTGATGACTTGTTTATGTGTGATGGACATGCTGGTGTCCTTTTATACAAGTTGTTCTGGTTCTTATAACCCTTCTGATTTTATACTGATGAATAAGTAGGCCCCGCATGACTTTTGCTAACAGCTCGCTCTGACAAGTTCGCATCCTCCTAAGTTCTTTTAGGCTTCATAGGAGTTCGAAACAAGTCATGCATGTAGTCTTTAGTCGAATTGCGCGGGTGGCATCTAACTTACCAGCTAAAATTAGGGAGAAGTTGGCTTTTAAGCCGGGTCCAAGAGTCTAAACCTTGAAGTTTTTTCTGAAAGACAAGCCCCCAAGAACCTTATGATCAAAGTTAATAAAGGCGCACTTACTGGGTGTCTCGACAAAACTCTTACTGTAGAGAAGCCGGCTTTATCCCTTTGATCATGATGAATGTGTTATATAGTTGCACAGCTCTCTGGCTTTTGCAATATCTTGATGAGACTTTCAGC
This sequence comes from Puccinellia tenuiflora, assembly GCA_012064385.1. NCBI lineage: Eukaryota > Viridiplantae > Streptophyta > Magnoliopsida > Poales > Poaceae > Puccinellia > Puccinellia tenuiflora. The sequence continues at coordinate 669,825 of QRDG01000380.1, forward strand.
TCTCTGGGCTAGTTCTAACTTGGTGGGACTTTCAGCTCTCTGGGCTGCTTCTAACTTGGTGGGACTTTTCAGCTCTCTGGGCTGCTTCTAACTTGTATGCTTTGCTTGCATGCTGCGAGAGGCTCTTTATGCCAAGCTCACTATGCAGCTTATAATACCAATTGTAGTACGGGCTTTATCCCTTTGAAAATGTTGCGAGGCACTCTTTGAGCTAAGCTAACTTGTATGGCGGGTTCAAGGGTCTAAAGCCTGGACTATTCGAGTCACAAGCCCTCATGAACCAATGTTTACAATGTTACAAAGCGCTCTTGGGCTAAGCTAACTTGTATAATGGTTGCGAGACTCTCTGGGTCTCGCTAACCTTGGCTGAAGCACTGCTACGGTGCTGAATATAATGTGGGTGCACGCGGATTAAATTCAACGCGGCAAATAAAATTGACGTACGCGGCATATGTTTGCTGATGGATTTTGAGCTGACTGCACTTTATTCAGCCTCTTTGTTTTCTTTCAACTGATGATAATTTCGACAGGTCGTCGTAGATTCAGTTCAAGCTCTTTCTCTGGACCCGACTCAACAACATATATGCATCTGGACTCGTCTTGTCGTTGATGTGTAGTTTCCTCTTCTCTTATGCTTGAGTTGCTGTACATATTGGTATCCAAGACTTGATCCAACTCGTACAAAGCATAGCATGTATGTTATAGCTATTTCCTTTTCTTCTTGTACGTGACTTGATTGATCTGCCAGAGCACTAGTAGAACTCCGGTTTTGCCTCCTTTTTCTTTTCTATTCTTATTGATCAGAACTTGAGTATAGAAGTCGTATCCAAACAAGCCAATCAACACATCATATTTCTTTCTTTGTTTGGGTGATACACTTCTCCTCCTTTATTTGGGTTTGACCCGGCTGGTGGACTGGTGGCTTTCTCTTTCCCTGTTTTCTCTGGCAACCTGAACCAAACAACTGTCTGTACGTATCCTAGTCTGACTAGTACTCCTTCTTTAATTTATGAATCAGCTTCTTCATCCGTGTGACACGTGATGCTAACAACTGGTCTCTTGCTATTTCTATGAATAGTATTCGACTGAAACCTTGACCTGTGGTTTGATCCGTCAACTCGATCGGGTGCTTGGGACTCGTCCTGTTGCTTTGGAATCTTTGCATGGCTGCTGCCTTTGTTGATCTCGCCAGAAGTAAAAAATAAGTCACATTAAATTGTTCCAGCTTCCGTCGGACACCATCCAAAAAATCTCGATCTTCTGGACTTCGATCCGCCGTGCGTGAGGGGGTAGTGTTGATGTTGAGCCCTCGTACGCACGAATCTTCTTCATGTCTTTAAGCACGATTGAAGTCGTTGTAGACGTAGACGACGGACGCCGACTTCACTGACTCAGCCATAAGGCCGATGGAGGATGTTGCGCCGCCATTGTTGATGAAGATCTGGCCGATGTTGAGATTCTCCATACCTCGGCGAGCTTCTCCCATGATCCCGACTCCTCTCATCTCCGGCCCCACGGTGGGCGCCAACTGTCGTGGGGTTGTCACGGCAAGTACTTCCTCCGGGAAGCTAAGTTGTGGGGTCATTGGCGACCAGGACACAGGAGTTGTTAATCTCGGCAAGGGACAAGGAGTTTACCCAGGTTCGGCCCTCTGTTTAGAGGTAAAGACCTACTTCCTGCTTGTTCTTTATTGCTATGGATTTAATCTCGATTACAGGGTTCCGACTCCTCTAACTTGGGAGTCGGCGACTATGGGACTTGAGGGCTCGAGAGACTTCTAACTTCTGTCTGTCTAACTCGTTCTGGCCTGTCTATGACGAGCTGGGAGCTCCACTTATATACACGAGGACTCCCAGGGTTACAGTTTGTCTCCAGGTTGGAGTCCTAATCAGGAACCTACTAATCTTTGTGTCTTCCAAGTTGGGACTCCGTCTTGTAGTTGCACTCCTTTGTACGAGTCTTCTGGAAGTGGACTCCGTCTTGTAGTTGGACTCCTTTCATAGGAGTCTTCTGGAAGTGGGCTGGCCTAGTCTAGAGAGTCCTTCGGGAACCTTCTAGTCTGGGGGTTCTTCGAGGAGTCGGCCCAGTGCCAGGTCCTTCAAGGAGTCGGCCCAGTGCTAGGTCCTTCAAGGAGTCTGCCCAGTCTTGCCGAGTCCTTCTTGAGGCTCGCACAGTGCAACTCCTTTTAAGGAGTCCGCATAGTCTAACTCCTTTCAAGGAGCCCGCACAGTCTATATAGTCTTTCAGGAACCTGCTGGCTCCTCTCTGTCTTGTTGGCATACCCGGTTGGGTATTACCCCGCCAGTCGGCAAGACCGCCGAATAGTAGCTCCGGCTGCACCCTAGCAATCCATTTTTCTTAAGAAACTTTAGGACATAGCACCGGGGCTTGAGCCGGCACTCCAGGCTAAGAGTGATCATCACCGGCCCATGAGCAATGTAGGCCGGTTCCAACCCCACCTCGAAGATAAGGAACTTGGACACGCGATGCAACTTGTCCTTTGAACTCATCAGCAAATTCGGAGCCTTAGACAGAGCAATGCTGACCTCGGCATCCGACCACCTGAACACCTTTTTCAAGTACTGCACTTTGGCGGTGATCTTCTCCTTGCTGCAGAACGCGACAGCCTGCACCGCGTACGGGAACATCCTAGAGCCACGGGGCACACCTAAACCATCAGCGTTCGCCACCATCAAGCGGACGCGTTCTGGTTGGTTGGTGAGCAAAGTCTGCAGACGGATGCATATCTTGGTAATATCGCAAGCACTTAGCCCGCACTCCCGCAGGAACGCGAAATTGGGCTTGACCACCTTCTCGAGGTTGACTGTGAGAAGGTAGGGCTTGTGCTTGATGGCGCGGATAAGTTTCTCGCAGGAGCCGAAGAGGGGCAGGTAGTACCGCAGCCTAGAGACTAGGTCTCTAAGGCGGAAGCGGGCGGGGAAGAGGGAGACGAAGCGGGCGATCTGAGGACGCGATAGACCGAGGCCGGTTAGATCGGCGGAAATGGGGGCCAGGGTCCTCTCCACGCCGGCGCAGAGAAACTGGGGGTCCCTGGCGACGACGGCGGCGATGTTGGCAGTGGAGAGGTCGAGGCCGGAGAGGAAGGCGAGAACGGAGTCGGGATTGGCGGGGGATTTGAGGTGGGAGAGCTTCGTGGAGGCCTTGAGGGCTTGGGCTCGCGTGAGGCCGCAGGTGCCGACGAGGTAGTCCTCGACGGCGAATCCGGGATTCGGGGAAATGGGCGGCGCGGTGGCGGAGAGGAGGCGGCGGAGAGAGAAGACGGGAGAGGTGGAGGGGGGAGAGAGGATATGGGAAACGATGCAGCTTCGCAGGCGGAGCATGGCCCCGGCGGCGGCTATTTTTGTTTAGCGAAGGAAATCGTTAGAAAAAGGGAACCCATCGCGAAGGTTACTTTGCATCTGCTCTCCTCGTGCCAAGTGGCGCCTTCTCCTTTGTGCTGTTGTTTGAATATTCGCCACGTGTCACAACCGGAGTTAAAGTGGGGAGGAAGAGAGAGAAAGGAAGGGTACGGGTGGGAGGGAGTTTCCCTTTTATTTTTTTTAACCGAAGATTAAAAACGAAATATCTTGAGAACCGTTTATCCAAATTACGAACCGTTTTCACTTTTGAACTCCTCGCGTCCAGATCTTCAAAACTAGATCCCATGTCGATAGGTTTTGACGAACTTTTTTTTGTACATCCAAAAGTTGAATACATGTACATACAGTTTGAACATAATTATACTCAGGGTTTGAACGTACTTGTACTTCCGCTGTCAACGTACTTCGTATTTCGTTTTCTGTGTACTTGTACTCCATGGGAGGGTAGCTTTTTCCCTTTTATTTTTTGAACCAAAGTTCAAAAACGAAATATATTGAGAACCGCTTATTCAAATTACGAACCGTTCTCACTTTTAAACTCCTCGCGTCGAGATCTTCAAAACTAGATCACATGTCGATAGGTTTTGACGAACTTTTTTTTACATCTAAAAGTTGAATACCTGTACATTCGGTTTGAATGTATTTGTACTTCGGGTTTGAACGTACTTGTACTTCGGCTGTCAACGTACTTTGTACTCCGTTTTCTGTATGTACACCCTGGTCGCTATACTCTGTACTTTCTGTTCTGTAAACTCTGTACTTCCATGTTTCTAACGAACTTTTTCATGTAACGGACAGTATGCAACGCGTTAACTTAGGCATTAGGGTAAGGAGGGTTCGTTGCCGTCGACGCGATAGCGTCGACGAGTGATGAAGCCTAGGTACCCTAACGTCTCGAGGCTGAGTCCGCCCGTACGCCGCGGTAGCGGCGACGGGGGACGAAGCCGAGCCGCTAGATCATGGAAAACTTGTAACTTATATATAACTTAGGGTTGGTGGAGGTGACAAGTAAGCCAACTTATATATCGGTATACAAGAGAGATTTAGATTTATTGTTTAGTTTGTACTACCTGTTATATACAGCTTGTATATCACTCTCTGTGTAATTTATACACTGTGATCTATTTTGTTTGTACTTCCTAATATATGCTTGAACTGTACTCTGTACTACGTGTTACATGTACTGTATGCATTAAAAATCCGCCACAGGAGCACGTAAGCGCAGCTTGGAAACGCGCCGCGGGGGGCTTCAACGTACGTGCTCGTAGGGCCATCGTACGCGCATGGAGACGTGCCGCGGTGGGGCTTCATACCGCGCGGCAGCTGCGTACGGTGCACGCGGGCGGCAGGACGGTCATACATGCGGGGCGATGTCCGCGCGTGCCACATGGCGCGTTAGCAAAACATGCGGTTCCCTTTCTGAGAAAGGGAACCCTTTCTGTAGTGCTACCCTTTGGCGAATTGAGGAGTGTCTTCTTTTTTCTAGTGATCGTGTGGTGGTGGGTTCTGACAATGGAAGCAGAGGCCGGAATTAGGATGGGCTGCTCTCTTGCTGGGCTGAACCCGTCATTTGCACGCCTAAGAGCATCTCTAGCAGTTCCAAAAGCAAAACCTTAAAGTAAGCATTTTTTTACAGTTTTGGATGAAAAGAAAATCTATTTCTGAGCCGACATTTTTTTAAAGTGAATCTAAAAAGATCCTCCAAAACCTCATGTTTCTAGTTTTGGAGTGGATTTATACGCTGGACAGTTGGCCGGAGAGAAGTTTCACGCCCCGTTGGAAAGAGAACTCTGTCATCGATAAAGGGCACTGTTTTCAACGCCATTCATGCGGGAATTTATTTTTTTTGAAGAAAAATATATCTCTCTGGACCTACTTTTAATTTTTTTATTAAGGTAAACCTAGACACGGTCTTCCCAAATTTCATGTACCCACTTTTGGAGGAGATTTTTACACTACGTTTGACGGGAGAGAGCTTCATGCCCAACTATCACTAGACTATGGGAAAGAGAACTCCGACGAGACTGTATCGTCGATAAAGGGCACCATTTTCAACGCCATGCATACGGGCATGCTCAGGTAGACGACGTTCATCTCGTCAGCTAGGTGACGGTCGTCGGTGACAAGAAGTCGAAGCTTGCCGGTAATGTCGCCGCCATGGCAGGTTCTCTCGCCGGCCAAGCGCATGCCTACTCGTGACGTGGGAGTACACGATACACGTTCTCCACGGTCTAGGCCTACAAGCCTGTACTCAGACGTCCAAATCTACTACTCCCTCCGTCCTAAAAAGGATGTTATTTATTTTCTAACTTTAAATGTATGTAAACACTAAATAGTATCTACAAACATTTAAATTTAGACAAAAAAATGACTCCTTTTTGAAACAGAGGTAGTAGTTCAAAAGAAGATCGAGATCTTATATGTATAATGGGGTTTCTTGAGTCTATTTATACTTGCACAGACAAAATCAATAAAGCAAGTACACACTTCAACCGAACGAGGCTCTTACCAAGTTGTATTACTAGACAAGGCCTGAGGCATCTTCACATTTTGCTAGGAACGCTTTCTGCCGTTTAGTTTCTTCCTCTAGCTTGATGCGCCGCCGACAAGAAGTGGAAGCTCGCCATGCCGGACAAGTCACGCCAATCAGGCCGAAAGACGAAGATCGCCGTAGCCAAGGAGACAAGCATAGTCCCGGTCGCGGCCAACATCAACTGTATGTACCCAAACGGGCAGCGCTAACTTACGCGCGCGACCGCTCGCGCGGTTTCCGACAGCGCGGGCGGTCATTCGAACTGCAAAACGACAACGGTCGGAGACGAAGAAGATGGACACGCCCCCGCCGCCACCGCCGGCCTAACAGTCTGCTCCCGCCACACGCGGCCGGTGGCGCTACCGCGCACGCCTCGCCGCCCCGCCCTCCTTAAATCTCCTCTCCTCCGGTCCCACTACAAGAAATATGTCAACTAGTGACCTTTTGTCAGTGACCCTGGAATAATTGGTCATAGACCTGTGACCATTTCGAACCAGTTGGTCATAGGCTATTTGGATGGGTTCAAACCTAGAAACATAACGACCATTTTGGTTAGAAAGGTCACAATCTTCTTACACAAAATGGTCATAATACTAGGGGTGTAAACGGATAGGATAATTTCCGCACCGAATCCTACTCCGAAACCGTTTTGAGGAATCCATATCCGATTTAAAGGAATCCGACGGATAAGGATATCCGATTCCGAAATTGACACCGGATACGGTATAGGATATGGTATGAAAAATAGACCCGAATATGGATTATCCGAAAATTAAATAGGATTATCCGATGATTTTAATCCGAATAATCCGATTTTCTACCGAAACGTCTAACCCCATAGAACATAATTAGTAGTTACTAAGTTGTAAAGTTCGCCCGTTAAATAAAAACTCACTTACATAGTGATTGTTACGACTATGGAGTACAACCTTGTTAGGCTATTAGCATATTGAATTATTATTTTTGGTTGTATGGTTCTCTGATGTACTTATGTGCGTATATATCCGATTAATTATTTTCCGCTCCATTTCCGCCCCGAATCAAGCATCATGGCTATTAGCACTTAGTCATAAAGTTTTCTGTTCCACATTTCTACAGATTTATTGGAAAAGTTTTTAAAATAGAAAATGAAAATACGTCTTAACAAAAGAAGCAGCTGAACTGGGCCGTCCAAGGCCAGCCACAGCCGGCCACCAAACCCTACCCGCAGCCCACACCCCCTCTCTACTTATCCACCCCTCCTTCCCCCGACAGAACACTAACCGTAACCCTCCCATCGCCTTCGCCGCCGCTTTCTCTCCCGTGAGCCACGCCTCCTCGTCGCCGCGACGATGACCCCTCCTTCCCTCAAGCCGCACGGGGGGCCCTGGCCTGCCCCAAGTTCCTGGATCATATCTCCTCGATCTGGATCGAGAACACCTCCTCTCCCTCTCGCTCAACAGCCGCAGCGAGCGAGCGCCGCCTCTGCCCACCACGCCACCTCCTTGCCTCAGCACGCCTCCGGCCGCACCACCTCCTTGCCCGACCGCGCCAGTTTGCGCTCTCCCATGAGCAAGGCCTAGCTCCTCTCGAACCCATCCTCTTCCCGTCTTCTTTCTCGCGACGGCGACGGCGACCAGAGGTCCTCTCGAACCCAGCGACCATGACGTCGCGGCTAGCTTGCTCGCCGGCACGCGCGCCCCCTTCGTGGTGGGTTGCACGGCATATCCATCAGAGATGGAAAGAAGTATGGGGCAAGCCGACGATGGCGTTCGCGCGGGATTGGGTAACAAGCACGTAAACACACGCGAAGTACCCAGGTTCAGGGCCCTCTTGTGGAGGTAACACCCCTACGTCCTGCTCTTCTTGTTTCTTATTGCTTGATCACAAAGTGCGGGCTACAAAGTGCTCCTAGAGCTGTATTCAGGTGGCAGCCGGCTGGAAGTCCTAGCCGGCTGGAGGTTGACGACGATTCTATCTGCCTCTGGTCTCTCTTCCTTCCCTTGGTTGCTTGCCTCACGCAGGAGGCTCTAGCCCGCCTTATATAGGCAACGGGCTAGGGTTTTGGGTTACAAGGAATTTACAGGATTGTCCCTATGACATCATCTACTTTCTGGGCCGGCTGGAACTCATTGCCATGATTCTGTACAGGGGATGCCCGACAGGAAGTACTGTTCACCGGGAGCGGTTATGCGGGGCTGGCCCACTGGTACGGAGCTGTCGGTTGGTACGTCCGGCTTCAGCCCAGCCGGACGTCTGTGTCCGGGTAGACGCAGGCGGCTTGATTCAGCCGGCGGGTTCCAGGCGGCGTTGTGCAGCCGGCACTGTTCAGCCGGCCCGTGGAGTTTGAAGGAGTGAACCTCTTTGGGGTATCCGGGGTTCATCTCCCCGACACTAGCCCCCGAGATCGTGGAGTCTTGCTAGCTTGTTGGGAAGACTTTGCGATCTTCCCCTTGGTCTTGGCTGTCGTGGTCGTAATGTCGAGGTTGGAGATAGGGCCGGCTGAAATTGGAGCCGGGTAAAGCTGAAGCCGGATGAAGTTGAAACTTGTGTGCGGGGAAAGCTCCGCGGGCACCCCTGATCTTGGCTGCATACTGTTGAAGTTGACGATGACTTGTTCAGCTGCGTGGGGCCGGAACTGAAGTCCTTGGCGGCCTAGCGTGGCCGACTTGAAGGCTCGGGTCGTGGCTTACGTCAGCCACGTTCCCACGTCTCGTCCGTCTGGAGGCTCTCCCCGGGAATCGAGGAAGAACGCATCGGCTTCGTCGCTGGGATCTTCTGCGGCAACCGCTCGTTAGTGGGATCCTTTGCGGGCGGCTCGGCCGTAACTTCACGTCACGCGTCGTGCGGAGGCACGTCTCCGCCCACGGCTCCTTGCTCGTAAAGGGGGAAGTGGGGAACGGTTCAGGCTATCATTCCCCATTCTCCTACCTGCGCTCTAGCTTCAGTCTTCTCCGAGATTACCTCCTTCCTTCGCATTCTACCAACGCTTTCTTCTTCTTCGCCGGCGGCGCCTCCTCTCAGATGGGGAATCGGACCTCAATGGCGAGCTCTGGAGCCTGAATGGGGTCCAGCGTCGACAGTGCGGAGCTCAAGAAGCTCCGCAGCGGGATGCTCATCGGCCGCAAAGAGGAGGTCGGGATCCGTGTTCCTGACGACGAGGAGATTTCGCCGGTCGCGGCGGTGAACGAGTCCGTGGTGTTCTCCTCGCACCTGGCGAGGGGATTGGCACTGCCGGTGAGCCCCTTCCTCCGGCAGTTCCTCGATTTCTACGGTCTGCAGCTCCACCACTTGGGGGCGAACAGCATTACGCTGCTCTCTTGCTTCGTCACCCTCTGTGAGGCGTACCTGGGCCTCTGGCCCTGCATGGAGCTGTTCGGGCTGTTCTTCTTCCTCCGCGCCCAGACTTGCGACAAGAGGTTGCGGGAGTGCGGATGCGTCTCCGTATCCACGAAGAATGTCCTCTTTCCCAAGGTTCATCTGCTCGAATCCGTCAAGAAGTGGCAGAGAAGCTACTTCTATGTTCGGAACCTCACGGCGGAGGACCGGATTGGGCTTCCTCGGTTTGTGAACCAACTGCCTGCTGACAAGTCCTGGAACCGGAAGGCACCTTTTGATGAGGGTCTGGAGGCGGCCGTGACGGCTCGGGTGAAGGACCTGATCGCAGGCGGGCTGACCTCCAGGGACTTGACGCTGGCCTGGTTGGCTAGACAGGTGTACCCGCTGCAGGCTCGGGCGCACAAGATGTGCTTCTATTCGGGTTTCCGAGATCCCACCCGGGCTTGCACGGAGGTCTTGGAGTTGAGCGAGTTGCGACGCTGGGCCGGCCAGGTGATCACCGACGGGATCGAGCGGAAATGGCGGTTCGGCGTGGAGCCGTTTTCTCGCGCGCGGCGCGCTCCGGTGGTTAGTTCCTTTCGCCTTTTCTTGTCTTGCGTTCCTTCGAGCCGGCTGAGTACTTATCCGGCTGGCGTGTCTTTGCAGATTTGCGATCTTCAGAGGGCCGAAGACCTTGACGTCGTCTTCGGGGCGGACCGGCCCGGTCCCCCCCCCCCCGAGGAGCAGGCGGCCCCTGGCGAAGAGAGTGCCTCCGACGGAGAGGCGGACAGTGAAGAGACCGCCTCGGATGCCGAGGCGGGTGACGATTCCCTCGTTGCATCTGATGCGGGGAGGCGGCCAGTTAGGCACGATGACTCCACGGAGTCGTCCGATGGCGCTGATGGCGCCGGTGTCGAGGACGATGACGATAGTGGTCGCGCCGTGGCGAGCCCCGCCGCGGCCGACTCTGATTCTGACCGGGCCGCCCGCGGGGGCCCGGGCTTGGAGCGCGGCAAAGCGGCGCCGGCTCCGGCTTCCCGTGGTAAGTCTCCCGCGCCCGATTTCGCCGAACAAAACAGCGGCGGGGGCGTGCGGGTATTTGTCGATCTCTCCAGTAGCTCCGAACCGGACTCTGAGGGTTCTTCTTCCGTGCCAGCCTCCAAGCCGGGCGTGTCCAGCCGCAGAACAAAGGAGCTGGAGGCGAGCATCCGGAAGGCTCGGTCATTGCCCTCCCCCCAGATCGTAAAGGAGAGGCGGTCGAAGGCGGCCGCCGACTCAGACGCGGGCGAGAGCGTCCGCAAGCGAGGTGGGTCGTTCATGAAGCGGGGTGCACTCCCCGCAAAGAAGCTTTCTTCAGTGTTCAGCCGGCCGACCACAGCCGGCTTGACGCCCGCTGGGAAATCGACAGCGGAGAAGAAGGTTGATGCTATCGTGGAGGAAACCAGAGCTAAATTCGCTGCGAAGCAGAAGGAGGAGGAGGAAGCGGAGAGGCCGGAAGCTCTTGCTGGTGGGACCAGCGCCCAGGTGGTTAATCCTACTCTTGCAGTTGATCCTGATTACGACTTGAGTGTTGAGGATATGGAAAAGGCTATTTATGCGGAACTGGCGCAGGCGGATTTGATCCAGGAGGCGATGGATGCCAAGATGACCGTGGAGCAGCTGGTTGCTGCCAAGGAGGCTGAGGCGAAGGCGGGAGCGGGCGCGGACGCCGGGAAGACCGCGGAGGCTGGTGCCGAGGTTGAAATGACGCTGGCTTCCGCGAAGCGGCTGGCTGACGACCTTGTCATTCCTGCAAAAGGCGCAGAGGCACCCTTCGGTGGCATGAAGCGCATGCCCGATGATGCGTCGGCTCCCCCGCCGAAGCGCTTGAAGAGGAGGAAACCCGTGGAATTGGGCACACGCGATGGGTAAGCCTCCGCCTTGAGGCGGAAATCTCGTAGTCTGTACTTCTTGGGGGTGACGCTTTCATCGTTTTGCAGGGAGCCACTCCCGACCGTGGTGGCGGCGACCAGCATGGTGGTGGAGCCGGCCTCGGGGCCTGCTCCCGAGGCCCCTGTGATGCAAGCGGCTGGTCCGCCTCAAGAGGCGGTGATGGCGAAGGCGGACGTGGAGCCGGACAGCCGGGTGCCGGCAGACGCAGCTCCCCTCGTGGTCGACTTCGACCCTCCGGTTTCTGGCAGTGGTGCCGAGGCGACGGTGGATGCCTTCAAGACAGTTCCTCGGCCCGGTGCCGGGGCCGGAAACCTCGCCTTCCCCACTCCTTCCTCGTCAGTGGTCGAGACGGCCAAGGACAAGGCCATAGCGGGGGCGACGGCTTCGCTCCCTGGCCCCCGTCAATCAACTTTGGTGTGCTCTCCTCCATATTCCGGGCCAGTGCTGGCTCGGCCCGATGCATCGGGGAAGTTCCCCCTCATCGTACTGGTGGAGCAAAAGGCCCAGGAGCAGCTGGCCAACATCGCGTTGCTCCGCTCCTCGATAGAGTACGGCTTCGCCGAGGCGGCTAAGGAGGCGATGATACTCAAGCGGGAGCTTGAGGTGGCTAAAGGTTGGGTTTCCCTTCTTGGTCGCATTTTTCGTCTTGGTACCTTGCCTTCTTCTTATGCGGCTCGATTTGATGATGACCCGGCCTCTTCAGGCGACACCGCCTCCCGCGCCGGCCTGGAGAGGCAGCTGAAGAAGAAGGACGCTGCCCGGGCACAGGTCGAGGCCGATCTCCAGACGGCGGAGAAGGTGTCGGAGGAGCGCCGCCTGGAGGTCGTCCGGCTGGGAGAGGAGGTGAAGAAACTGCGGGAAGCTGAGCAGCGAAGGTAGGGCGAGGTCGAGTCTCTCTGGAAGAATGCGGATGAACTGAGGCGCCAGCTGAAGGAATCCGTCGACACCAATGACCAGATCGTCCAGGCGGGAGCATGAGCAACTGGTGGGCGGCCTGATTAGGGAGGCTGAGCGTGTAAACGAGCTTATCCTTGGTAAGTGACGTTTCCTTCTCTTTGATTTCTTGCTTGGGATCTTCTACTCGGTCTCACCGGCTTGAAATGCAGGCTTTTATCCCGAAGTGGATGCGCAGGTCCAGAAAGACGTTGCCTCGGCGCACTCACGGCCGGAGTCCTCTGGCGCCGCCGCTGGGTCTGCGCCGACTGCCTCCTCCCGTCTTCTCCGATTTGGCCAAGAGTTCAAACGGCTGAAAGAAGCGGCCGGCGGCGTTCTCGAGAACCTATGGCCGGATGCTCCCCTGCCAACTGCTCTCCACAACCTGTCCGTCCGGCTTGAAGGGGCGCCAGCCGGCATCGACGAACAGGTGGAGATGGCGGCGCGTGGAGGCACCGACATGGCGTTGGCCTTGGTGAAGTCTTGGTATCCAAGCGTGCAGATGAGTATGCTGGTGGGTGGCTTCCGCACAGGAACGTCCCTTGCGAGTCTGCGTCCGGAGATCCTCATGGCTTCAGGGCGAATTGCCACGGCGGTGGACTTGACGAAGTTGGTGCCTGCCGAGCCGTCCACGACGGCACGGCCGACTGAAGACGCTGGAGCCGGCAGCGCTGCCGCCGCCACCGATGCTGCTGCTCCTTGATTTGCTTGCTCCCCTGGAATGCCGGGCGTACTTGTAGAACTTGTTGTTTTGAATTGACGACTAGTTTGATCTGCTGCTCGTTGTAATATGGATCTGTTTCTCTGCTATTAATTACTGCCCTTTGGACCGTTGTATTTGCACTTGTCGAGCCTTCGTGCCAAGATTTGTATCCATCTTGGTGATGATGATCACCATGTCTAGCCCCCGAATTTTGGGCCGGCTTGAGCATCGAGCCGGGTCAAAATTTTATGTCTCTTACTCATCTTGTACTTTCTTCCGTCGTCTTGATGACGTGCAGCCCCCGAGTCTCTGACTTGGGGTGTAGTAGTTGATCGTCCGGGTGTGCGAGGCCGGCTTGGCGGCTGCACAGCGCCCAGGGGTTTCCTGCCAGCTGACGGCGTGGCAGCCCCCGAGTCCGTGACTCGGGGTGTTATGTATGTACGTCCGGGTCTGCGGAGCCGGCTTGCCGGCTGTGCAGCCCCCGGGAATTTTCTGCCGGCTGACGGCGTGGCAGCCCCCGAGTCCGTGACTCGGGGTGTTGTAGATTTACGTCCGGGTCTGCGGAGCCGGCTTGCTGGCTGCGCAGCCCTCGGGAATTTTTCTGCCGGCTGACGGCGTGGCAGCCCCCGAGTCCGTGACTCGGGGTGTTGTAGATGTACGTCCGGGTCTGCGGAGCCGGCTTGCTGGCTGGCACAGCCCCCGGGAATTTTCTGCCGGCTGACGGCGTGGCAGCCCCCGAGTCCGTGACTCGGGGTGTTGTAGATGTACGTCCGGGTCCACGGAGTCGGCTTGCCGGCTGCGCAGCCCCCGAGAATTTTCTGCCGGCTGATGGCGTGGCAGCCCCCGAGTCCGTGACTCGGGGTGTTCTAGATGTACGTCCGGGTCTGCGGTGACGGCTTGCCGGCTGCGCAGCCCCCGGGAATGCTTCTTTGCCGCCTTGATCCTGCGCTGTGCTTTTTGCCTCCTCGGCTTCGCCGTCCTTTGTGTCGGTGGCCACGTGTCGCCCGGAGGCGGGGCATTGACGGTTGAGCTACCCTCGGGTCCCCTTATAAATAGTGGTACGGGTGCGTTCTCCTTGCTTCATCTTCTCTTTCACTTTGCTCCCCCTCATCCAAGCATGGCGCCGAAGAAAGAGGTCGGGGTGGATTCCCCCGCGGTGGCTAAGCGCGGTCGGGGTCGCCCGCCGAAGAAGGACGCCGGAGAGTCCTCCAATGCGGCGGTGAAGCGCGGCAGGGGCCGGCCGCCCAAGCTCGGACGCGGCGGTGGTGGAGATGTCGCCGTTGCGGTGGCTGGAGGCAAACGGAGCCCCTCTCCCGCCCGCTCGGAGTCTCCTGTGGGTGTCTATTGGGATGAGTTCCCCATTTCAGAATTCCTCTTGACGCTGTATGAGCCCATCCAGCGCATCCAGTGGCTCCCTCGGGCCGTCGCCGATGCATTGGAGGGGGAAGGCCCCTTCACATTTCTTCTTCATCGGGTTGGAGCTCGTCAGGGGCCTTGGGAGGTACATGCTCGCGTCATCGTCAGCCAAGAAGGTGGGGAGGTTCGCCGGCGGGCTGAGTTCTTCTCCGACTGGAAAGCTTTCGCTAAGTTCTTCCTCCTGGAGCCTCCCTTCATCCTCCACTTCCAGCTGAAGCGCCAGACTGGGGTCCTCTACGTCAAGGTCTTCGACGGCTCCCTGTGCCTCAAGGAGTGGGAGGAGAGCGATGACGATATGACTCCACCTCCCGCTTAGCTTTAGGTTATCTTGTAGCCGGCTTGGCCTGTAGGCGAGGTTGTCCGCCTGTGGACTTCCTCCTTTTGCTTATGTAATCTGCTCCCGGCTGTAAGCCTTTATTTATGATATTGAATGCCTTTCGGTTTTGCTCTTGCATTTGTGTGCTGTTGACCGGCTTGATCTTTCACGCGTCGGCCTGTGTCCGGGTTGAGATCTCCGAAGCCGGGAGGCGGCATTTTTGTGCGAGAAACGAAATGACGAAGTGGTTAGCTTGCTCTTTCGATTATGGAGAATATTTTTATTTTGCTTAGCTCAATTTTACACTCGCCTGTAGCCTTTCCCGCCGCCATTCGTGTGCACTTCACCGTCCAGCGGGATCATGCACACTACTATAACGTTAGGATCCGGTTTGTTGGGCCAGAGTTTTCTCAACCGGCAACGATTTCTATTTCTTACGTCTTTCGCATACAGTTAGCCTCCAGCTTATTCTCTTGCCGGCCTTAACCGGATCCGAAGAGTTAGCCGTTTAGCGTTGTGTAGTTAATCATCTGTAATAGGAGAAGAAGTTGCCGACTGCCGGCTTGGCCAAGTTTACAGAACAGCGTTTTTTCAACCGACAGTACATTCCCTTTAGCGTTTTTCGCGTGGTTGGCCCCCTCCAGCTTGTTCTCTTGCCGGCCTTAACCGGATTCAAAGAGTTAGCCGTTTAGGGGTTAGTCACGCTACACGGCCGCTAAAGGCAAGCTTGCCGGCTACCGGAGCAACCGGAAAGGAAATGCAGAAAAGAATTGCGAAAAAACTGCTCATGTGCTCATCATTCTCATTTCTTTATTGATAGCATGGGTGATACATACATGGTTCTTTCTCAAGTGTAGAATCGACGCAAGAGTGACGCATTCCATGGCCTTTCCGTTTCATCGCCTTCCTTGTCCATCGTGTCCTTCTTGTGCTCGCGGGCATCGATCAAGTAGTAGGCATCGTTGATGAGTGCTTTGCTTACGATGAATGGTCCCTCCCAGGGTGATGAAAGCTTGTGCATGTTCTTTGTGTCTTGGATTAGTCGTAGCACGAGGTCGCCTTCGCGAAAGCGGACAGGCCTGACCTGCCGGCTGTGGTAGTTGCGTAGTTGCTGCTGATATATTGCCGACCTTGATTCGGCAAGCTGGCACGCTTCTTCAAGCAGGTCCATCCCATCTTCATAGGCTTGTTTAGCTTGTGCTTCCGTGAACAAGACGATTCGAGGCGCGTTGTGCTCGATGTCAGTTGGCATGACAGCTTCAGCTCCATGGACGAGGAAGAAGGGGGTGAAGCCGGTTGAGCGATTTGGGGTTGTCCTTAGGCTCCAGAGGACGGAAGGTAGTTCTTCTTCCCACGCGCCGGCTGCCCGCTCGAGTGGTTCGAGCAACCGAGGCTTGATACCGGACAGGATGAGGCCGTTTGCCCATTCAACCTGCCCATTTGACTGCGGGTGCGCGACGGAGGCCACGTCAAGCCGGATGCCGGTCCTGCCGCAGAACTTGGCGAATTCTCCCTTGACGAAGTTCGACCCATTGTCCGTGATGATGCTGTTGGGGTAGCCAAAGCGGTAGATGATGCTCTTGAAGAACTTGACGGCTGTTGGTCCATCCAGCTTCTTGATCGGTTTGGCTTCGATCCATTTCGTGAACTTGTCGACGGCTACCAGCAGGTGTGTCATGCCTCCACTGGATCTCTTCAGCGGACCAACCATGTCTAGTCCCCAGACGGCAAACGGCCAGGTGATTGGAATCGTCTTGAGTGCTGAAGCCGGCGTGTGCTTCTGCGTTGTGAATCGTTGACAGCCATTGCAGAGCCGGACCAGCTGGTTTGCGTCCGCCAGTGCAGTCGGCCAGTAGAAACCGTGCCTGAACGCCTTGGCCACAATTGCTCTTGATGACGCGTGGTGGCTGCATTCTCCTTGATGAATTTCCTTGAGGATCTTGATTCCTTCTTCTTGGCTCACACAGCGCTGGAATATTCCAGAGACACTGCGCTTGTACAACTCGTTGTTGATGATGGTGTAAGCACTTGCTCGGCGTTTGATTTGCCTGGCGATGAGCTCATCCGCCAGGAATTCGCCATTGGCGAGGTAGGCGAGGAAGGGTTGGGTCCATGGCGGAGCTTCTTCGATGACGAGGACCTCGACGGCTTCCGGCTTGCCTGGAGCCGGCCCGGCCGGCTCCGCACCCGGCGGTTCGGATGGAGTCAGAGCCTGGGCATGGCATGATAGACGGCTTGTACAACTTCTCGAGGGCGATGCCGGGTGGGATTTCCTCGCGAAGAGAGCCAATGTTCGCCAAGGTGTCAGCTGCTTCGTTGTTGGAGCGGTGGATGTGATGAAATTCACATCCGTCGAAGCATCCCGCGAGTTGCTGGATGAAGAAGCGGTAGGCGGCCATGTTGGGGTCCTTGGCGTCCCAATGACCGGTGGTTTGCTGGACCACCAAGTCGGAGTCGCCGTAGCAAAGGATCCACTTGATGTTCATGGCCTTGACGAGCTGGAGGCCGTGTGCGAGAGCTTCATATTTAGCTACGTTGTTGGACGCCGTGAAGTGGATTTGTAGCACGTATTCGAGCCGACACCCTTTGGGTGAGGTGAGGACGATTCCGGCGCCGAGTCCCCAGTATCTTTTGGAACCATCGAAGTGCATGAGCCAATGCTGGTCGGAATCAGGTGGTGGCGGTACGTGGTCCGTCTCCGTCCAGTCGGCTAGGAAATCAGCCAGCTCCTGTGACTTGATCGCCGTTCTCTTGTCATATTCGACTCTGTGCGCCGTCAGGCTGATCGCCCATTTCGCGACTCTGCCGGTTGCGTCCTTGTTGCCTATGATTTCGGCGAGTGGAGCATCGCTTATCACCTTGATCGGATGCTCTTGGAAGTAGTGCTTCAGCTTCTTCGTTGCCATGTACACGCCGTATACGAGCTTCTGGTAGTGCGGGTAGTTTTGCTTCGACTGCGAGAGCACTTCGCTGAGGTAGTAGACTGGCCGCTGCACCGGTCGTTGCTTGCCGGCTTCCTCTCGTTCCACCACCAAGACGACGCTGACGACTCGGTTGGAGGCGGCGATGTACATGAGCATGGGCTCCTTCGGAGCCGGAGGTGCTAAGACCGGGGTGGTGGTCATCGCGCGTTTGAGTTCCTTGAAGGCGGCGTCGGCCGCGTCGCTCCAGACGAACTTGTCAGTCTTCTTCAGCAAGTGGTATAGCGGGAGAGCCTTCTCACCGAGCCGGCTGATGAAACGGCTGAGGGACGCCAGGCAGCCGGTGAACTTTTGGATGTCCTTGACGCTTCTTGGCTGTCGCATGTTGTCGATGGCGGCGATTTTCTCCGGGTTGGCCTCGATTCCCCGTGCCGACACCAGGTAGCCGAGTAGCTGTCCGGCTGGAACACCGAACACGCATTTCTCCGGGTTGAGCTTCATCTGGAAGCGGCGCAGGTTGTCGAAGGTTTCTTTGAGGACTGCGAGGAGAGTGTGCTTCTCCTTGGTCTTGATGACGACGTCGTCGATGTAGGCGTGCGCGTTACGACCAATTTGGTCATGCAGGCATCTCTGCATGCAACGCTGGTATGTTGCCCCCGCGTTCTTCAAGCCGAACGGCATAGTGGTGTAGCAGTATGGGCCGTATGGAGTGATGAAGGCGGTCTTGATCTGATCGTTCGGGTTCAATGGAATTTGGTGATAACCGGAGTAGGCGTTGAGGAGGGAGAGGAGGTCGCAGCCGGCTTTGGAGTCGATCACCTGGTCGATGCGCGGCAATGCGAAGGGGTCCTTGGGGCAGGCCTTGTTGAGGTGGGTGTAGTCGATACACATCCGCCATCGCTTGTTCTTCTTTTCCACCATCACTGGATTGGCTAGCCACTCTGTGTGTTGCACTTCCTTAATGAATCCGGCTGCGAGCAGTCGGGCTATCTCTTCTCCTATTAATTGTCTTCTTCCTTCCGCGAAGCAACGTAGAGACTGTTTTACCGGCTTGGCATCTGGCCGGACGTGCAGAGAGTGAGCCGGCTCGCCCTGGCACGATGCCGTGGAAGACCGTCCGGCTGGTGGTCAAACTGGACTCGGAGACGCCCAGCTTCTCCAGCATGTCGCGGTAGAGGATGTTGATGATGCTGCCTCCGTCGATGAGGACGCGTGAAAAGGTGCAGGCGCGCTTGGGGGAGATGATCATGGGCTCCAGGACTAGAGCATAGCCGCCTGGATTAGGCATCAGCTCCGGGTGGTCGCTGCGATCCCACGTGATCGGCTCTTGCGACCAGTTGAGGTATTGGGGGACAGGTGGAACCACAGCGTTCACCTCCTTGAATCGCTCGCGCCGGCTTCGCTTGTCGTCGCGCTCGCTGACGAACACGATGTAGGCCGCGTCCGGATTCCGGTATCCGTCTAGACCCCTTGGTGGCGGAGATGGAAGGCGTTCCCTCCTTTGTTCTTCGCGTTGGCGATCATCACGATTCCCGTCTTCACGTCGCCTGTCATCGCGTCTCCGATCATCTCGTCCGGCTTCATCCGGAAGCGGAGGCGGATTTCGCCGTTCGTACGGTGGCGGCCTTGGACGGCCAAGGTTGCACTGCCTGACGGTGTGGTTCGCTGGCCGGTCGCCGTGGTTCCGGCATGGCCGATCGAGTAGAGACTCGTAGTTGTTCTTCGCCCTTGTCCAACGCATGTCGCCGCTCGTCCTCATGCGGCGGTTGTCGAAGCCGCCTGCCGGCCTTCCCTCGGTGGTGGCGACGACCTTGGGGTCGACGCGGTCGTCCGTGGACTTGCGCTTGCGGGATGCGTCGGAGTCTCACCGGGTTGATCTTCCTCCCTCCTGGTTCTCCGTCCGGCTTCGGCGCGCAGCCGGCTCTGCGGTGATGATTCTTCCGGCTTCATCTAGTCGGATCGGGTTGGTCATGCCCGCGTCGGCGGTGGCGTACTCGTCGGCGATTGCCATGAGCTCCGCCATGGTCTTCGGGCTCTTCCTCAGGAGCCTATGCTTGAGTAGCGTCTGATCCCGGCAGCCTTGAATGAAGAACTGGACGGCCTGGAGCTCGAGGACCCCCTCGCAAGAGTTGCGTAAGCTAGTCCACCGGGTGAGGTAGGCACGGTCCGACTCGTCGTCCTTCTGTTTGCACAGCGCGAGCAGCTGTGCGTTGCCGGGGCGCAAGTAGGTGCCGGTGAAATTGCGGTTGAACACTTCCTCGAAGTCCAGCCAGCTGTTGACGCTTTCAGCCGGAAGGCTGTTCAGCCAGGTCCGAGCCGATCCCTGGAGCATGAGCGGCACGTAGCGTACAGCCACTCGCTTGTTGCCGCCTGCGATGTTGACCGCCGTGACGTAGTCGGCGAGCCAGTCCTCCGGCTTCGCGGTGCCGTTGTACTTGGGCGTGTCCCTTGGGAGGGTGAATCCCTTAGGGAACTGCTCGGTCCGGATGCGAGGTCCGAAGCAGCGATGTGCGGCGATATCTTCTTCCTCGATGATGCTTGACCTCTTGAGCGCGTCGATGCGGTTGCGCGCGTCTTGGCCCGTTTCGGGCCCAGTGGTCCCAGGCGCTGGTCGATGGTGACCTTGTGTCCGACTCGTTCCTTGACGCTGCGGCCGACTGGCGGCTCGTTCCGGTCGCCGTCTTCACGCCGCCCAGCCGGATCGCGGCCGTGATCACGAGGATGTGAACTCACGCTCCTCTCGCGATGAGCTCGTGGTTGCTTGTCCTTCGCCCTGCCGCGGCTCGTGGATGACGCCTCGACGGCATGCTTGGACTTGCCGGTTGCGTCGTAGCCTGGAGGTGGATCATGATGCCCCCGGCTCGCAGTTGCCTCGGTTTCGCGTTGCTGTCGGTTAGCCGTGGCGATGAGCTCCTGGACCCGGCGTGCTTGTTGACGTAGTTCCTCACCCTGAAGATGGGGTAGTTCCACTGCTGCCGCCTCCGCAGCCTTCATGTTTTGCACCGGGCAGCTGTACTCGGGCAAGACGATGTCCGAATGCTCGTGCGGATAGCCAGCACGGTTCAGAGCACCGCCGAGATCCCCTCCTTTGCGCCTGACTTCGTTCAGCTTCTCCGTGTTGCCTCTTGCCGGCTCGAAGCCATGGATGGTGTTGTACTCGCGCATCGTAGCGTTGAGTCGGCGCTGTGTCGATGCGAGGTGGAGAGCCTTGTCGTACATCTGTTGACGCATTCTCTCGAGATCAGCCGCCGCCTTGGCGGGATCCGCACCCGGCGCGATGGGGGTGCTTAGCAACTCGAAGTTAGCTTCAAGGTTGCGCTGGAAGCGAGAGGGTTCTCCAGCTTCGTGAACAGTTGCGGCGACGTCGCCTCCTGCCGCCACGTGCTCGACCATGTGCACCTCGGCGTAGACGTTGAGCTTGGCGTCGTTGCAGTCCGTGTCGCCGGAGCAGAGGTAGCCGAAGGTGGAGTCGCTATCGCGGATGCTGGCGTCGAAGACCGAAGGAGCCAAGCACGAGTAGACCTCCTCCGGGTACTCCTTGGCGGCGACGGCGACGTAGACGTAGAAGTCACCGAGGGTGACGACGGTGCCTCCGCTGGTGAAGCCCACGTCGGCGAAGCTTCTGGTGTTGTCGAGGACGCACCCGATGGAGCCGATGGAGAGCACGAGGCCGGAGACGACCCGCCGATCATCTGCGGTCCGGGATCCCGCGCAGAACGTGATTCTGCTCGCCGCTAGCCCCACGGTGGGCGCCAAATGTCGTGGTGGGTTGCACGGCATATCCAACAGAGATGGAAAGAAGTATGGGGCAAGGCGATGATGGCGTTCGTGAGGGATTGGGTAACAAGCACGCAAACACACGCGATGTACCCAGGTTCAGGGCCCTCTTGTGGAGGTAACACCCCTACGTCCTGCTCTTCTTGTTTCTTATTGCTTGATCACAAAGTGCGGGCTACAAAGTGCTCCTAGAGCTGTATTCAGGTGGCAGCCGGCTGGAAGTCCTAGCCGGCTGGAGGTTGACGACGATTCTATCTGCCTCTGGTCTCTCTTCCTTCCCTTGGTTGCTTGCCTCACGCAGGAGGCTCTAGCCCGCCTTATATAGGCAACGGGCTAGGGTTTTGGGTTACAAGGAATTTACAGGATTGTCCCTATGACATCATCTACTTTCTGGGCCGGCTGGAACTCGTTGCCATGATTCTGTACAGGAGATGCGTCTACCCGGACACAGACAACCGACATGAATTACTATTCACCGGGAGCGGTTATGCGGGGCTGGCCCACTGGTACAGAGCTGTCGGTTGGTACGTCCGGCTTCAGCCCAGCCGGACGTCTATGTCCGGGTAGACGCAGGCGGCTTGATTCAGCCGGCGGGTCCAGGCGGCGTTGTGCAACCGGCACTATTCAGCCGGCCCGTAGAGTTTGAAGGAGTGAACCTCTTTGGGGTATCCGGGGTTCATCTCCCCGACAGGGACGGTGACCTGCGCCACCACGACGCCACGGCGCCGACGCAAGCTATAGCTGCTACACGCTGCCAAGAGCTCCGTCGCCCACGCGTCTCCTCTGAGGAGGTGACGGAGGCTTGTGCGTCGGCGTGGTTGGCTCCGGCTCCCCGCTGACCTGCGCCTCCACCTGCGTCGCCGTCCCTGTGAGGTCTCCCCCTCTTCGGCCGTAGGTGAGACTCCATGTCCTCGATCTGCTGAAACTAATACATTTGTGCAGTAATTGTCTGGCTTGTAATCAAATTTCATTACTGTAATGTACCTCAAGTTTATTTTTCTATGAGATGCCCAAGTCCTGTAATTGGTGCTTTCATGTGTGTTAGCTGATGCTCATGACCTGATGCTTGATGAATATAGCATGTGCTCCCTATGGATATATATGCATTTGTTAAGTTATTTTTGGCGCACACTATGACCTCAGTTCCTTATGTCAATATTTTCTTATGTCAATATTGCCTTATGTCAAAGGATCAATTGATCTGAAATCAGTTCTTGTGTATTTAGATGTTGGTTCAGTCATAATGATTCACATGCATTGAGCTACTAGTCTGTATTGCATTGATCTTTTTTCAGTAACTAATTGGCTAATCGTGCTTCCAAATATCCAGGCTTTCCTTTTCCAACTTAACCTACTTCGTCTGTTGGGTTTGAATAGTATGGCCCAGATAAGCATGTTGAAAGACACCACATCAGGGTAAGAATTTGTTATTGAAATACACTGGTACATGTTCTGATTTACCTTTTTATCTGGATTGCTTTCATGCATTAATGAAGCTTCTCAGTGGATGTCTGCTTAAGAAGTGATATAAAAAGGTAAATAGAGAAAGAATGGCCGATTGTTGGTAATAAACTAGTATCTTCATTCCATTCCCAATCAAAGCTAACAATGAAAAAAGTAAAAACTAAGACCTTTCCATTTAGAAAGTTGAAACCCTTGGTCATTTAAAATATGGGAGGTCCACCTGGACTGCTGTGTGCTTTATGCTTTAGAAAATGTATAACTGGCTGTTATACTTATTTAGAATAAATGTGGAAGTTTCTCTAGCAAATGAATGAATGAAAATAATATGCTTGACTCCAACCAGTTCAATCTTATTGACATATGCTAATGTGTGTAGTTTACTGTTTTTTCTTACTGCATGTAAATAATTTTGGAAGACTATCGTTTACTGTTTGTATCCGGTTGACTGATGGCATATAATGCCTGCTGCTGCTTAATCTGAACCATCTTTCTTTGAATTTCTTCAGCTGAACACGAATAAAAGATCACCAGATTACAGTGAAGAATCCACGTCTCCCTCACCATTGCTATTTCCGAGAATCATATTATGCCCTCATTGGCCGTGGAGTATCATAATGGTCCTCCCAAGGTGTAAATCTTTGAAAAGGTAACAGTCCTGCCAATCTGCCATGTAATTGTTATCTATCACAGCATCTCAGTTTTGTAGAACATTACTCTGCTTTAGTTTATGTTGTTCCACAAATGCATGATCTTGATCAGTTTACTTGTTTTATGACTTGCTGATCACATGTTTCGCTGGAGAGCCTTTAGTTGAATCTGGAGTGGACTACTATTAATATAGAAGTGAATGTACTTGATTTTTAAAATTAAATAAAATGTAAACTAATTTTCAAATAGTTAATTGGTTATTTGTTTAGGTCTGATACTATCTAGGGGAAAATCTTTATATGAGAAAAACATATCGTTTTACTTAGTTATGCATGATGCCTCTAAGCTGTATAAGACCTCACTGTGTTAGCTTATTACGGTGCATAGTGCAGTCCTGCGATATGGAGTTTCCTGTGATATTGTTGGTGCAAATATTGTTTTTTGTTATTGTTGTATTTTATATTGTTCCTAACCATTTTGGTCTATAACATGCAGATGCTGGCATTCGTTCCTGTTTCATCACGAGCTCCATGACAAAGATGGAAGGCAAGAAGCTTAGAGTTCTAGCTCATTGTAGCTAGTTATACTTCAATATCTTGTTAGATTTTGCTATTTAGTTGTGTTTTGGTAACTGGATGTCCTGGATGTCTGATGTGAACAATGATTGATTGTAAACTTGATGTGAATTTTGTTTGATTGTAATTTGCCAAAGCTGGCAGTATGCTCAGTTTGAGTTTTTTCAGTATTGGAAAATTGATATTTGTAGAATGATTCTGATATGTGGAACCCACTGACTAAACTGACCTGCCTGCTTTGTACCTGACAATTGGGACCCACCTGAAAAGTGGACCCACTTTTTTGAGAAAAAGAAAATTATAATCTATTGGGCCAAAAAGGCCACGGTCCAAAAATAAAACCCTGAAATGATAGGCTAGGCCCATGTAGCTGTCCAAACTTGACAGAAAAAACTATATAAATGGGCCGAATTGTTGGGCTAGGCCCATATAAAACACCAATCTGGGCTGGGCTGATTTTTGATCAATGACCTTCTCATTTGGTCACAATATTGCCACGTTGGATTGGCCACGTTGGATCTGACGTGTCAACGGCTGGCAGCGTATGACCAAAACAATGGTCATAAATTTTATGACCCTCTAATTTGGTCATAGACGGTTATGACCATTTTCACTAAAAAGGTCATGATCGATCGTTTTAGTCGCTCGGTATGTGACCATCGGTTTTTGGTCACAGAGGGGTCATGAATGGAAATTTGTGACTTTTTAGTAACCAAAATGGAGGGTCACCAGTCAGCAAATTTGTTGTAGTGTCCGCCGCCGCCCCCGACCATCCCTCTAAATCCCCCTTCTTCTCCGGTTCTGGCGCGCCACCCTGCACCCCCCTCGTTATGGGTTGCTCGGCTTCGCCTCGCCGGCGCCTTCTCCTTCGTGCCTCCCTGGCGGTCGGCGCGGCGTCGCCGATGCCGGCTCGGGGATGGGGAAGAAATAGAAAGAAAGGGGATGAGGAAGAAGAGGAATGGGCGGGACCCACCGCGAGCGTCAACGCGTCGTGGAACTGCGCGACGGCTCGCGCTCTGTAAGCAGTTTCGTACCCAAAAGCATATTGGTCATTTAGCAATTTATTAATTAACCTTTGAAAAAAATGGTTTTGCTAAGTGAGATTTTTCTAAATTCTCTGTTGATTGACTTAAAGCTAGGAACATCAACAAAGTTGTGTGAAAAAACTAACATGATTATTTCCACCTTATTCGTACCTGATCTGGCCCTGAGCCGATTCCCTGAGATGCCTGGAGCTGTTTGTTGATGTTCTTGCTCCGGACTCCGGTGGTGCTTGCTAAGGTGAAGGTGGATCATGGCCGTGCAGTACGAGAAGACGATGGCGTTGACGACGAGAACGTGGAAACCCTCAGCTGACCAGAAAACCATGATGGAGCAGAGAAAGTAAATAAACATGAAGATTGTCACGGAAACGTGCTGCCCGCGTGGATAATCTACGTGTTGTCGCAATCCTCGCCGTCGGGGTGTGGCGGCGTCGATGTTCCCGCCGGCGAGGGCTGCTGCTGTTGCCCTTTGGTGATGGTGAATTGGTGATCATCTCCGTTGGCGTTGAGGTGATGGTCGACCATCGACGTCGAATGGGAAATTACCAGCTCCATGCTGGCAGAGGAAGATACCTATGTCAATTTTTTTTCATGTGTGTTGATTACATCGATTCGTTGTTTTTTTTTTTGGCAAACTGACAACTTTATTTATTAGCAACCCAAACAGTGTACAGATTGCAATCTTTCAAATGGAAGATTTAGGTTTTGTAACACAAGGCTGACTCGACAGAGAGAAGGAAGAGACATGTGAATTTTACATAAGAAAGATGGCGTGGAATCTGATCGCCTCCTGAAGGCGCGCTTTGCCAGTGTGTGAGCTATTTTGTTCTCATTCCTGCAAATTTTCATTACCCTGTCAGATTGCAGATTCCAAAACCTGGCACAGTTGTGATTCGCTTTTGCTGCCTCCACTAGGACCTGACAATCAGAGAAGAAACCGACATTTCTCCAAGACAATATGTGTGCTGCCAATGTTGCGAGGAACATCGCCTGGGCTTCCGCTTCAAGGGTAGATTTAGCTGTGATGGATATTGCCTGGATGTAGACTAAAAGCTTGCGCATAGGGTGCTGCAAGTAGATGCCTATCGCCGCCATGTCACCAGCCATCGCTAGATTGTAAGCAGCATCGGAAAACGCTTTGGCAGGGCCGAGCCAGCAAAATCTAAGACCTTGTTTGAAACTTAAAAATGGGCCTATACCACTAGTAGAACATTTTAACTATTCAACAATTATAATGTATATGTCATAACGTCTTACATAGCAATTACATAATTAAGAAGCATACCTATTCAACTCCCCGTTGCAAAATGTTTATCGGTGGACACTCGCGTTTGTATTATAATAAAAATGTTCATAGCCCCCTTTTGAGCTTTAATCAGAACTTGTTCCTTTTCTTTCCTTTTGCGCTTTTCGGTACTTAAGATTTTTGAAACACTAAATACAGTAGATAAAATAGCAAAATCAATTAGAGTATTAACAAAATTGCTAATTAGTTTAACGAATCGCCACGGAACTCACCTAGTTGTGATGCAGCGTTGCGCCGTTGGCCATTGCCGATTGGCGGCCTCCGACGGCTCGGGAGTCGGGATTCAGGTAGACTAAAAGACGACTGGCGATGGCGACGCGTTCCGTTCCGCGGACTAATCGATCAATTCAGGGCGAGGTCGGGAGGCGACGAACCGCCGTGCCGCAAGCGACAAGTGAGTTCCGTCCGACGCTTCATTTCAGGAGTAACGATTAGTCACTAATCGATCAGATCGATTGATTGAGCGAGCCAAGCAGCGGCACGGGGAGCCAACGAGTCGCGGCCCAGCTCAGGCCCAACAACTCTTTATGTTTTTTGTTTTTTATTTTAGTTGGCCAAATCAATAGTAGACTTATATAAAAACTATGGGCCCCTCAAATTCGTGGGCCCTGTTCAGCTGCACACTTTGCACACCTATAGGCCCGGGCCTGCGCTTTGGGACCTGCATGCAAAGAAGCAATAGGAGGTACATGCACTACAACTGTAGGTACAGCCTCTGGTGCTGTAAGAATATGTGCTTCCTGGAGCATTGTGTGTTCTTGCACAACTGATGAGAGAAGTGCAGCAGCTGCATGACACTAGTAGGAAAAAGCCTACCGCTGGCGAACCCAATTTGCCTACCGCTGGTGTCGTGGGGATACCTTCCGGGTACCCCACGGTGGTGGTACCTGGGTCACGCCAAGGGAAGCCCATTGAAGCCCATGAAGTGTACCGTGTGGCCCAAGTAGCTGGTTAGGCCGGTGATGACTTTCTTTATCTTGTAATGTGCGATCCGCACCGTCCACCCGAGACCTGGCCTGTGATATAAAGGCCAGGAGGGTGCGCCATCTAGGTCAACCAAGCAGCAAGCAAACCCTAGCGAGATTGCACCTCGCCATTGTAGCCACCTCGATAATACCAGACAAGCAGGAGTAGGTCTTTACCTCACCTCGAGGGGCCGAACCTGGGTAAACTCGCCCCCTGTTAGCCGTCACAGCCACCAACGTTCATACTCTCTCCCCCTCAATCAACCCGGGGTACACAACCTTGGGATTTGCCGAGTCCACTGCTCGTCAATTGGCGCCGTCTGTGGGAAGAACAGATCGTTGGAATCATGGTTGCGCCGGCCTCATCTGCAATGAAGAACAGCATCAGCGCCAGGGAGTCGATCTACACCGGCTTCCTCGAGTTCGTCCACCACTCGCCGGCGGATCTCCCGGCGTACGCTGAGGTGCAGCAGAGCACGTGGATTACCTTCGGTAGTCTGCGCTATCTGGTGGACAGTCGCGGAACGCTCCGGCCCACGCTGGCCACGTTGCGCGCGACGGACGCGCCAGCATCTACATCGACTGCGCCGACCGCGGCTTCACCCGCCGCGAAGATCGCATCTACTGCGGCCACGGCGATCGCGTCATCGACTACCGCGAAGATCGCGTCCACCTCGACTGCGTCAGCACCATCTACGACCGCATCAACGGCGACTGCGGTGACCACACCCGCGGTCACCAGAAAAATCGCATCTACTGCAACCCCGGCGCGAAACAAGTCTACCCCGACCTTCTTGTCCGCGCCCCGGATGAAGCCAAAATCTACGCCAATCGCGCCTCCGCATCGCGGAGTCGCCAGTAGCAGTGGCCGTGGCACCCGCCACGTCGCTGTGATCTTCGACTCTGAGCATAGCTCGGACGAAGGAAGCAGGACTGGGAGCATCAGCCCCACTCGACAGGTTTACCCCGCACAAGTTTATATGGCCAGCCCAGCAAGATCCAATGGCGGGGAACCCGTATACCCGCTGGAGGTGACCATGCCGGACAGGGTGACAAGACTCACCATCACTCGGGAGATGGCGATCCAGGCCATGAAGCATGTGGACGAAGGCACGTTCCCTTCACCAGATGAACCCCGAGAAGACCAACTGGCGGTCCAATACTTGCTTTGGAAGGAGTCCGAGCGAGTCCGCCAAGAGAAGGACCGATCTGATTCGGCGCAAAGAATTAGCCGACGCGTCGAGTGCCAGGAGGGCAGCACACTCGTTCTTGGCCGGATCGGAGGAAGTCTCGCAAGGAGGACGTCACAAGGCTCGCATGCCACGGGTGCCAGGAGCTGATCGCGTCCACCTCACTCGCAATCTGGAGTCGTCATTCATGACAGAGGATGCGGACGGAATCCCCGTCCCCAAGACACCCGCTTCGGCCCTCATGGCGGTCGAAACCTACCTGCGACTAACACAGCCGCCGGAGGGTGATGCCCACGCCCGCCTTCATAGGCGACAAATTCAATCCCTCAGGGAAGTCGAGGAAGTCCTGGCAAAGTCAGCACCAGCAGAAAGGGTGCACGAAAATCGAGGCCGCCGCGATCGTGAACCCGCACCACTTGCAGACCCAGCCCCAATTCGACTGCGACAGCCGCAGCCAGGCGAAGATGTCCGTAACGTCGTCGCACAGAGAAGGGTGGACCGCAGTCGACGGATGCGAGCGGCGAGTGCACAAGCCAACGACTACGACGACGATGACTTCGAGCCACGCGGAGCCGCATGTTTCAGCTTCAACATCCGTGACACGAAGATGCCCAAAGGCTTCAAGCTAACAGCGGAGACACCCAAGTATGACGGGAAGCAAGACCCAAGGGACTGGCTGGAAGACTACCTCATCGCGTGCAGCTGTCAAGGTGGTACTTCGACTACTGCCATGCAGTACATCCAGTTGATGCTCATGGGATCTGCTCGCGGGTGGCTCAACACTCAGCCCAGGGACGCTTTCAGCACCTGGGATGAGTTCAGGAACGCCTTCGTGAAGAGCTTTCTGGGGACATACGCAAGGCCAACAACCCTCATTGAGCTCCAGGCGTGCAAGCAAGGTCGAGACGAGCCACTCCGTTCGTACATCCAGAGGTGGACCTTACTTCGCAACACCATGGATGGAGCCACCTCAGAGGACAGGGTAATGGATGCATTCATGCACGGCGTTTACCGCCGCGACCTCCGTGAGGAGTTTGGTAGGCTTAGGCCGAGGAACATGATCGAGCTCATGCAGATAGCCAACCAGTGGGCAGATGGAGAAGACTCTGTTCGTGATGCACCGCGGTCTCCGAGGCAAGAAGCAGGACCTAGCAACTGGCGAGAAGGGCGCCTGAAGAAGAAGCCGCGTTACGTCGGCAACGACTCGATCGAGTTAGTAGCGGCGGGATTCGAAACCCCCCGTGAGAGTGAAAGGCAGTACAACCAGGACGGTGGCAGCGGCTACCATGGAGACGGAAGTCGCAAGCGCGAGTGGCGGAGACGCCCACTGACCGAAGAAGAAGAGTTAGAGCAACCCTGCAAGCATCATATGTTTAGGGACCCAGAACATGAGAACGAGCCACTGTACCTATATGTGGCAGCCACGAACAGGGTGGTCAGTACCGTACTCGTAGTCGAGCGGGAGGAAGAAGGAAAGAGTCACCCTATTCAGCGACCTGTGTATTACCTCAGCGAGGTGCTAACTAATTCCAAGCAGCGATACCCGCACCACCAGAAGCTGGCATACGGAGTCTTCATGACGTCCAGGAAGGTGGTCCACTATTTCTCCGAGCACCCGATCACGGTGGTAAGCTCCTCTGCCCTATCCGACATCCTCACTAACCCAGCCGCGACAGGAAGAGTCGCCAAGTGGGTTGTCGAGTTAGGGCCATGGGGGCTGAAGTACGCACACCCGAAGGCAATCAAGGCCCAGGTCCTCCCAGAGTTCACCACAGAGTGGATAGAAGCACAACTGCCCGACGAGCCCGACTTGTCCAATGCATGGACAATGTATTTTGATGGATCCAAAAAATTCAACTCAGCCGGAGCAGGAGTCGTGCTCATTTCACCTAAAGGCGACAAGCTGAAGTACGTGCTGCAGATGAAGTTCTCAACTCCTTCCAACAACGAAGCAGAGTACGAAGCCCTGATCCACGGCATGCGGATGGCCCAGAACTGCGGCGCCACTCGCCTCATGATCTACGGCGACTCCTACCTGGTTGTGCAGCAAACCATGAAGCAGTGCGATGCCATCGCTGACAACATGATAGCCTATAGGGAGCTGTACAATCAACTGGAAGGCCTCTTCGACGGCTGCGAACTGCGGCACATCGGCCGCAAAAGCAACGAAGAAGCTGACGTCCTGGCCAACCTAGGTTCGGATCGAGCTCCGGTGCCACCCGGACTCTTCCTCGAGTGCATCACACAGCGCTCAATTAAGATCCGGCTCCAGCCAGGACCCTCTACATCGACAACAAGCACCGCCAACCCGCCAAGCACGGAGAAGGAGGTCATGGAGATAATGCTGGTCGAGCCCACGTGGACAAGCCCGTATCTGGCCTACATGCTGCACCAGCGGCTGCCGGAGAACCCAGTCGAAGCCAAGCGCATCGTCCGCCGTTCCAAAGGCTTCACCATCATCAATGGCGAGCTCTACAAGAGAAGCATCTCAGGAGTCCTCCAAAGGTGCGTCGATCCAGCCGACGGCCAAGCAATCTTACTCGACATCCACGCCGGCATATGCGGGCACCACGCAAGCAGTCGAGCACTGGTGGCCAAGGCCTTGCGAGCAGGGTTCTACTGGCCCACCGCAATGCAAGACGCAGAAGAACTGGTCAAAAAGTGTGTTGGCTGTCAGGAGTTCGCCAACAAGCCGCATGCGCCAGCGTCGGCACTGAAGACAATACCACTCGCGTGGCCCTTCGCGCAATGGGGACTCGACATGGTAGGTCCCTTCAAGAAATCCTCCCCAGGCGGGCACACTCACCTCCTGGTGGCAGTCGACAAGTTCACGAAGTGGATCGAGGCGGTCCCAATCACAAGCTCAACCGCAACCTCAGCGGTCAACTTCATCAGGTCAATCATCTTCAGGTTCGGTGTGCCGCACGGCATCATCACCGACAACGGGACGAACTTCACAGCCGAGGAATTCAGGGATTTCTGCTCTGAACAAGGTGTCAAGCTCAGTTATGCATCCGTCTCGCACCCGCAGTCCAATGGGCAAGTCGAGAAGGCCAACGGCCTAGTCAGCAAATGCATCAAGAAGCGTCTGCGAGTACCATTGAAGCGAGCCGCAGGAGCCTGGGTGGAGGAGTTACCAAGTGTGCTGTGGAGCTTACGCACCACGCCAAACAGATCTACCCAGTATACACCATTCTTCATGGTGTACGGTGCGGAAGCAGTCCTGCCCTGCGACATCAAATTTGACGCTCCACGAGTGGTGGCATACGACGAGTCTGATGCGGAAGAAGCACTTGAAGATGATGTGGATGTCTTAGATGAAGCACGCAACATCGCCCTCAGCCGCACAGCTGTCTACCAGCAAGACCTGCGCAACTACCACGGTTGGCGACTGCGGCCTAGAGCATTCGTCCCAGGGGACCTGGTTCTCCGGCTCAAGCAGAAGAAGGTGCACAAACTCGCCTCCCCATGGGAGGGGCCATACATTGTGACAGAGGCAATCGGCAACGGAGCTTACCGCCTGAAGGACTCGAAGACAGGGACAGTCTGCAGCAATCCGTGGAACGTGGCACAGTTACGCCGCTTCTACGCCTGATCGACCCCAGCTTGTAAGCTTCACCTTGTTAAGTAGCAGCAGGTTTCTTACGCACTCTTTCCCTCGCCAGGGTACCTAAGGGGACTGGAAGGGTTTTAACGAGGCGGCCTGTTTGCAAGAATCAATAAAGATATTTGAAGGAAAAGACGTGTCATTTCTTCCTTTGCGAGCAATCAACCTAAATCCTAGGCCGCCACTCGAACCACTCGGGGGCTCACGCCATACAGGTCTAAGTCCAGCCTAGGCCGCCACTCGAATCACTCGGGGGCTGCGCCGCACAGGCATAACTCGAAAACCCTAGGCCGCCACTCGAATCACTCGGGGGTTCGCGCCATACAGGTCTAAGTCCAGCCTAGGCCGCCACTCGAATCACTCGGGGGCTGCGCCGCACAGGCATAACTCGAAAATCCTAGGCCGCCACTCGAATCACTCGGGGGCTCGCGCCATACAGGTCTAAGTCCAGCCTAGGCCGCCACTCGAATCACTCGGGGGCTGCGCCGCACAGGCATAACTCGAAAATCCTAGGCCGCCACTCGAATCACTCGGGGGCTCGCGCCATACAGGTCTAAGTCCAGCCTAGGCCGCCACTCGAATCACTCGGGGGCTGCGCCGCACAGGCATAACTCGAAAATCCTAGGCCGCCACTCGAATCACTCGGGGGCTCGCGCCATACAGGTCTAAGTCCAGCCTAGGCCGCCACTCGAACCACTCGGGGGCTGCGCCACACAGGCATAACTCAAAAACCCTAGGCCGCCACTCGAACCACTCGGGGGCTCGCGCCATACAGGTCTAAGTCCAGCCTAGGCCGTCACTCGAACCACTCGGGGGCTGCGCCGCACAGGCATAACTCAAAAACCCTAGGCCGCCACTCGAATCACTCGGGGGCTCGCGCCATACAGGTCCAAGTCCAGCCTAGGCCGCCACTCGAATCACTCGGGGGCTGCGCCACACAGGCATAACTCAAAAACCCTAGGCCGCCACTCGAACCACTCGGGGGCTCGAGCCATACAGGTCTAAGTCTAGCCTAGGCCGCCACTCGAACCACTCGGGGGCTGCGCCGCACAGGCATACTCGAAAATCCTAGGCCGCCACTCGAACCACTCGGGGGCTCGCGCCATACAGGTCTACGAGTGCAAAATCACACATTGTACATTAAGCGAATAACATCACATGGGCATACATACATGCATATTTACGTTACAAGCTAACATCATACAACAACAGACTGCTATTCTTACTCTACAGGTTCCTCCTTTGGCGCATCAAGCGGCCCCACAAGCTGCTCGCTGAAGGCCTGGACTTGCTGAATCATCTGGCGCGCAGCCGCAAGAGTATCGGCGTAGTCACCTGCTCCAGGCAAGCCGCCAAGCACCTTGTCCAAGGGAAGATGGGGCCGATGCATTCGAACGTACGCCAGCGCCACGTTCGCCCCGGCAACAAGCTGGGTGTGCACGACTTCCTTCAACGCCTTGACTTTACCCTCATGGTACCTCTCCAGCAGCGCAGCCAGTCCGCTAGGTTGCTCGTTGTGCGGAAAGAACACCTTGTTGACGTATCAAGTAAGCCAACGGGCTGATGGAGCACCCGGACAGCTCTTTCGAGTGCAACTAGGATACAGTAAGCTCTGAGAGCCGAGTCGACTCGACAAACTCGTTCGAGTGCCAGACAAATACGGTAAGCTCCATGAGCTGAGCAAACTTACGCAGTAAGCCAAATTGGCCAAGTACGTAGTAAGCTTTACCAAGCCGATGACCCCCGAATTCATCATTCGAGTGGATGAACAGCAAGTAAGCTTTCAGAGCTGAGCTTAAATCAATTTAGTAGACCATCAAGGTTGAGTACAAAGTAAGTCGAGCAAGGCCAGTTTTGACTCGGGCATTTCGAGTCATCTTTTTACTCCCATCGGGAGCGGACTTTTCGACTGAAGAAAAATTGAGTTTAACCTCAATTGCAAGCAATTCAGCTTAATCTCGGGGGCTACTCCCATCGGGAGCGCTGTTCGCGCACCCGATGACTAAGGACAACGGCAGTCGAAAGTTGGCGAATCAAGAAGATCATGAGGCGCACCCGATTAGTCAAGACGATTGCAGCCGAAGGTTGACTTGTAAAGGAACCAGGTGGCGTGCCCGGAGGAAGGAGTCCTTTACTCGACTCTGCGATTCGACTAAGCACTCGGGGGCTACTGTCGTGGGGATACCTTCCGGGTACCCCACGGTGGTGGTACCTGGGTCACGCCAAGGGAAGCCCATTGAAGCCCATGAAGTGTACCGTGTGGCCCAAGTAGCTGGTTAGGCCGGTGATGACTTTCTTTATCTTGTAATGTGCGATCCGCACCGTCCACCCGAGACCTGGCCTGTGATATAAAGGCCAGGAGGGTGCGCCATCTAGGTCAACCAAGCAGCAAGCAAACCCTAGCGAGATTGCACCTCGCCATTGTAGCCACCTCGATAATACCAGACAAGCAGGAGTAGGTCTTTACCTCACCTCGAGGGGCCGAACCTGGGTAAATTCGCCCCCTGTTAGCCGTCACAACCACCAACGTTCATACTCTCTCCCCCTCAATCAACCCGGGGTACACAACCTTGGGATTTGCCGAGTCCACCGCTCGTCAGCTGGCGAACGTGTGGTTCGCCAGTGGTACTATCGCCAGTGGTAAGGGGTTACCGCTGGCGAATGCCGCGTTCGCCAGTAGTCAGGCAGGTTACCACTGGCGAACCAAAAGGTTGTTCGCCACTGGTATATTTTTCAGATAAAAAAAACGCATCCCGGATCGAGCTAGCTAGCAGGCCATCTGCTCCGGCTCCCGCTCGAATCCATGTTGGGGGCGAGCCATGAACAGCAGCACAACCGCCACCTCTCCGGCGAGTTCCAGTTCCAGGATGAGCTGGCCTCGCTCTTCGCGCAGCGGCAGCCGGGCTCGTCCTGATGCAGCAGCAGCCGTGGTTCTTCGCCGATTACCTACAGACCCCAGCCCTAGAGGACTACGGCACCGACGCGTTCGGCGCCAAGGACTTCGACTTGCCGGCGGTTGAGGAGGTGGTGAAGAGGGAGATGATGCAGGCGGTACGCGGTGCCGTCGCGGACGTCACGGGGATGCCTGGCGGCGGGCCGAGCGGGACGCCGCACAGCGTGTCTGTGTCGTCGACCTCGAGCGACGCCGCACAGCCTATGGCACTAGGAGGCCGGCGGTGGCAGCAGGTCATAGGTGGAGGGAGCTACGGTCCTCCTCTCCTCTGCAATCCATGGAGGAACAACGAACGAGGAAGTAGAGGAGAAGGTCAGGCCGGCAGTGACGCATGGGAAGCGGTGGCGGTTGTCGCGCCGCCGCTCGCCGTCGGGCTCCGGCTCCGTGACGAAGGGGAGGTGCGCCTGTGGCAGCCCGGCGTCCCCGCTCGACTACAGCGGCGGTTCCGGCTCCGGCGCGTCCACCAGCGGCGAGGGCGAGGACAGCGCCTTCTGCTCGCCACCAGCGCCGGCGGTCGCCCGCGCACATGCTGGACCCAGCATCCCGGCTTCTTCCTTAGCCAAGGTACGTGTGAGAGAGAGAAAAGGCTGGCGGCGGAGGGGATCGATCCCGTGAGAGAGAGAAAAGAGATGGAGGGGTGAGAGAGAAAATGATGGAGAGGAGGCGTGTTGGTGTGAGAGAGAGAAAGGGATAAGGCAAAGATTGTTTAAAAAAAAGATAAGGCAAAGATCTAGTGGTGTGGTTCGTGGCGGGGGCGGCGGCAACATGTAGTGCTGGTGCATAGAAACTCAGGTTCGCTGGTGGTACCCTCAGTATCACCGGCGAACACATAATATGATTCGCCAGTGGTAGTCAGTGCCGCCGGTTTGCTATTACCGCTGGCGAGCCAAAAAGCTCATTCGCCAGCGGTACTTAACCTACCGCTGGCGAACTAGCATCTCGTTCGCCAGCCGTAGGTGGCCCTGCAGGAGACGCTCCGGTCACGTACTTACCACTGGCGCACAGAGCAGCTTGTTCGCTAGTGGTAAGTTAAGTACCACTGGCGAACCACATTTCTCGTTCGCCAGCGGTATTTAGCACTGGCGAACTGTATATTTTGTTTGCCAGTGAGGGCCCGGCGGCTATATCCCTTTTCCTACTAGTGTGATGAACCTGTGAAACTGACCATGACTTTTTGTTGAACAAATAATCATTGCGTGCTTTCCAAATGCACCAAAGCAAAGTGAAGATTTTATCAATAGAGACATCATACTGAGCGGTTTGTAGCATATGTTGGATAATGAATGAAGAATAAATAGCAGAGCTAAAAGCATCAGTTCTAAGCCCTATTGTTTTTTTTGAAATGGGGCAGAAACCCCAGCCTCTGCATCCTCGGATGCTCACAGCTTTTATTAAAAAGTTTGTAGGTTCAAATGTTACAGTTCAAGGGTCGCATAAGGTCGATACAAGAATCAACCAACGAAAGAAAACATGCACATTACAACTAGCCATTTCCTAGTCGATTAACATGCTGCCAGGTAGCCCGGCTAAAGATATCCCGAACGACCGTCTGGAGCCGTATGCATCCAATAGCCATAAGCGGCCGCTGATCCACCGGGAGGAGTAGAGACCATAGCTGAATCCAGTAGGTAGCCATATGAATAACCTGCAAAATATGAAACATGTTCTTTCTGTTAAAGACAATATCATTTCGGCAATTCCATATCGCCCAACATAAAGCTGAAACACCAATTCTGATTCTAGCTTTAGTTTTAGCATCAACTCTATTCAACCAATTACCAAACAAATTAGTAACACTAGATGGAGGGGGTATATTGTATGTACTAAAAACAATACGCCATACCAAACGAGCTAACGGACACGTGATGAACAAATGATCTACAGTTTCAGGAGACCCACAAAAGACACAATTCAAATCCATTCCAATTCCGTTTGGCAAGATTATCCTTCGTGAGCACCACATTTTTTATTAAGCAACCACATGAAAATATTTATTTTTAAGGGTATCTTGAGTTTCCAAAGATATTTCCGATGAAAAGGCGCATGCGTATTCATCATATCCTCGTACATTGATTTAACCGTAAAAACACCAGAATTTGTGATCCGCCACACAAAGGTGTCCTTTTCAGCTGTCAGCTGCACCGAAAATAAATGGCTACAAAGATGTATCCACTCGTCCCATTTCACACTTGTTAGCAATCTTCTAAATTGAATATTCGAATGCTGATGGGATAAAACGTGTTCAACAGTTACATTTCTCCGTTGAACAATATTATACAGGTTCGGATATTGGTGTTGAAGAGCAACATCTCCCAACCAAATATCCTCCCAAAGCCGAGTGGACTCTCCATTCCCAATTTGAAAACGACCTCTATTAAAGAACTGATCTTTAACACGCAATAGACCTTTCCAAAATGGCGAATCAGTAGGTTTAGCTTTCACTTCCGATAAAGTGTGTTGAACTAGGTATTTATTACGCAAAAGCTCCTGCCACACACCATCTTCTGACAACAATTTAAAAATCCATTTTCTTAATAAACATGTGTTCTTGATGTCCAACACCTCCACTCCTAAACCCCCATGATCTCTTGGTTGACATATGATGTTCCATTTAGTAAGTCTGTATTTTCTCTTTTGTTCATCACTTTGCAAAAAAACGTGATCTAAACACATCTAACCATTTTCTTACCCCCTTAGGTATCTGAAGAAAAGACAACATGAACATGGGGAGACTAGTTAGCACTGAGTTTACTAGGACTAGCCTATCCCCGTATGACAAGAGTTTCCCTCTCCAGCATCCGAGTTTACCTTCGAAGCGACTCTCAACTGGATTCCATTCCGCATTACGTAATTTTCGGTAATGGATCGGCACACCTAAGTACTTGAAGGGCAAAGAACCTGACTCGCAGCCAAACAACTCTCTGTACTGCTGCTCGCTATCTTTAGCAGTGATACGTGTCAAACGTATCTATAATTTTTTATTGATCCATGCTTGTTTTATGTCATTGACACATATTTTTGCAATCTTATTATATCATTTAAAGGCATTTTATTGGACAAACCTATTGACAAGATGCCTAGTGCCAGTTTCCTGTTTTTTTTTCATGTTTTTGTTGCAGAAAGTTACTTCTGGAAATATTCTCGGAATTGGACGAAAATTTATGGAGATTTTTTATTGAAAAAATAAGGACCGGAGCCAAAAGGGCGACCCCGGGAGGGACCCACAGGCCAGGGGCGGGTCCCACCCGCGGGTCTAAGAGGGGCCACGGCCGCTGCCCACCTCTGCCCCTCGGGAGTCCCCTCACGACGCCCTTTGGCCTATAAATTGTCCCCGAAGAAAAAACCCTAACCCCCGAAGGATTTTCCCAAATACGATACAGAGCTTCGCCACCATCGCCGACAAGTTTCGGGGGTTCAGAAGGTCCTGTTCCGGCACCCTACTGGGAAGGGGATTGATACGTGTCAAACGTATCTATAATTTTTTATCGTGCCATGCCTGATTCCCATCATTATTACATGTTTATGCCACATTATTATATCATTTTGAGGCATTTTATTGGACTAACCTATTGTTAAGATGCCCATTACCAGTTCCCTGTTTTTGAGCTGTTTTTGTTGCAGAAAGTTACTTCTGGAAATATTCTCGGAATTGGATGAAAATTTACGGAGATTTTTTATTGAAGAAATGAGGAAGGGAGCCAGAAGGGCGACCCTGGGGGAGGCCCACAGGCCAGGGGCGGGCTCCCACCACGGGTCCAGGTGGGGCCGCGGCCGCCGCCCTCCTGCGCCCCTCGGGAGTCCCCTCACGATGCCCTTTGGCCTATAAATTGTCCCCGGCGAAAAAACCCTAACACCCGAAGGATTTTCCCAAATACGATACAGAGCTCCGCCGCCATCGCCGACAAGTTTCGGCACCCTGCCGGGACGGGGATTGGCCCCCGGAGCCATCTTCGCCGCCACCGCTGCCTCCGGGATGAGTTGTGAGTAGTTCCCCCGTGGACTACGGGTTTGTAGCAGTAGCTAGATGGTACTCTCTCCCCCTTGTTGTTCAATACCATGTTCTCGTGAGGTTCCCTACATGATCGAGATCAATCCGATGTAATATGTGTTGTGTTTGTTGGGATCCGATGGATTGGCACGTTATGATCTGATTATTTATGTTTATGAATTGTTGTTGCTGCAATGTTGTTATGTTTAATGCTTGTCACTAGTGCACAAGTGGCATGATCTTAGATTTGGGCACGTTATGTTTGCATGAATATAATTGATGCTTAGATCGTATCTACAAGTTGTATGCACCTGTTATTAGTCCGGAACCGAAGACCTCGAGTGACAGAAACGGGGACATCGATGGGAAGGGTTAGTAACTTGAGGATTACATGTGTTCATTGTGTGTTAATGCTTTGCACCGGTGTTCTATTAAAAGGAACACCTTAATTGCCATTTGTTCCTTAATTGGCCCAGCTGAAACCGGATGGCAGAACAAAAGATGTTGTGCGAATTCTCATTGCGAGTAGTTACAACTATATATGGAATACATGTCTACGTATGATTGATAAACTGAATGCTTTGTCATAATTAATTAATTAGTGCAATTCTGTCAATTGCCCAACTATAATTTGTTCACCCAATGCATGATTATTTGCTTAGGAGAGCCGCCACTAGTGAAACTATGAACGCCAGTCCATATTTCTCCATCATTACTTTCGTGTTACGATTACTATTGTTCTCAAATCACTGTTGCTTTTACCTCTCTCGTGTTACTTGTGCTTCTCCAGGTGTGGCTGAATTGACAACTCAGCTACGAAGACCTCTAAGTATTCTTTGGCTCCCCTTGAGTCGAATCAATAAATTGGGTTATACAACCCGTGAAGACTGTTGCGATCCCCTACACTTGTGGGTCATCAGGGATCGACCGCCGGAGCCATCTCCATCAACACCGTAGCTTCCCGCGATGAGGAGGGAGTAGTCCCTCACCGGGGCTGAGGCTTATACAAGTAGCTATGTGGTTATCTCTCTCTACCATGATGTGATCTTCATTGTGATCATGAGCTTTGTTAGTATAGTTGAATACATGATGTTTCCCTATGTGTAATGGATATGATTTTGCTCAAGTGGTGTCATCTAGTATAAGTTCAGGAGTCACCGTTGTGATCACGGTATCTCGGTGATAGTGTGGGTGCCGTGTGTGACTCTAATGATAAAAGCTTAGAGGGATCTTCATCATGAGTTTGTTCTTTATTATTGTTGGATTGAATAGATCATGAGGTTTCTTGATGCTTATTGAAGAAAGAGACTATTCAAGAAATATGTTGTGGTGTTTGTTAGTACTATCTTTGGATGCAGATAGTGACAGCATGAAGTGTCCATAGATGTGGAATACGAACTTTAAGGTGTGCTTTTCATAGCCCTACGCAATTCTCATCCTATTTGATCCACGAAAGAATGATCTCCGAGTAACGTCTACCATGCATGTGTTTTTGTGTGAACTATCATGTGTTTAATTATGTTAATGATATTGAGAGTAGTCACTAGTGAAAGTATAAAGCCTAGGCCTTGTTTTGAAGCATTGATACACCGTTTTTAGTCACTTTTGTCACTTGTTTGCTTGCTGCCATTTTTATTACAGAATTACAAAATCACCTTTTACCATCCATATCACTTGCATTTTACTATCTCTTCGCCGAACTAGTGCACCTATACAATTAGCCATTGTATTAGGTGTGTTGGGGACATAAGAGACTTCTTATATCTTAATTGCAGGATTGATTGAGAGAGGATACGTTCAACCTCTTTCTCCTGTGGATTCGATAAACCTTGGGTTACTCACTTAAGAGAAATTTGCCGCTGTCCTACAAACCTCTATGCTTGAAGGCCCAACAAGTCTACAAGAATAGAAGCGTGTAGTAGACATCAAGCTCTTTTCTGGCGCCGTTGCTGGGGAGGGAAGGTAAGCGGTACTCACTCTCCCTTCAACAAAGCTAATTTCTAGCATCGTTGTTGAGAAGGTGTGTGCTTGAAGGTATCTTATTTAGATCTTGCAATTAAATCTTTTTGTTTCTTGTTTTTATTTTACTAGTGGCTTATGGAAGGTTGTCCTTTAAATTTGTTTTTTGAGAGTGACCTCTCCACCACTCCCGTGGTGGATAAGGTTACTCCACCTACTGAATGTATTCCTTTCAAAATACTGATGGGAATAATTGATCTTGTTATGACTAATTGCTATGCAGGAGATGGAGCTGTCCATCCTAGTAATCATCTGCTTTATATTAAGGAATTATGTGATTTGTTTGAGATTGCAGGTGTTTCAAGAGAGGTGATCATGAGGAAATTATTTTCTTTATCACTTAAGGAGAAAGCATTGGAGTGGTATAGGCTACTAGACAATTCTCATTTGTTGGATTGGAAGGAGCTTATGTCTCTCTTTTATTCTAAATTTTATCCTCTAGAAATTATATCTATAATTTTTGGCCACATGATGGAGAGAGCATAGCTCAAGCTTGGGGGAGATTAAAATCATTAATACTTAAATGCCCTAACCATGAGCTTTCCAAGGATATCATTGTTAATAATTTTTATGCAAGGCTATCTCGTCATGACAAGGAAATACTTGATTCTTCTTCTATGGGTTCTTTTACAAGTAAGAAGATTGATGCTAAATGGGATCTTATTGAAAAGATTCAACACAACATTGAAGATTGGGAGATCGACAAAGGTAAAGAGTCATGTATAAATTATGAGTATGATTGCATTAAGTCTTTTG
The DNA here is from genome assembly GCA_012064385.1 of Puccinellia tenuiflora. Lineage (NCBI taxonomy): Eukaryota > Viridiplantae > Streptophyta > Magnoliopsida > Poales > Poaceae > Puccinellia > Puccinellia tenuiflora. Next base: position 711,547 of record QRDG01000380.1, read on the forward strand.
TTGAAACTGATAGTTTTATTACGCTTAGTGCTAAGTTTGGACTTGACTCTCGTATAGTTGTTGATATCTATAAATCTTTTGCTTCTCATATTAATATTCCTAAAGAGAAATGGTCTAAGCATCATGAACCTTTCAAAGACATTTGCAAACAAAATGAAATTGTTAATGATGATTGCAATAGACATGATCCAATCACTACAAATAATGTTTTATATAAGCATGTTAATTTGTGTGGAGTGCATAGACCTTGTGAAAGCACTCGGGTTGAAGAAGATAAATATTGTAAGCAACATAAGCATGAAAGAACTAGCAAATGGCTTAAGGATTTATATAAATTTGCAAGAGAATTAAATGAGCTCTATCCTTTTATGTGTGAACTTTGCAATGAAGAAGGTCATTTTAATTTCCAATGCTCGTACTTTCATGATAGAACTATTAGCCAGTTTTGTGATAACACGATCACCTCTAGTCTTTATGATGAACTTAATTTATTTTTGGGGTGTGAAGAGTTATCAGAAAAAACTTCTTGGTTAGATAGGAATACTTTTGGGACGAATAGCATTCTTCAGGGAGCTTATCATTATTGTGTTGTGAATTGTTGTGATAATGCTTACATTGCAAAAATTAGAAAAGATAGCACTTCATCAAAGTATAAAAGTAAAAATGTTTCTCATGTTGCCAATAATGAAAGGGAGAGATTCTCCCAAGTTTCTCCTGTTTTTCTAATAATGAATCAGATTATGTGGAGAAGCTTCCTTTCCAACCACTCCCTCCTAAGGTGGTGGTGGTGAAGAAGAAGAAGAAGAAGAAGAGAGGGAGGAGTAAAAAGAAAGAGGAAATGGTATAATCCCCTAAGCATATTTCTCCCATCATGGTTGTTCCTAATGAGTATGAATCAAAAATTATTAAAGATGATCCGCTTGATTGTATTCATTATTATCTTGATCTTAAATCTATAGGTGTCGTGGTATTGTCGAATCTAGCCAGGATAGGGGTGCCATCCGGCTAGGTATACACGCCGACGGTAGAGAGAAGATGTGGGGGGAGGAACATAGCGGGATTCCGGTGACGGGATTACACACAGTTTACCCAGCTTCGAATCACACGATGGTGGCGTGATCCTACATGCTGCTATAAATCACTATAATGCAATATAAGCCGATTACAATGATGTGTGTATAGCCTGAAAGGCTTGATTGTGAGGGTCTGAGATCCTGTGAGGTTATGCCCTAAGGCATCCCGTAGGCCGGCTTATAAAGGCGGCCGGACCTAGGGCTTACAAGGAAAGTGCACCGACTAAGGTAACAGGAGTCCTAGACTAACACGGCTTCGTTGTCTTCGTCTTGTTCACCAAGCCGGATGGTTACTGGGCCTTCGTCTTGGATCCTCCTTAGCCGGCTTTGCCTTCTCCTTACGCTTCAGCATACTGGGCCGCCCGGTAAGCCAGCCGGCATTACCACCTGTGGGCCACCCTGGTATACTGGAATATGTACATGTCGATGATACCCCTATTGGGTATATCCCCGACATTAGCCCCCGGAAAGTTTTGAGTTCTCCAGCGGCCGGCTTCTTCGACGGGCTTGAAGTAGTTTCGCCTTTATCGTCTTGTCTTGGTTAGACCGATGTAGAACTTGAAGCTTTGCCGAAGAAAATTATCCGACATGTACTGCCGAACTGCCATCGTCTTAATTGCCGTTTAAGACGGATTGACCAGGACGTCCGGGCTGATCGATTTTTTATCGTGTCGGCTTGTGTCCAGTGGAACTCGTCCGATTTCCATGCTTCTGAAGTAGACCGCGTCCGGTCTGCTTTCAGAATTGAGCTGTGCCCGCTGGTGCCGGCTTTATTGTCCATTAGGAACACAGTCAATTTGCATGTCTCAGAATCGAGTTTATTCCAAACAGTGGATGAAGAAAAAAGCTTCCATGTCCTGGTGGATGTAGCCCCCGAGGCTCATGTCGGCTTATGAAGTAAGGCGGCATGAGACTCAGAAAATCCGATGGCTGTAGCCCCCGAGCGTCGAATCGAAGTACTCGAAAGTCGGGTCGATGCTCAGCAGAACTTGCGTCATTGTAGATCCAATGGTTGTAGCCCCCGAGGATCATGTCGGCTTATGAATTATGGCGGCATGAGACTCGATGCAGCCCCCGAGCTATCCATCAAAACTGTAAGTTTCGACGGACTGTAGCCCCCGAGCTATCCATCAAAAATGTAATTATGGCGGCATGAGACTCGACGTAGCCCTGTTACCCGGCGAGATGTTCTCATCAAGCCTCATGCCGACATGAGCCTCGGGGGCTACAGTCCGTCGAAACTTATAGTTTTGATGGATAGCTCGGGGGCTGCGTCGAGTCTCATGCCGCCATAATTCATAAGCCGACATGAGCCTCGGGGGCTACAACCATTGGATCTACAATGACGCAAGTTCTGCTGAGCATCGACCCGACTTTCGAGTACTTCGATTCGACGCTCGGGGGCTACAGCCATCGGATTTTCTGAGTCTCATGCCGCCTTACTTCATAAGCCGACATGAGCCTCGGGGGCTACATCCACCAGGACATGGAAGCTTTTTTCTTCATCCACTGTTTGGAATAAACTCGATTCTGAGACATGCAAATTGACTGTGTTCCCAATGGACAATAAAGCCGGCACCAGCGGGCACAGCTCAATTCTAAAAGCAGACCGGACGCGGTCTACTTCAGAAGCATGGAAATCGGACGAGTTCCACTGGACACAAGCTGGCACGATAAAAAATCGATCAGCCCGGACGTCCTGGTCAATCCGTCTTAAACGACAATTAAGACGATGGCAGTTCGGCAGTACATGTCGGATATTTTTCTTCGGCAAAGCTTCAAGTTCTACATCGGTCTAACCAAGACAAGACGATAAAGGCGAAACTACTTCAAACCCGTCGAAGAAGCCGGCCACTGGAGAACTCAAAACTTTCCGGGGGCTAATGTCGGGGATATACCCAATATGGGTATCATCGACATGTACATATTCCAGTATACCAGGATGGCCCACAGGTGGTAATGCCCGCTGGTTTACCGGACAGCCCAGTATGCTGAAGCACAAGGAGAAGGCAAAGCCGGCTAAGGAGGATCCAAGACGAAGGCCCAGTAAGCATCCGGCTTGTTGGTGAACAAGACAAAGATAACGAAGCTGTGTTAGTATAGGACTCCTGTTACCTAAGTCGGTGCACTTTCCTTGTAAGCCTAGGTCTGGCCGCCTTTATAATCCAGCCTACGGGACGCCTTAGGGCATAACCTCACAGGATCTCAGACCCTCACAATCAAGCCTTTCAGGCTATACACACATCATTGTAATTGGCTTATATTGCCTTATAATGATTTATAGCAGCACGTAGGATCACGCCACCGTCGTGTGATCCGAAGCTGGGTAAACTGTGTGTAATCCCGTCACCGAATCCCACTACGTTCCTCCCCCCACATCTTCTCTCTACCGTCGGCGTGTATACCTAGCCGGATGGCACCCCTATCCCGGCTAGATTCGACAATACCACGACAATAGGCACTATTGAAGAAGATTATGGTATGCCTGTTACTTATTGTGATGATCATGATTGGGAAAATAATACTACTTATGATCTTGAAAAACTTTTTGGCATCAATTTTGAAAATGATGATATTGATAATTGCTATACTATTGGGAATATTCATGTTTTTTCTAATCATAATGTGGAAAACCCCAAGCATGGGGATGATGGGTTTGAAAATCCTTTTGGTATTGAAAGTCATGATGATTTGTTTACAAAAATATATGCTTGGAAAGATGACTATCCCCTTGCTTATGATGATATTATGCCTCCAGTTTTTGATGATTGTTGTGATGATAACTATGCCATAAAGAAAAATTTTAATCATCCTTATGAAACTTGTCATAATTATTACTCTCCTACTGAACATCATCTTTCTTATATACAATTAGTCTATCATGTCCAAGTTCTATATGATACTCCTACTCTCAATGCTACTAATAATAAAGATTTTACTTGTGTGGAGAGTAATAATAATACTTTTATGCATGTGAATCATGAGAAAAATACTTTATGTGATGGTTATGTTATTGAATTTTCTTATGATTCTACTGAAAGTTATTATGAGAGAGGGAAGCGTAGTTATATAAATTTTTATCTTATGAAGATTCCCCTCTTTCTGTTGAAGGGTTTAATGTTGCACTTGCTTTGCCTTCCTATGTTTAATGCTATATGCTCCAATGATTTATTCTCTTACAAGATGCCTATGCATAGGAAGTGAGTTAGACTTAAAAGTGTTTGATATTTTCTTTTTGATGCTCTCTTTTGCGTTTCAATTCTTATTCCTATGAGAGCATAATTAAAATCTCAAGCCTAGCTAAAAGGCTATAATGAAAAGCGCTCTTGGGAGGCAACCAATGTTTTCTTTTTTTTCAGTTTTGTTTTGCTTTTCTTGAGTCATGAAGTTGTTGCCTCTGTAGCAACTTCATTGTATCTTTTTATTTTGGTTTTTTGTGCCAAGTTTAGCCTCTAATGCATTGAAAGTGCGAGGTATTGTTTTGTTGTCCAGAAACAGATTTCTGTCCTTCACTGTTTGAAAATCCAGAAAATCCCTGGATTTTATCTTTTTCTGATATTTTTAGACAGAAATCCTGATACTTTTATATATCTTTCGTTAGTTTTGAGTTTTCTGATTTGAGCTACAGCAGTGCCTCGAAAAAATCAATCTTTATAGACTATTCAGTTTTTGACTGATTCTGCTTTTATTTGTATTCGTCTCTTTTACTATCGTCAAATGTGATACTCTTGAGGAGGAGTACCACATTGAGGCTTAGTGAACAGTATTTAATGCCCAATAAAGTTTTTTGCAATTTGTCTTGAGTTGAACACATGTGCATTTTAATTTATGAGCACTAACTTTCTAATCAGTTTATGAGAAGTTTTGTGTGAAGAGAGTTTTTAAGTTCCAAAGGAGAGGATGATGAAGAAATTGAAGATGGATCAAAGCTCAAGCTTGGGGATGCCCCCATGGCAGCCCCTCTGAATATCAAGAACCATCAAGCGTCAAAGCTTGGGGACGCCTCCTCTTCATCGACTATCATGAGGTCGTCTTCGTTGAACTAAGTTTTTATCACTTTACATATTATGTGCTATGCTTGGAGCGTATTTTTGCTTTCAGTTTTGTTTGTTTGTTTGCTGGTCATATCCTTGTTGGATCCTAGCTTTATTTGTGTGGTAGAGAGACACGCTCCGCTTTTTCATTTGAATACTCTTTTGCTTCGCTTATATCTTGTTGAGTATTCTTAGCTACTGTTTGTTTGCTAGTAAGCTCTCGCTTTTAGCTTTTATCTTATTTAGGGCTGCTAGTTATTGATGTTAAACTCTCTTGTTCTTCACTTATACTTGTTGGAGAGTTGTTATTGATAAATTGCTTGAATTGTCAAAGTGACAAAATGCTATCCATGTGATATTGGAATGAAATGAAAGCCTACGTAGTCTTGTAGATCATTGTGTGGATAATTGATGCTTATCAATTGTTTTGAGATATTAAGATGAATGCTTAAACTTTCTAGTTATTTGAGTGGAAATTGATTAGTAAAGAAATATAGTTAAAAGCTTGAAACTGTGTGGTGTTTCATAATTGTTAATTCATAAAGCTAATCTTTCCATCAAAAGAACTGTTTGGTCAACAAGGGAGACAGTGTGGAGTGTTTATGGTTATGATTGGATAATGTCTTATGTTACTCTGTTACCGGTTAATGTTAGATGTTTGCTTCAAATACCATTTTTGCTAAGCCTAAAAATTCGTACTGAGTGTAGAGTTCACTCGTGCATCCAAATCCCAAAGCCAAACTATCTTGCCAGCTGAGTCCACCATATCTACCTATGCATGGTATTTCTTGCCATTCCAAATAAATTTGTCATGTGCTACCTTTAAAATATTCAAAATACTCCTTTTTGTGCCTCTGTTTTTAAGCTCATGAGGAAGCAGTAGAGAGCTAGATATAACTTGTGACAAGCAAGGTCATTTCCCCCCTTTCACCCGGTGTCGATGGTTTACGTCTTCACTTGAATCAACCCGAGAGCAGCTTAAGCAAAATATAAATATAACTCACCATTCTCCTCCGCGCAATGAAAATCTGAGAAATCAGCTCAAAACATTGGACAGTGGTGAAACCAAGGAGAAAGAGGAATGTACTCGTTCCTCTAAAACCAGCTGCTCTCACAAGTCTAAAAGCCTTGCTTGTTATGGGGGACTAGATAGCTTCTCTGTTGTGAAATCGTTGACAAAAGCATGCATCTCTCAAAATTGTTTTTATCTCTGTTTTTTTCAAAATCAAAAAGCACAAGCACATGACTAATCCCTGCTTCCGTCTGCGAAGGGCCTTTCTTTTACTTTTAATGTTGAGTCAGTATTCATTTTCCTTCTATCTCCACCGAAGTAAACATATAGCATTGACCCTGGGTATCATTGATCATATTGCATCGTCAGATTAAACATGAATCTTTATATTGACTTTATCTATAAGATAAGTAGTTGGAAGTTGAAGCTTTTTGCTAATACTTACATCTTCCTTGTGTTGATTCTCAAACACTTTTGTTGTAAAACTATTACCTTTGAGAATTAGTCAAATATGTCGGTCACATTGCTTTCATGTCTTTAACATACTATTTATGAAAGGTTTTGCTTGAATGATTCAACTTGGTTATTCATTGCTTTCTTACTATCAATTATAGACAATTGTTTTGTATCACTTCATTCACGTCCTATGCTGTACATTACTATCTTGATCAAGTTTGTGTTGGTTGCATATCTCATAAAAAATTATTTTATTATCATTTACCTAATCGAGGACGAGTAGGAGTCAAGCTTGGGGATGCTGATACGTGTCAAACCTATCTATAATTTTTTATTGATCCATGCTTGTTTTATGACATTGTCACATGTTTTTGCCATCTTATTATATCATTTTAAGGCATTTTATTGGACTAACCTATTGACAAGATGCCTAGTGCCAGTTCCCTGTTTTTGTTGCAGAAAGTTACTTCTGGAAATATTCTCGGAATTGGACGAAAATTTACGGAGATTTTTTATTGAAGAAATAAGGACCGGAGCCATAAGGGCGACCCCGGGAGGGAGCCACAGGCCAGGGGCGGGTCCCACCCGCGGGTCTAAGGGGGGCCGCGGTCGCTTCCCGCCTCTACCCCTCAGGAGTCCCCCCACGACGCCCTTTGGCCTATAAATTGTCCCCGACGATGAAAGTGCATGGTTGCCCCCATGTGTGGTTTTCGTAATTAATGACAATCTCTATGGACTAATGTTTGTATTGAGCTATATTTGTAGGTGTGTCCATTGCATTGCTTGATCTCCATTTATTGGAGCCAAGGCTAAGGGAAGAAAATCATGTGTTGATCAAGGCTATGTGCGTGTTGATCAACACTCAAGCCCAAGTGAAGATATGCCGAAGAGGTGCCTCTCCCATATTGGTATATGGGGGAGCAACATGTGAATCTTCACCAAGCGAAGAGCAATCAAGAAAGGTGGTGCGTCTTGAGGAGATGAAGATCGTCTTCTTCAACCTCAAGTGGATTAATGCGCAAGGCAAAGGTATGATCTTGATAGGGGTTCTATTTTACTGGTTTCATGTTGTTTGTGGAGAGACCGGGTTATAGGATAGATTGCCGTACTATCAAGAGGGGCTCTCGACCGAATATCGTGATCGTATCATCATAGAGTGAACAAACCTTTGCACCCTTGCAATCATCTTTATTGGTTCTTATTTGGCTCTAATCGTGGTGTGGTCTTGGTGCTTGTCGTGCTCGTCATGACAAGACCAAGTTCACCGAAAACGGAGTTCGTATGCGTCTTCTATTGCGTTTTCGGTATTGGAGATTTTGCCGGTTCATCCGTGCGGAAGGTTTCACTCTTCCATTTATTAGAAAAATCTCCTTTGCTTGGTTTCAATATTTTTACTTTTTATAGGGTAGCTCTTGTCGTCCTCTTTCCAACAAAATTGGATTCACCTCGATCGGAGTTTCCTTGCGAAAGTTATTCAGTTTCTGGTTCTGCTGTTTTCCTGTAACCGGTAGTACCGGGATTCTAGCCGGTAGTGCCGGCCGGCTGATAATCCCCAAGAGCAAGGAATCACTATAGCACAATTTGATAAGAATTTGAGTGTCGAACCCACAAGGAGCTGAAGGTAAACTATCTATTCTCTAAAGCCCTATAACCCTCTTATATGGCCGTTTGTGCAAGGCAATAAGTTGAAATATGAAAAGAACTAACTAATGAAAGCAAGTGATGTGGAATGGGTTTATCTAGTAACAAGTTTCTCAATCAAGCTTAGAACACAAGTTTCTTAGAGCAAGTTTCTCAAAGTACCAAGTAGCAAATATCTCAAGGGAGCAAATGTTCTAGAAATTGTTATTTCATTCGTGTGGTTGTCACAATTAGTGAAGCACATGTTTCAGTCTTAATTGTTTCTTCTAGGAAGGAGCCATAAATAGGTGTAGCCAAGTGAATGAACTAAAACCCCTTATGATGGTTCTTATGGCCAAGTAAATGACTGCACAAGAGTTATTAAGACATAAAAGTCCCACCATAGCCTTAAGTTCTAAGGTCCCCTATGTATATCCCCCCATAAAGTAACTTCATGACTCGGTCTCAGGTTTACATGTCCTCCCAAGTCTCCCTCACTCCATTACATTACCGGTGATCACCTTACATGCATTCCCCAACATATGCGTGCACTCATATATTGTACATAAAGACAATCATAAAAGATAACAAAACTTGTATGCAACCAAACAACGAACTATTTCACTATTGCCATGAACCAATCACTTCTCAAACATAGATGGGGAGACACAATAGATCAAGGTAATAGTATATTGCATCATACATCATGTTTGCCAAGAGTTTACAGTGGAGAGATGGAGATGATCTTGCTGTAGATGTTGATGATGAACACGCCGGAGGGGGGTGGAGCCCTCCGGAGGTGATTCCGGCGGTGTTTCCCCCCTCCGATCTTCTCCGGCGGCAGCCTTCTGACTCTCTGTTTCGTGGTTTTGTGTTTCTCCGCCGCCTCCTCTCCGAAGGGCGTCGGGGACTATTTTTATAGTCGGTTTTAGGTCAAGACGAAGGTTCTGGAGAAAAGATCGACGGCAACGGAGCCTCGAGGCCCCAGATGGTGGGTCCCACGCGGCCAAGGAATCTGGCCGTGTGGGCCACCCTCTTCTGGCCCTCGGGCCTCCGTTTGTTCGCTTCCTTCGCTCCTACGCTTTGTTTCTTCCAAAAACTGATGCTCGTAAATTTTCAGGTCATTTGGACATCGTTTGGGTCCCTGAAACATCAAAATATAGAAAATAGGGTTTTCTGCCAGTGCAGGGTTAATTCCAGAAAAATAGGAAAACTGTGAAATCTTCCCAAAATCATTATAAAACAATGATATAACCCTTATATGATGCAAATATGATTGAAATATGAGTATTATAATGCAAAGTTCATGTATGCATTTTACATACATCACCGGCCCATGGCCGGTAATACCGGGCCTTGTACCGAGGCCACTTCCGCTTAAGTTTTTAAGCTTCTGTCTTTTTCCGGAAGTGGCCCGGAAGTTCTTCCGGTAGTACCGGGTCAATCGGTACTACCGGGCCTTTTTCCGGAAGTACCGGTGTCCAGTGCCGGGCCCACTTCCGGGGCTTCTTCCACCTAAGTTTTTCAGTACTGGTCTCTCGATGTTTTTAACCGGAAGTGGATGCGGAACTACCGGCTATATGGAAGTACCGGGCCATTTCCCGAAAGTTCCGCTCTCGCGGGTTTCTTTGCTTCTAGCCGTTAGTAAGCTGTTTTGGGTGGGGGCGGAAGTACCGGCCCTGCGGGTTTTTTCTGCAGTGAGCCGTTGGAGGGCAGTTTTGCGTAGGGCGGTACTACCGCCCTTTGGGCCGGCACTACCGGCCCTGCACGAATCTGAGCCCAAGATGCATAGGGCAGATTTCTCAGGGACCTATTTAAAGGGGGCTTTCTTCCCCAATGGTTCTTTAATCTTTTGAACCCTTTGCTCTCTCTCTCCTCCATTGTTGCACATCTTGAGAGCTTGATTCCTCCACTTCCCTCCAATGATTCTTGCCCATTTTTAGGGAAACAAGAGGGGAGATCTAGATATACCATTCCACCAATCCATTCCTCCTCTAAGTGAGGGGAACCTAGTGGATCTAGATTTTGGGGTTGCTTTGTGTTCATCCCCTTGTTCTTCCTCTTAAATCCCTCCATAGCATTAGTTGCTTTGGTTGGATTTTGGAGTGAAGGATTTGACCACTTGGTGTGTTCTTGCCTTTTGCATTAGTTGTATCGGGTTGTGCTCTCCACTAAGATCCGTGGGATTGAAGTTGAGAAGCTTGTTACTCTTGGGTGCATTGTGTTCGCAAGAGCTTGTGCCTCTTGGGTGCATTGTGTACCCTAGACGGTTGGTGTGCCGCGAAGACTTTGAGTTGTGAAGCTTCGGCAAGATTTGGGAGCCCCCAATTGAGTTGTGGGTGTGTGCCCCAAGAACGGTGTAAAGGCTCCGGATTCCGCCTTGAAGGTTTCCGATAGTGGAAGGTGAACCAAACCCTTGGGTGCGGTTAATCGGAGAATAGGGTGAGGCCTTTGTGGCATCTTGAGTAGGCCTCTTGTGGCGAGCTCACACCCCTCCAACGAGACGTACTCCCTTAACAAGGAGGAACTCGGGAATACATCCTCGTCTCCGCGTGCCTCGGTTATCTCTTTACCCGAGCCATTTACTTATGCAATTTACATTGTGATAGCCTTCGTGCTTGAAGTTTTATATCTTGCTATCACCTTGTTGCTTGCCTTGCTTAGCATAAGTTGTTGGTGCACATAGGTGAACCTAGCATATTAGGTTGTTGACTTGTTAATTTAAACTCATAGTTTTATTCCGCAATTATCAAGCCTTTAACCGGAAAAGTTTTAATCGCCTATTCACCCCCCCCCCCCCCCCTCTCTCTAGGCAACATCTCGGCATCGTTTGTTCTTTCAGACGAAAAACCCTAACCCCCGAAGGATTTTCCCAAATAAGATACAGAGCTCCGCTGCCATCGCCGACAAGTTTCGGGGGTTCAGAAGGTCCTGTTCCGGCACCCTGTCGGGAAGGGGATCGACCGTCGGAGCCATCTCCATCAACATCGCTGCTTCCCGCGATGAGGAGGGAGTAGTCCCTCACCGGGGCTGAGGCTTATACAAGTAGCTATGTGGTTATCTCTCTCTCCCATGATGTGATCTTCGTTGTGATCATGAGCTTTGTTAGTATAGTTGAATACATGATGTTTCCCTATGTGTAATGGATATGATTTTGCTCAAGTGGTGTCATCTAGTATAAGTTCAGGAGTCACCGTTGTGATCACGGTATCTTGGTGACAGTGTGGGTGCCGTGTGTGACTCTAATGATAAAAGCTTAGAGGGATCTTCATCATGAGTTTGTTCTTTATTATTGTTGGATTGAATAGATCATGAGGTTTCTTGATGCTTGTGTTATTGAAGAAAGAGATTATTCAAGAAATAGGTTGTGGTGTTTGTTAGTACTATCTTTGGATGCGGATAGTGACAGCATGAAGTGTCCATAGATGTGGAATACGAACTTTAAGGTGTGCTTTTCATAGCCCTACGCAATTCTCATCCTACTTGATCCACGAAAAAATGATCTCCGAGTAACGTCTACCTTGCATGTGTTTTTGTGGGAACTATCATGTGTTTAATTATGTTAATGATGTTAAGAGTAGTCATTAGTGAAAGTATGAAGTCTAGGCCTTGTTTCCAAGCATTGATACACCGTTTTTAGACACTTTTGTCACTTGTTTGCTTGCTTCCATTTTTATTACAGAATTACAAAATCACCTTTTACCATCCATATCACTTGCATATTACTATCTCTTCGCCGAACTAGTGCACCTATACAATTAGACATTGTATTAGGTGTGTTGGGGACACAAGAGACTTCTTGTATCTTAATTGCAGGATTGACTGAGACAGGATACGTTCAACCTCTTTCTCCCGTGGATTCGATAAACCTTGGGTTACTCACTTAAGGGAAATTTGCCGCTGTCCTACAAACCTCTGCGCTTGGAGGCCCAACAAGTCTACAAGAATAAAAGCGTGTAGTAGACATCAAGCAGCTCCGAAACAAAAAATTTCACTCTTATGAAAATTAATTTTGAGTCCAGAAAGGTGCTCAAAGATGCAAAGAATTAGTTTCTTGTTTAACGCTCTCTCGAAGTCGTGTTCCATGAAAAGGATAGTGTCATCAGCATATTGTAAGATAGACACACCTCCATCCACCAAATGAGGTATTAGTCCACCTACTTGGCCATCCTCCTTCGCTCGTGCGATAAGAATAGCCATCATATCGGCGACCAAATTAAAAAGCATAGGTGATAGAGGATCCCTTTACCTAAGTCCCTTTTGAGTTTGAAAATAATGACCTATATCATCATTAACCCTTATGCCGACACTCCCTCCCTTAACGAAGCTAGAAATCCAATCACACCACAAAGGTGGGAAACCTTTCATTCTCATAATTTGTTGCAGGAAATGCCAATTAACCTTTTCGTGTGCTTTCTCAAAATCAATCTTAAATAAGACACCATCCATTTTTTTCGAATGTAATTCCTGAATAGTTTATTTGTGAAGAGAACCAAATGGCTTTGGCAAAGGTGCAGTGGAAAAATAAATGTGAGTCTGTTTCCAACATACCACACCTTGAGCATTCCTTTGCAATGTGCTTTGAGAATTTTGAAGCTCTGGCTCCCGTTGCAAGCGCCCTTCTAATCAATCTCCAAGCAAATGTTTTGACCCTAGGTGGTAACCTTTTGTTCTTCCATGCCTCCCACAAAATATTCTTTTCTTGCGTAGAGATAGTTGTTCTGGAGCTGGTTCTGGCCACCTGCAAGAAACACTTGTACGCACTCTTTGTCGTGCATTGACCATTAGGTGTGTGTATCCAACAAATTTGATCCTCAAAATCAGCTTTTATAATTGGAATTTTGAAGACCTGATTTTTGAAATCATTATCAAAGTGAGAAACAATTTTGTGTTCATCCCATTGTTTAGTGTCAAGATGCCAAAGATCTTTAACAGAAGCTGGACACTCGTTCCCTGGCTGGGTTAGAAGATGGTTGTATGCTTTTCCAATCTGGGTACCATGGTGAAGACCAAATGCTTGAGGTACCTCTAGCAAGTTGAAGACGGATTGAACTTTGCATCGAAGGAAGAACTTTTAGAATAGAGGACCAAAAGGCAGATTTCGGCAAATTCGTTTTTGTCCTCCAAATAGAAGTGTGATGAAAGTATTTATCTTTTAACACAGCAGCAAGAAAAGAATTAGGTTCTTTCATAATTCGCCAAGCCGAAGAAGCAATAAGAGCCAGATTCATACTGTAGAGATCTCGGACACCTAACCCTCCATCCTTCACTGGTTTGCAAATTTCGTCCCAAGATCAAAGACAAAGGGGTTTAGCATTTTGGTCGTTTTGAATACCAGTCCACCAAAATTTTCTAACAATAGAAGTAAGTTTTTTATTAGTTTTTTGCTTAGCAGAATGGAGGACATGTAGTAGACAGGAATAGAGGTAAATACAGATTTAATAAGGGTTAACCTTGCAGCATGTGATAACATGTTTGCCTTGTATTCTGTCAATTTGGATCGGGAAATAAGTTCCGAATTGCAGATTTGGCAGCATTATCAGTATTCTTACTAAATAGGAGGGCAGATTTATTCAAATTTGGAGTTTGACCCGAGAGAGATTACAAAACTAATTAAATAATGATGATTCGTTGTTATTTGTGGACGACGGACGTGTGCGTGGCTTTGAGTCTGATGGTCGATCGAGTCTGGTTGCTGTACGTACGTGATTTGGTCTTCTCGGTGACATCGATACCCACCTACACTTGACACGACGTGGCGGGCAGGCCATGCTAACCGTGTACCTGCCCGATCGATGTTCACACGTATTGATACATATTTCTATTATGTTTATTTTTGAACATAAAATGGTCTTGAAGGACCCAGACTAGGCATTAATAAGTAGGAAAATGTCCAAAACAAACCTTAAACTTGTAGATGAAAGTTAAATCAAACCCTGAACTTTGAATCCCGAAATTGACACACTGAACTTGTCAATCCCGGTCTATTTTGGACCCTAGACCTGTTTGGCTCCTAAAAAATAATATTTTTTTAATTCAATAATTCGTTGCTCTCACTGACAAAGAAGGCCCACTTGTTATCCCAACTAAAAAAATCTGGATTTTTTTTTCAAAAAGTTAACATCTCCTTCCTCCGACACCAGCCGCCTGACTTCTCAAATCCTGTCCCACTCTCGATGGGCTCGCCGGCGGAGGAGGTGGAATCGATGGCGGCGGCTAGCTGCCAGTGACGGGGAAGAATCGTTGCATGGAGTGACCCCTGACCCCCCCCCCCCCTCTCCCCGAACGTTCTCATGGTCGCCTGAAACCTAGGCTGCCATCGCCTTCTATTCTCAGTGGGATGCCACCATTACCGGCGTGGGTTTAATTTAGCTTTCACCCATAAGTTTAAGGTTTGTTTTGGACTTTTTCCTAATAAGTAACACGCGTTACACATCAGTTTACATCAGGATTCAAAACATACGAAAAGTTACAACCAAGTCCCTAGATAATTGTAGGGAGAACCTCACATGGAGACTTAGAAGCGCGATCAGGTCCTTTGTATTAGGCAGAATATCGTATCTAGTCCAAAACAGATACGAGTCCTTGTGGTAATCGATACCAACTTGTATTGTACCTTGTACCTCACGTTGTTGATCAATATAAAAGCAGAGCCAGCCGTGTGGGCAAACCACGGCACACAAATCTTCTATTCCAATTAACTTGGTATCAGAGCCAACGCTCTAGGGTTCCCTCGCGCCGCCGCATCCGCCGTCATGGCGTTGACGACGACCTCTTCCGCTTCTTCCGCCTCCGTCGTCGGCTCCCTTCCGACCAGCGAGAGCAACACCATCACGGTTCGTCTTGATCGCAACAACTTCTTGCTTTGGAAGACCCAGGTCATCCCCAATCTCATCGGATCGGGACGGCTTGGCTACATCGATGGCAGTCTGCCCGCGCCGCCGAAGACCATCACTACCGGCACCGGCGCGGAAGCAAAGATCGACGCCAATCCTGAGTATATCGCATGGCAGCGCATAGATCAGCGCGTTTTAAGCGTGATGCTCGGGTCCATGACCGAAGACATCCTCGCCCAGATGATCGGGCGCGACACATCCGCCTCTGTGTGGAGCTGCCTCTGCTCCATGTTTTTCGCCCAAGGACGGGCGAGTCTGCGTGCCTACCGTTGCAAGCTGGCGACGACGAAGCGGCACGACATGAAGGTGGCGGACTACTTCCACCTGATGAAGGGTTTCGCCGATGCCATGGCAACCGTCGGAAGTCCATTACCCGACGAAGAGTTGATCGACTACATCCTTGCTGGCCTCGGCAATGCCTTTGCGCCTCTCCAGGCGTCGCTCAATGTCTACTCCAACACCAATCCCACCGCCACCATCTCCCTCTCCAATTTCTATTCAATGCTTGTTTCACATGAGGCCATGCAGAATCAGCCGGGGAACGAGCTGGACTTCGCGTCTTCGGCCAACGCCGCGCGCCGCGGTGACTATGGTCACAACACCGGTGGCGGTCGTGGAGGCATGCAAGGCGGTGGCTATCAAGGTGGGGCCACCAAGGAGGTGGTGGCCCGCAAGGTGGCGGTGGTGGCTACTACAACAATGGTGGCTACCACGGCCAAGGCGGCCAAAGTGGTGGCTACCAAGGTCAAGGTGGTGGCAATGATGGTGGCTACTACGGCCACAATGGTGGCCAAAACGGCGGCCGTGGAGGTGATGGTGGCTACTACGGCCACAATGGTGGCCAGAACGGCGGCCGTGGAGGTGGCCAGAACGGCGGTCGCGGAGGTGGCCGTGGTGGCGGGCGTCGCTTTTGCCCGTGCTATCAATTCTGTGGCATATGGGGGCATGAGGCACCCGCCTGTCGCAAAAGTATCAGAACGGCGATGCTCCTCGTTCCGGCAACGCCGCCTCAACTAGCCAGAATCATCCTGAGTATCAACCGCATTGGTTGATGGACACCGGCGCCACCGACCACCTCACCCACGACATGGAGCGGCTTCATGTTCGGGAGCCATATCACGGCAGGGATCAAGTCCAGGTCGCCAATGGAGCAGGTATGTCTATTTCGCACATTGGGCACTCTCGTTTAGCTGGTTCTATGCATTCTCTAGCTCTTAAAAATATCCTCCATGTCCCTAATATTAGCAAAAACTTGCTTTCCGTTCATAAAATTGTTAGTGATAACAACGTCTTCATCGAATTTCATCGAGATTTTTTCTGTGTTAAGGACAAGTCCACGAACAAAATCGTTCTTGAAGGTAGAAGCCAAGGGGGTCTATATCCGGTTCCGTTTCATCATGCGTCTTCGTCTACTCGGCATGCTGCTGCTAGTGTTAAGCTTTCTCCTAGGCAATGGCATCAACGGCTTGGTCACCCGTCTAATAATGTAGTTCAAAGTATTGTCAAGAACAATTCTCTTTCGTGTTCATCAGATTTTGAGTCATCAGTGTGTGATGCATGTCAACGTGCTAAGAGTCATCAATTACCTTATACTCATTCTCATCGTGTTTCCACTACACCACTTGAGCTTATTCATACAGATGTTTGGGGTCCTGCGTTGCCCTCTTCTGGAGGTTATAAATATTATGTGAGTTTTGTTGATGACTATAGCCGCCATTGTTGGATCTATTTAATTAAACACAAATCTGATGTCGAGGACATTTTTTATCTCTTTCAAACTCATGTGGAACGTTTCCTTAACACTAAGATTCGTGCTGTGCAGTCTGATTGGGGGGGTGAGTATCATCGCCTAAATGCTTATTTTCGTAGGACAGGTATTCTCCATCGTGTGTCATGCCCTCATACATCCCAACAAAATGGTATTGTTGAGCGCAAACATCGACACCTTGTTGAGACCGGCCTAGCCCTCCTTGCCCACTCCTCCCTCCCTTTATGGTATTGGGATGAAGCTTTTGTCACAGCTTGTTATCTTATTAATCGAATGCCCACTCCTGTTCTCAACAATGTTCCACCCATTTCTCGGTTACTGAACCAGCCCCCTGATTATCCGTTTCTTCGCACCTTTGGTTGTGCATGTTGGCCTAGTCTTCGCAAGTATAATTCGTGTAAACTAGAGTTTCGTTCCAAGATGTGTGTGTTCCTTGGTTATAGTCCTTTGCATAAGGGCTACAAGTGTCTTGATCGCAGCACTGGTCGCATCTATATCTCTCGCGATGTTATTTTTGACGAAACAGTTTTTCCCTTTGCCACACCGGGCGTGATCATCAATGTTTCCTCTTTACACCCTGTGTCTTTTCCTGCAAAAGAGCCAGCTATCCAGGGTCCTAATATGCGTAAATATGACTTGACCTTGTTACCGTTTGATCTACCTGGTGTTTCTTGTGATTTGCCTGTGCAGGAACCGGTTCCCGTGATCGACGTGCATGAGCAGCCCATGCATGCCTCGTCGAGCGCACCTGCGTCGCCTCCCACGCGGGCCTCGCCTCCTGGCTCTCGGCCAGCTTCTCCGTCAAGGCCGGCCAGCCCAGCTTCGGCTGGCCCATCTGGCCCATCTAGCTCAGTGGCCAGTTCGCCGCGCCAAGATACTTCGCTGGACCAGGAGCTGATCGTGCCTCCGTCTGTCCGCGCCAGCGAGTCCGCTGCTCATGCGGATTCTGTTCAGCCGTCTCCTGCAACGACGTCAACAGCATCACCAATAGTCACTCGAAGCAGAAACAATGTTCATCGTCCCAAGAAATTCACCGATGGAACTGTCCGGTATGATCCTTATCGTCGTCGACGAGCGTTTCTTGCGGTTCCTGTTTCGGTTCCTGCTTCTCATCGCTCAGCTCTTTCCGACCCTGCCTGGCGCACTGCTATGGAACATGAATTTGATGCTTTGCAGCGTACTCACACTTGGCGGCTTGTTCCGCGTCCTCCTGGTACAAATATTGTTGGCAGTAAATGGATATTCAAGACAAAGTTTCGTCCTGATGGTTCAGTTGATAAGCACAAGGCTCGGCTGGTTGCTCGCGGCTTTACACAACAACACGGTATTGACTATCATGACACTTTCAGTCCTGTTGTTAAACCAGTGACCATTCGCCTGGTTCTGTCTCTTGCTGTGTCCCGCGGGTGGAGTCTTCGTCAAATTGATGTAAGCAATGCTTTTCTCCATGGTTTTCTTGAGGAAGATGTGTATATGCAGCAGCCTCCTGGATTTGAGGACTCTCGTTACCCTCAGCATGTTTGCAAGCTTCAGCGTGCTCTTTATGGTCTGAAACAGTCCCCCCGTGCATGGCACGCTCGTCTGAGTGACAAACTTCATGAGCTCGGTTTCACTTCGAGCAAAGCCGATACGTCTCTATTTCTATTCTCTCATGATGATGTCACTATTTACATGCTGGTCTACGTGGACGACATTGTGATTGCCGGCTCCTCTACTGTTGCTGTTGATCGTCTTGTGCACGTCTTGGCACAAGCATTCCCTATCAAGGATCTTGGACGTCTTGACTATTTTTTGGGCATTGAGGCCTCTTATACCTCGGCAGGCATGCACTTGACTCAGCATAAGTATGCTTTGGATCTTCTTCATCGAGCTCACATGGAGGATTGTCGTCCTGTCACCACTCCGATGTCCACGTCTGACAAGCTCTCTCGAGCTCAGGGTACCACTCTTTCTGTCGATGATGTTCTTCGCTATCGGAGTTTGGTTGGAGGACTCCAGTATTTTACGTTAACACGTCCTGATATTTCGTTTGCGGTCAACAAGGTTTGCCAATTCCTTGATCAGCCCACCACTGATCATTATGAAGTGGTCAAGCGGATCCTTAGGTATGTCAAGGGTACCGTTTCTACTGGCTTACAAATTCAGAGATCTTCATCTACTCTTCTGAATATTTACACCGATGCGGATTGGGCGGGTTGCCCTGATGACCGCCGCTCTACTGGAGGGTTTGCTATTTTTCTTGGGCCCAATCTTGTCTCTTGGAGCTCTCAGAAACAACCCACGGTGTCCCGCTCTAGTACAGAAGCGGAGTACAAGGCTCTTGCTAATGGTACAGCTGAAGCCACCTGTCCTATGATGTGATAACTTGGGTGCCACATATCTGTCTGCCAACCCGGTGTTTCATGCACGCACCAAGCATATCGAGATTGATTTCCATTTTGTACGCGAGAAAGTTGCTTCAGGTGCTCTCGACGTCCGCTTCATTGCTTCTGGAGATCAACTAGCTGATATTTTCACTAAGCATGTTAGTCATCAGTTGCTTAGTCGTTTTAGTTTCAATCTCAACCTTGTTCACGACGGTTTAGATTGAGGGGGTGTATTAGGCAGAATATCGTATCTAGTCCAAAACAGATACGAGTCCTTGGGGTAATCGATACCGACTTGTATTGTACCTTGTACCTCATGTTGTTGATCAATATAAAAGCAGAGCCAGCCGTGTGGGCAAACCACGGCACACAAATCTTCTATTCCAATTAACTCTTTGGAGAGCTCGGAATCCACTTCGCCGTCACCGGGGACGGCACCATTTGGGGCTGCGAAGGTGCCATGGCACACAGCCGCGGCTTCCGAGAAGCAGGGCCTCCACAACGGCATGAAGCCGTCGGTCGGTCGATCCGGTCGGGAAACAATTGTTTGTTTTACCCACCATCCGATTAGCGGAGTCAGGTTTTGATTCTTCCGTCGTTAGGAGTTCGTAACTAATCTCAACCCTCTTACAATAATAATATGCTTTTACAAGAAAATCCAAATGATGTTTAAAAATTCAAAAGAGGTTTGCGTCATTTCGAAAAAGTAATGCAACAATAAGCGGTCACCTCCATGGGGCCTTAATCTTTGTCTAATGTTCTCCTTCCCCATTGCCTGTTTAGTTTTCTCTTTCATAATATATTTTTCTTGCTTCAATCTCAACTTTTTTTTTCAATGTTTCTGATCTTCTAAGAAAGTGAAATGAGCTCGGCGAAAACTTGGGCCGATTTAGCAGCAATTCCACGGCAAATCCTATTCTACGCCCGTTGTGATGAATAGCGTCAAAACGCGCACCCTTCCCACTCCCTAGTTTTCTTACTGGATCCGGCCCATTTACATCTCTGCAACCAGTCAGAGGAAGAAGAAGACGAAGAGAGGATGTCGGACTCGCCCCACTCACCGACGACGGGGTCGACGCGGCTGGCCGCGTAGCCCCGGCGGAGGTGAGGCCAGGACCTCGCCGGAGACGGGGACGACACGGCGGGCCGCGGCATTGCCGGCGGATGCGAGGAAGAAACTTAACAAGGGGGTGCGGGTGCGGTGTGGGTGGGGAGCTCGCCGGAGAGGGCTGCAAGCACCGACAACCGGAGTTAGGGTGCGGGGTGTGGGGAGGCTTAGAGGGATGGCCTGCCGGCCGGAAGGCGGCGGACCGGCGGAGGCGGTGGCTCGAGCAGGGCGGGGCGCGGAGGCGGCGCCGAGCGCGGGGGGGGGGGGGGTGGGAGCAGGCGGTTGCGGCCGGCGGTGGCGGCGGGGGATCGACAAGAGGAGGAGATGCGCGTGAGGAGGAAGATGATGGTGGGGGCTGAGGAGGAAGACGATGGTGGGCGCGTGCATCGGGCTGCTAACCGACACAAAAGGCGTCAAATAGGACCCCCCCCCCCCCCCACACAACCAACCCAATTCCACTGGGCGGGAGGAACTTTATCTATCTGTGCTTGCCCATAATAATAGCACGTCCAAGGCCCAATCCTAACCTGTCCTGACAAGTCACAACCGCAAACTCCTCGGCTCGGAAGCACCGCCGCTCCTGTCTCCTCGCCGGCGATCGAGGCGGCCATACGGAGCCACCGTCTCGAAAGGACGTGGTCGAGCAGGCATGGCCAGAAGCATCCAGCGCCGTCGTCGCGGAAGCGCGCTGCCGCTGCCAGCGCCGGCGCCAGCAAGCCCTAGGTATGCAAGCTCACGCCATACCCGAACACCGCTTCTTGGTTCAATTTAGTGGAGTGGATATGATCTGCAGTAAGTAAGAACACGTGTACAATTAATGCAGCAGTTAGTACTCCTGTAACAGCCCCAGATTAGTACCCTAAAATATGGGCCAAATTTTCACTTTTTGTTTTGCATTGCATCATGGCATCCATCTAAAATTGCTAATTTAAAATAAAGCAACACTTGGAAAATTAAAAACTAGGGAAGCAAAACCCTTCCAAATTTTCCAAACCAAATACAATACTCAAATTGGTAAAACCAATTGTTCTTGAGTCTCCAAATTGTTCAGGAAACTCAAGGATATATTTTGTAAATAATTGCCAAAGGCTAAGTCCTTAAAAATCTTTCAAATAAATTTGGGAATTCAATTTGGTTCAATTCAAATTATATTTTTGGAACCAAGTTAAACTTCCCCAAAATTCAAAATAAAAATATGGGGTGATTCATTATTATAATAGGAGCCTCCATAAATATTTTCATAATTTATTGAAATGTCTAAAAGCTCCAAATAAATCTATTTTGGAAATATTCAAATTTGACCTGAATTAAACCCTATGAGCAAATGTGGGTCAAAACTTTTTATTTTGCCACCCAAATTTTTGTGAAGCTTCTAGATGATAAGGGGAGCCTACCTGAATTTTTGTGAAATTTTAGAAAATGTCTAAATGCCCCAATTAAAATCAACAAGTTGCTGTTGGACCTATGTGTAATACACTAATTTTGGCGCTAGGGGGTTATGCACAATTTTTCTTCTTTCTCTTCTCTCTAGCACCACAGTGGAGGCACTGTGCCGCCCGCGCCCATGCCGCCCGACCGGCCATGCCGCCCTGCCCCCACTCGCTGCCCGCTCCCGCGTAGACAAGAGGACCATCTCGTGCCCTGCCTAACTCTCCCCTCCCTCACTCCCCATTCTGGGCGCTCACAAGCCGAACCCTAACCCTAGAGGCAGGTTGCTGTCCGCCGCTGCCCCTCGAATCGCCGATGTTCTACTCCGCGCTGAACTCGTCGGAGGTGTCCCTCTGGTCCGACTCGTCTCCCTCTCCCTCCCGGTGCAAGCCGCCCGTGCTGGGGAGCCCTGATGCCGGAGAACGGCGAGGACGCCCCGAACGCCGCGGACGCCGCCGTCACGCCCGCCGCCATATGTGACCTCCTCGAGCTCCGTCGAGCACGCCGTTGTCACCGACTCGCTGTCCTCCTCCTTCCCGACAATGGAATCGAGCTGGAGCTTCCCCGACACGTCGCGTTCTTCCTCGTCTCCTCCGACACCGACGGAGCTCCGCTGCCGCAATTCGTCCCCGCCAGTCATCCCCAAGCTCGAGCGACTACAGCTGCTGCCTCTCGGTGAGCCCTCCGTCCGCCTGGACCACTCCCTTCTCTTCCTCGTGCTCTGGGTGCCCTTGCCGTCGCGCGACCCCGTCGGTCACCCTCGGCCATGGACGAGCGCGTCCATGTCGTGCTGCTTCTGGCCCTCCGTCGCCCCGCACTCTGCACACCCCGCACCGAACACTCGCTGCCTCCCCCTCCCTCTTCCCTCTTCCTGCCGTAGATGCTCTTCGCGCCACCAAACGGTGGTCGTCGCCGGCCGTTGCTCCTCCGGTGTCGCGGACGCGCGCCACAGCGTGCCCGGCCTTCACCCCGGCCTGGGCCGGCCTCGAGGCCGGCCTGTTCGGGCAGTGCCCCGGCCTAACGCCCGGTCTGGGCCGGCTCTGAGGCCGACCGCCTCAGGCACCCTTCCGACCTGTGGGCCGGCATGGAACAGTAAAAGCAGTTTTTGTATAAATTGAAATAAATTAATAACTTTTCAAATATTGGTCCAAATTCAACAAATAAAATACCGATGTGATCAGCAAGACAAACTCTAACCAATGGACACATTGAAATGTTTATTTGAAACCATATTTTGGTGTTTATTTAAGAACTCCTAAAATGGGTTAATGAAAGGACACGGATGTCGCCTAGAGGGGGGTGAATAGGCGATTTAAAATTATTATGGTTAAGGCTTGAATAAATGCGGAATAAAACTAACGTTTAATTTATCAAGCCAAAACCTAAACTAGCTAGGTTCACCTATGTGCACCAACAACTTATGCTAAGCAATATAATCAACTAGGTGATAGCAAGGTATATGACTTTAAGCTCAATGTCTATCACAAAGTAAATAGCATAAGTAAGAAGCTCGGGTATAGAAATACCGAGGCACTTAGAGACAATGATTTATCCCGAAGTTCACTTCCCAATGGAAGCTAGTCTCCGTTGGAACGGCGCGGTGTTCACCAATGTGAAACACCGAGTAGCCTTGATATGGCACACTGTATCTCCGTTGTGTCTTACCACCAATGTGGCGAGGCACTTGTCACTATGTTGCCGTTGAGGTTGACAACTAGAACCTTTACAAGGGTGAAGCTCACTCCACAAGTTGGAGGGTCTTCACCAAATGCACCGAGCCGCCAAGACTTGATGCTTCAAGGCCGGGGCACACACCACAACTCAATTGGTGGCTCCCGGCAATGTCTTCGTAGCTACCAAAGCTCCGAGACGAACAAGGTTGAGTCACACTCCACAATTGGAGGCTCCCAACAAATCCCGTGAGCCACCAAGACTCCGAGAAATCAACAACCGTCTAGGGTACCAACGTGCCCTAGAGGAACAAGCTCTAGGGCACCAAAGTACCCAAGAGTAACAAGCTTCTCAACTTCACTTTCCACGAATCACCGTGGAGAACTCAAACCGATGCAACTAATGCAATGGCAAGAACACACTAAGTGATCAAGTTCTTCCAACCCGAATCCAACCAAAGCAACTAATGCTTGGGAGGGATTAGAGAGGAAGAACAAAGGAGAAACACAAAGAAACTCCAAAGATCTAGATCCAAAGTGTTCCCCTCACTTAGAGGAGAAATCAATCGGTGGAAACAAGGATCTAGATCTCCTCTCTCTTTTCTCTCAAAAGGAAGCAAGAACTATCGGAGAGATTGAGAGAAAGCCAAGCTCAAGAGGGTAAAAAATGGAGGGAGAAAATAGCTCTAGAAGATGGCAAAAGGTTGGTGTTTATTTGGGGAAGAAGCCCCTTAAATAGGAGGCCAAAATATGGCCGTTGGAGGCATTTTCGTGCAGCCAAAACAGGGTAGCCGGCCTGTGGGCCGGCCTAGGCTGGCCTCCAGGCCGGCCACCAACCAGAGCAGCCCGGCCTGGGAGCCGGCCTAGGCTGGCCTGGAGGCCGGGCACCCAGCTGCCATACGAAAACTTCGATATCTTTTTCATCCGGACTCCGATTTCGATGATCTTGGACTCGTTGGAATCGTCACAACGAGCACTACAAGATTATGCAGAGAAACATCATTGTCCAACAAGATATGGTAAAACCAAATGATGAAAGGTAAAACCTTTCTATTGAAAACCGGAAAACCATATCTTTTGCAAATGAAGTTCGAATGACATGAGACCACTTTTGTTGGAAAGAGGACGACAAATGCTATCCAATAACAAGTGAAAATATTGAAACCAAGCAAGGGAGATTTTGCTAATAAATGGAAGAGTGAAACCTTCCGCATAGATGGACCGGCAAAATCTCCAACACCGAAAACTCAATAGGAGACACATATGAGAACCGTTTTCGGTGATCTTGGCCTTGTCATGAAAAGCACGACAAGCACCAATACCACACTATGATAAGAGCCAAATAGGAACCAATAAATATGATGTGCAAGGATGCAAAGGTTTGAGCTCTCTACGACCGATACGCTAAAGCTCACTTGAGAGCCCCTCTTGATAGTATGGTTACCTATCCTAAAACCCCTATCAAGATCATACCTTTTCCTTGCGCATTCCACTTGAGCTAGATGATGACGATCGGGAGAAGATGGGAAACTGTCTTGGGTCGAATCCCCCCATGCGGTTAAGTTCCCAGGCGCGCCGGCCTGGAAACCGGCCAGGGCCGGGCGGGAGGCCGGGCTGGCACCCGAGCCAGCCGGCCTGGGAGCCGGTCGGGGCCGGGCGGGAGGCCGGGCGTGACCCCGAGCCAGCCGGCCTGGCTGCCGGCCAGGGCCGGGCGCGCCCCCGAGCCAGCCGGCCTGGCAGCCGGGCGGTAGGCCGGACCCTTCCCCGAGCCAGCCGGCCTGGGAGCCGGCCTGGGCCGGGTCGGAGGCCGGGCCAAGCCCAGGAAGGCACTGGCTTCTCCGATGTCATCCATCATCAGATGATGACGATCTTGATCTACTCTCAAGTTGATCACCTTTCTTGATTGTGCTCCGCTTGGTGAAGACTCGCATATTGCTCCCCCATACACCAAGATGGGAGAGGCATTCTTCGACATATCTTCACTTGGCCTTTATCTTGATGACGATCACCACGTGACGCCATCCTCCATGGGAAACATAGGATCTTCCTCTTGATTCATGCTCATGGAGAAACACCTTGGCCTTGATCAACAAATGATCTTCTTCTTTTAGCCTTGACTCCAACATATGGAGTCCAAGCATTCCTTATGGACCAACACTGCAAATATAACTCAAAGCACACATTAGTCCAAGATTGTCATTAATTACCAAAACAACACATGGGGGCAACCATGCTCTTTCAATCTCCCCCATTTTGGTAATTGATGACAATCCCTTTTGAGAGGGTTTATATAATGAATTAAGCAACCTTGCAAGACAAGGATGCATGAACATGAGAGGCAAATGCTTAAGAACCAAACGAAAGCATAAGACCAAATTCCCTTAAACCCTCTAAAACTTCTCCCCCATTGGCATCGATTGCCGAAATGGGAAGAAAAATTTAGAAAGCCAATATAGTATGAATTTCTCCATAAAGTGTGCATTTCTCAAAATGTGAGTGGAATCAAATACACATATCCATTGACGAATAATTAGAGGAAATCAAACTATATTGAGGATCAAAGATTTGCAAATAAGATGAAGTCATTCTAAACATCTCCACAAAGAAGATAGGCAATCAAAAAGATCCAAGGCGAGAGTTCTAAATAAAAACGGAGAAGCTCCCCAATGTTCATGCACTATTGAGGAGTGCACAAATATGGAATCCTTGCTCCCCCAAAATCATCTAGAACACTCACCAAGTGCAAGGATGTAAAAAAAATTAAAGCAAAACAAAGCACTTGCACCAAAGATGTGGTTGAGCCATAAGGAGATACCAATTAAGAGAAACTATCAATAAAGGCCCAACCAAGAGTATGTGTGTGTGTGATAAGACAATCAATTTGGTAAGACACATAGTCTTAACCAAATGGAGATAAGTTATATATCAAGTATTGACACACACAACTTACAAAGAAGATTTTTCAAAAAGAATATGTTCACAAGCTCAAGGATACAAATTGGAAATTAAAACCAATCAAACCAAGAGCTAGTGAGAACATTTAGCCAACAAAATCAACATACTCACCGTGATAAGCATGAAGAGAAGAATCTTCAATAAAATGTGAGTGTGCAAAGATGCGAATAGAAATAAGACAAGCACTCACGAGACAAACTTGGAGCCACCAAAGAATTATAGATAAAAGACAAGGTGGCTTGAAGGAAAGTAGGATACCAAATAAAAGGTGACTTCTCTCATATGTATAGGTTTCTAAGTAGACAATGATATTCATCGACAAAGAAACTTGCACATATAAAATGGTCGAAGAAAGGAGACTATGGTAACCAAAAGGAAGTCATGAATATACAAGAAGAGATTATTGCTTAAAAGCATAGCACATAGCTCAAATTTATCTCATTGTATATAAATGAACTTCAAACACATCAAATGCATCACACATATCCCTAAGGGAACAAGAGATAGTGGAAATGCTTTGAGATAGGCAACAAGTATCACAAAGAGATAATACCAATTGAAGGAAGGTTTTTGCAACTTCATCACAAATATCACAAAGATATACCAAGTGAAGGAAATAATCCAAAACCACAACAATTGTACATTAAAGTTTTCATGCCAAGAGGCAACCTACACAAGGTTGAATACAAGAAAAATATGCATTGGATAGACACTTGTTACCGAAATAGCATTGGTGATGATGAAGATGAGAATTTTTGTTTATCATCAAAGCTTGACTCCAATAATCACATGGTGAGAACACCTTCCTTATGAATGAGGCAAGCATCCAATGCATCTTCATTGTACCTAAAGCAAAATTCAAGTACAACATGGTTCCCAAACTCATTGGGTCCCATAGTAGTTAGATGAACTACAATACATAGGAAACACTCCATATAAATATGTGCATATAGAAATGAAATTGAATTTCATGCACATCTTAGCCAATTTAGGATTTGGTGGAGTGTCCCCTATATATTGGATCAAGAAAGACTAGCATGCCATAAAATAAGTATACTAGTAAATATGCATGCATGGACTTACAAGAACCGAATGAGATACAATTTGGACAAAACACTAAGTAAACCAAGAAGAGAGCACACCAAAGTGTGACACAAAAAGGTTGTCCAAATTTATATCAAAATCCAAATCAACACATGATTGAGGAAAGAAACAAATCAACATGTGAATGATTCCAAAACACATCAACACATGAAGTGTGATATCAATAGGAATCAAATCAAACAACACATGAGAGATAAGACACCAATTGAAAAATAAGATACCAACTAGGAGACAAGATACCAAGAAGAGGATAATACTTGACCGGAATCAAGTAAAGTAAAATAAAGTAGTAAGGTATCAAAATTCTCACAATAAATATCAATTGAAACAAATATCTATGGAGGAGATATTAAATTCCAATTAATACCAATTGAAGGTACCTCGCCAATGAGCATATAAGATGAAAGAAAAAGATATGCTCAAAGGGTTTTCTCATTCTATAGGATAAACATAAAACAAGAGATGAGAAGGCAAGACTCCCAAAAGAGAGCGAGGTTACACTAAATAAACCAAACACCCTCTATACTTTTCATGATGGCACAAAGCATCAAGAGAAAAAGATTTGTCTTCCATAAACACATACGATAGAAATCAAATGCCAATTGAAAGGATCAAATAGTGATAGATAGGATAGTGTTCTAAATAAAAAGAAATGCTCCCCCAAGATTCATGCATTATTTTGATATTTGCATTTGAATACAAAATGCATGCACAAGGGATCATTACTCTTCATATTTTATTTACAACACTAAACACTACCAATTTGAAAATTAGGATCCATGCAAGAGGCAAGGAAGGCAAAGGGAGTCAAAATAAATATTTTGGCAAGAGATGGGACACATGAAAGACAATGCCAATGTAAGGATAATCAAAAATATTCTATCACAAACATAAATATGGATTGTCCAAGGACAGTGACCATTTGGAATTATTTTCCCGATGATAAGATGTATTCAAGGATATCCTCTCAAGATAAAACATATGGCAAGAGATAAGAAATAAAACACCATGTTTTAATAAGGTTTGTTGGTAGTTCCAACTATTCAAACCAACCGGCAAGGCCATGGTTAGAATAATATGGAACAAATGGTTTCTCAACTAATGTATGGAAATGCATATTAGAGACAAATCACACCAAGCAAACTCACACAAACAAGAACCAAAAGATAGCTAAAAAGCAAATTGGAACTTGTTCGAGCTAATATGCCACAAAGAAATAAGATAATTGACAATATCAAATCTAAGTGGCAAAACCTCAAATGTTCACATTTTATGGGATTGTAATATGCACATAGCTTATTACTCCTCCACAATGTGATAATTCATTTCTTCTTAACAAGAGACAAATAAAATCAAATAGAGATAATTAATAGACATTATAGAATTTGAATTTCTCATGAGCATGTCACACCACATAGTTACTAGATAATCGTGATATATCAATACTAGGTGGTGTTACTCATATACACACATTTTTAGGTTAGTGAAGTGCACAAAGCATATCACTCCCCCAAAATGGGATAGTCCATTAATTTCTCAAAAAGAGCCCATTGAAATCAACACAAGATCCAATAAGGACTTCAACACAAAGTTTACACATATATGGAGCGCACATTAACATACACAAACTTGATTGCTCAAGGTAAGTAATAAGCACAACATATACAAGCACATGCTAGGAACAAAACTAACACATGCTAGGGGGCAAGCAACTTTCAATATATATGTAATTTAAATATAAGTTACCGCAAGAAGGAGCATTGGATATAAGATATGACAATATAATCCAAATGACTTGGCTTGTGGAAATAATCATCAAGAAGATCCCTTAATTCTTCAAGGATAGCCAAGTCTCCAATGTCCTTCATCACAACCTATTGATCAAGTTTGAGCTTGTTGGTCCCCAACCAAGTTGGGTCCTAAGAGATTAGTCACAATAGGCTTGGCAACCCAAATGGTTCTTTTCTTGACACCACTTTGAGTTCCCACATATTTGGCAAACACATTGCCAACCCTATCCTTCCTAAGAGAATAAACATCATCAATAATTATGGGGTTGGATAGAGTACCGTTTGTGCATGAAGAGGCCAAATGGCCCTTCACACGGCATAAGTAGCAATATCGACTCTTTTCTTTCTTCTTAATAGGCACCTCAACTTGAGGAGCAATGACTTGAGTCTTCTTAGGAGGTTGCCTTTGTTCAACCCGAGGTTGAGCAAGAGATTGAACAATAGGCCTCTTCCCTAGTTGCTTCTCACTAAGAGGCTTCTTCTTCATTGGGCAATCTCTAACATGATGCCCTTCAATTTTGCACTTGAAGCAAACAATCTTGGCCGAGTGATTGACTTGTTCTTGGCCCTTCTTATTGCTACTCTTGGACTTGTTCTTGATATTGGAGTTGAATCCAAGTCCACTCTTGTCATTGGGGGATTTTTGTACACTCAACATGTTGTCAAGTGTGGCCTTCCCTTTATGATGTTTCTCCACATCTTTCTTTAAAGAAGTGGCTTGTGCGTTGTGCTCTTTAGTCTTCCCTACAAGGTTAGTAGCTACACAAGTACTAGAGGAAGTTGAAGCTTCATTGTTAGAGCAACTAGGCACAAAATGTAATTCAACATATGATTTAGCATTAGTGTGAGATGAAGAATTACTAGGACTAGCACATGGCATTTTAGCATTTTTATTAGAAGTTGTGCCATTGTCCACATGAGGCTCACTAGATATTACCTTGGTAGCAATAGCCTCATGAGCTAACTTTAGCTTATCATGGGATACTAGAAGATCCTCATGAGAGATCGAGAGCTTCTCACGGCTTTCTTCCAATATCTCATAATTGCTAGTTAGCAATTTAAGTTGAGCCCTTAGCTCAACATTCTCCTTTAAAATGGACACGGATGTCGCCTAGAGGGGGGGGGGTGAATAGGCGATTTAAAATTATTACGGTTAAGGCTTGAATAAATGCGGAATAAAACTAACGTTTAATTTATCAAGCCAAAACCTAAACTAGCTAGGTTCACCTATGTGCACCAACAACTTATGCTAAGCAATATGATCAACTAGGTGATAGAAAGATATATGACTTTAAGCTCGATGTCTATCACAAAGTAAATAGCATAAGTAAGAAGCTCGGGATAGAAATACCGAGGCACTTGGAGACGATGATTTATCCCGAAGTTCACTTCCCAATGGAAGCTAGTCTCCGTTGGAGCGGCGCGGTGTTCACCAATGTGAAACACCGAGTAGCCTTAATATGGCACACCGTATCTCCGTTGTGTCTTACCACCAATGTGGCGAGGCACTTGTCACTATGTTGCCGTTGAGGTTGACAACTAGAACCTTTACAAGGATGAAGCTCACTCCACAAGTTGGAGGGTCTTCACCAAATGCACCGAGCCACCAAGACTCGATGCCCAAGGCCGGGGCACACACCACAACTCAATTGATGGCTCCCGGCAATATCTTCGTAGCTACCAAAGCTCCGAAGCAACAAGGTTGAGCCACACTCCACAATTGGAGGCTCCCAACAAATCCCGTAAGCCACCAAGACTCCGAGAAATCAAACCGTCTAGGGTACCAACGTGCCCTAGAGGAACAAGCTCTAGGGAACCAAAGTACCCAAGAGTAACAAGCTTCTCAACTTCACTTCCACGAACCACCGTGGAGAACTCAAACCGATGCAACTAATGCAATGGCAAGAACACACTAAGTGATCAAGTTCTTCCAACCCGAATCCAACCAAAGCAACTAATGCTTGGGAGGGATTAGGGAGGAAGAACAAAGGAGGAACACAAAGAAACTCCAAAGATTTAGATCCAAAGTGTTCTCCTCACTTAGAGGAGAAATCAATTGGTGGAAACACGGATCTAAATCTCCTCTCTCTTTTCTCTCAAAGAAGTAGCACGAACTAGTGGAGAGAATGAGAGAAAGCCAAGCTCAAGAGGTCAACAATGGAGGAGGGAAAATAGCTCAAGAGTTGGCTAAAAGGTTAGAGTTTATTTGGGGAAGAAGCCCCTTAAATAGGAGGCCAAAATATGGCCGTTGGAGCTGTTTTCGGGCAGCCAAAACAGGGCAGCCGGCCTGTGGGCCGGCCTGGGCTGGCCTGGAGGCCGGCCACCCCCACAGAGCAGCCCGGCCTGGGAGCCGGCCTAGGCTGGCCTGGGGGCTGGCCACCCACCCGGCGATACGAAAACTTCAATATCTTTTTCATCCGGACTCCGATTCGATGATCTTGGGCTCGTTGGAATCGTCACAACGAGCACTACAAGATTATGCAGAGAAACATCATAGTCCATCATGTGAGGATAAAACCAAATGAAGAAAGGTAAACCTTCTCATTTGCAAACCGGAAATGCAATATCTTCCACATACGAACTCCGTTTTCGATAATCTTGAACTCGTTGAATCGTCACAACGAGCACTACAGATTATGCAGAGAAACATCATTGTTAAAAAAGATATGGTAAAACCAAATGATGAAAGGTAAAACCTTTCTATTGAACATCGAAAATCATATCTTTTGCAAATGAAGTCCGAATGACATGAAGCCACTTTTGTTGGAAAGAGGACGACAAATGCTATCCAATAACAAGTGAAAATGTTGAAACCAAGCAAGGGAGATTTTGCTAATAATTGGAAGAGTGAAACCTTCCACATAGATGGACCGGCAAAATCTCCATCACCGAAAACTCAATAGGAGACACATATGAGAACCGTTTTCGGTGATCTTGGCCTTGTCATGAAAAGCACGACAAGCACCAATACCCACACCACGATAAGAGCCAAATAGGAACCAATAAAGATGATGCCAAGGATGCAAAGGTTTGAGCTCTCTACGACCGATACGCTAAAGCTCACTTGAGAGCCCCTCTTGATAGTACGGTTACCTATCCTAAAACCCGGTCTCCCAACTACACCGCGAGACCGGTAAAATAGAAACCCTATCAAGATCATACCTTTGCCTTGCGCATTCCACTTGAGCTAGATGATGACGATCTTGATCTACTCTCAAGTGGATCACCTTTCTTGATTTTGCTCCGCTTGGTGAAGACACGCATATTGCTCCCCCATACACCAAGATGGGAGAGACACTCTTCGACATATCTTCACATGGCCTTTATCTTCATGATGATCACCACGTGACACCATCCACCATGGACAACATAGGATCTTGATCAACAAATGATCTTCTTCTTCACATGCCCTAATCTTGTATGTTGATCAATCTTGCACTAAGCCTTGATCAACATATAGTCTTCTTCTTTTAGCCTTGACTCCAACATATGGAGTCCAAGCATTCCTTATGGACCAACACTGCAAATATAACTTAAAGCACACATTAGTCCATAGAGATTGTCATTAATTACCAAAACAACACATGGGGGCAACCATGCTCTTTCAGGGTTTCCCCTCCCCGGTTACGACATAAATGAGCGGAGCCACTCTCTCTCTCTATCTAGTGGAGTAGTATTAGCTCATGGCCGCGAGCTACGTGCGTGAAGTAGAGCCGATTTTGCACACTGTGGAGTTTTACATTATCTGCACCTAGGATTTTTGTTTCGATTTTTTCTTGAAACTTCAAAATGGTGATTTTGAATTTGTCAAAATACCGAGCTTATTGTTATGGGCAGATTGCATAGTACCCTCCCTTGTTTATCGCGAGCAGCACCGAGCTACCTCTAAATCCTTAGGTCCAGCCGGAACGAGATCTGACCTTGCCCACCGATGATAGCGGAACGAGACCGAGAAGTACCGGAGCTCCACGAGGACGCCCCCAAGAGGGTGACGACGCATCGCGCCGCCGTGTCGTTGGGACTAACATGGTCAAGGGTTTTCACCCCGATGCTCTGACGAGGGGAAGATAGCCACAGCGACGCCCCAAAGAGGGACACGACATTGGCTCTGAAACGCTGATTTTTACCCAGAATCACATTCACACCACGTCCCGATACCCCGGACCATTTGCAGTCACCCAGACATGCCTCCATGACGCGATCTAGGAGCCACCACTGTTGAAGCAACGACAAGACAAAGCAACTCCGCCGCCCACTCCTCGCCACTCCGAACACGCAGTCCACCATCGGGAGCCGCCGCCCCTGCATCCATCTCGCACCCGGGAGGTGACACACGATCATAGCAAACCAGACTGCACAGACTTGAGAGGTTGGCTAGCCAGCATGCGGGAAGTATACGTGTGACGAGCACGCGGGCACGACACCTCCGTGTCGCACCTTGCAGATCCCAGCCAGTTCTACCAGATGGCTACCGCCACCAGGGAACCCCGACGAAATAGCTCACAGGCAGGGACCTGCTAGGCCCAGATCGGGCCCGTGCTGCCCCTTAGCAGCACTCCCTCACCATCCAATGCCATCCCCGATGCATTCACTCATGCCGTACCGCCGCCCGCATCACCCAGCAACGCCTCCACCACGCCCAGCCACCAAGCCAAGCCCCGCCGTTGTGGAGTCCCACCGCCGCCAGGCCAAACCGTCCCCAGCCCTCACTACAAGGAAACTGCTTATAGCTGGCAGGTAATCACCGGCGGGTCATGCAAAACCCACGCCGGTGATAAGTTGGGACCGAATTCCAGAACTAATCACCGGCGTGGGAAAGTGCCCCCGCTAGTGCTACTGGGGAATCACTGGTGTGTCAGACTGAGTTATACGCCGACGATATGTGGGCCCAAAAAACTTACCATGGTGAAAAATAGTACCGGCGTAGGATGCAAAATCCACGCTAGTAATGTTTGTGCAGTTAGTGGCTTACATATCCGATTTTAGGAACCGCTCCAGTAAAAAAACGCTGCCTCGATGCCTTATCCACTCGAATACGCGTCGCTACATTCTATCCATTCCCCTCTCCATGCATCGCACCGCCACCGTGTCGCTCTCTCGCTCCCCGCACTGCCCTCTCTCGCCTCACTGTCCTCACCGCTCGCTGTCCCCTGCTTGACCGTCCTCGCCGTCCCGTCGTTCATCTGTCCCCGACGTCGACCCGTTCCCCTACTGATACGTCGAAAACGTATCTACTTTCCCGAACACTTTTGCTATTGTTTTACCTCAAACTTGTGTGTTTTGGATACAACTAACACGGACTAACGCTGTTTTCAGCAGAATTGCATTGGTGTCTCGTTTTTATGCAGAAAATCAACTTTCGGGAAAATCCGTGGAAAATATGGAAAAGTCAATATTTAACCGGGGGACACACGGAGCCAAAAGGCCAAGTGGAGGTGGGCCACGAGGGGCCCACACCACACGGTGGCGCGGGTGGGCCTAGGCCGCGCCACCACATGGTGTGGCCACCTCGGCCACGCCCCCGACGCCTCTTCGCGACTACAAGACCCCTTTCGACCTAAATACCGAGGGGGATTCGACCATTGCTCCAGAAACACTCCAGAACGCCGCCGCCACCGAAAACCCTATTTCGGGACCAGAAACTCCGTTCTGGCACCCTGCCGGGATGGGGAATTGGAGGAGATCATCGCCGTCATCGTCACCGACGCTTCTCCATCGACCATCCATGTTTCCCCCATCCATGTGTGAGTAAACACCCGCTGTAGGCTGAAGGGGATGGAAGGGATTGGATGCGATTATTCATGTAATGAGTTATAAGATTGTGGGGGCATAGTGCCTAGTACCTTATGGGAGTGCTGTAGACTTTGTTGCAACTTGTTGTGCTTAATGCTTGATACTAGGGCCCGAGTGTCATTGATCTCAGATCTGAACATGTTATTTATTCATGATGATATGCATTGTTTGTTGATCTTACCTGCAAGTTGTATACACATATTGCTGTCCGGAACCCGAGGCCCCAAAGTGACAGAAATTGGGACAACCGGAGGGGATGGTTGTGATGTGAGGATCACATGTGTTCACGGATTGTTAATACTTTGCTCCGGTACTCTATTAAAAGGAGTACCTTAATTACCAGTAGTTTCCCTTGAGGCCCCGCTGCAAACGGGCTGGTAGGACAAAAGATGTTGTGCAAGTTTCTCATTGCGAGCACGTACGACTATTTATGGAATGCATTCCTATGGTTACTTAGTACTCGGTTACTTTATTATTATCATCTGCAAATGCCTTGTCTTGCTTATTACATGAATCATATCATCCATGCAGCGCCCATTCATCCATCCCTGTGCCTACAATATTTTAACCTGCTGTCTTCTGCAATATTTACTGCTGCCTTTATTTTACTGCTGTCTCTATTTTGCTACTGCTATTACTATAAAACTGTTGCTACTGATCCTTTGTTGCGAGCAAGTCTATTTACAGGTGCAGCTGAATTGACAACTCAGTTGTTAAGGCTTATAAGTATTCTTTGTCTCCCCTTATGTCGAACCAATAAATTTGGGTTATACTACCCTCGAAGACTGTTGCGATCCCCTATACTTGTGGGTTATCACCTACCTCGCCCCGCCGTCGACCGCCCCTGTCGTCGGGCCGCCTCGCTATCCGCCGTCCTCGCCCTGCCTCGCCGTTCCCTGCCTCGCGTCACCACCGGTGAGTACTCCGGCCACCTCCATTTCTTAGATGTAGATTATCTATTAGATGGGTGCATTGTGAATCGGATATTTGATTGTTTGTTATATATATAGTGCCATGGTTATGATATCCGTCCCCGTCGGCCCTCGTACGACCTATTATTCAGATGTGGTATATTACTTTTTACAACTATTTGTTGCATTTCGTGTTTATGACAAATTATGCTGACCAACTTTCATAGATATTTTTATTTAGGATATATGTGAACCAGAAATTCCTATCGACTTGCAACTATATGTCAAAAAGTTAAATGTAGTTGAAAAAGAAAACCATCATTTTAATGAAAGTTGAAAAGAATTGAAGAAGAGAAGATGAGATTGGAGTTGGATGTTGCCGATATCGTCCATGATCACAAGATCGAGATGGATGCAATGCGCTTGAAAATTAGAAAGATTAGAAAATATGCCATTGATAAAGAGTCTTGGTATCATTATGCAGTTGGATCAATTTTTACCTTAGTTGCGATTTTGATCGCATTTGTTTTTGTATTTAGATGGTTTAGATAGTTGTATGTTAGTTTCAATATATGTTTTAGATGCTCTAGATAGTTGTATGTTGTTTTATGAGAACTATGTATGAACTTTTTTCTGTTTCAAAATATGTTGTGATTGCTCCTATCTAGTGCATTTGTAAGTGTTTAGACATGGAACTTTGCAATGTAATAGGATATGGCGTGTGGAGTATGCTACTCCGTGTGCAGAGATGGACTGTACACCGGATCCAGTTTCCTTATTCAGCTGCTGGAGGGTCAGACTAGTTTACTAGTATGGACAATCTATTCTTTTTCATACATTTGTCACCGGCATATTTCGGTATATTTCTTGTTACTATCCAGCTAATATGATTTTTTTTTCATAGTTGTACCGTAAAATGCATTATACGGTTGCAGTTTAACGAGCTAGTTCGTAACATCGTGAATTTTAATGTTCACGGGACCAAATACAAGATAAATGTGAGGAAATAAAAAAAGACATACTTCTACGGGGACCGTTTGGCGGAGCTCATCGCCACGAATAATTTGAGCGGAGGTGATCTCCTTCACTTTAATATGGCAGGACCACAACCTCGAATCAGCATTGTCTACTTTGGCAATGATGATTTCGAGAATGTGGTGAGTATGGAGGAGGAGGATACTGAGAGTGGTGAGGAGGATAGCGAGAGTGACGAGGAGGACGACCCATTGAAGCACGCGTCATCGCCCAAAGAGTCACTTTGAGTGATCGTGAGACGGAGCGTCTTCTTCAGAGACTCCCCCCCCCCCCCCCCCCCCCCCCCCCGAGATAGCTACATCGGAGTGCCTTTCGTGCATCGTCTGACGACCACTAATCTCAACGGAAATAACATGGTACATATGTTGTTTTATGAGAAATAATATGATCATTGCGGGCATATGTGACATAATTGTTTCCTTCTTTCATGTGATCCATGCTATGTTCCTGCAGAAATTACCTAGAGTGATAGCGGAAAGCGCTGTCATTCAGCCTACCAGTACTCTTGGTGTACGACATGGAGAGGCAGGAAGGGTCACCGCCATTCAGTACATCATGGACAGTGACGGTCGTATTGTCTTCAACTCTCAAGCGTGGAGGGAGTTCCATTCGGCCCGTCATTCTGAGGCTGGGCAAGCTATCCTGATCACTCTGAGGAACAGTCACACAGACAACTTGGACGTGTTGTTGGTGCTCAACTATCTATAGACCGATGGGTAGTTCATTGACATTGAGAATAGTTTGCAAGTTGAGAGTAGTTTGCAAGTTCATTTCCTTGGAATTCTTATGTTTTATATGAACTTAATTTGCTAATTATTACCGTTTATTATGCAGCCATTCTCTATTTTTTTCTGAAAATAAAAATCGCCGGCGTGTCTGTTAAAGGACAAGGACACGCCAGTGATCTGATGAACATTACCGGCGTACATTACGTCCCCGTCAGTGATGTCTGTGTTATTTCCGGCGTGGGCGTGGACTCGGCAGTGATCGAAAATAGCACTGGCGTGACGTTACCAGCGTGCGCGTTTCCCGCCGGTAATGTCAAAATAGCCACATCGGTGATTACATGTTCCCTTGTAGTGCCTTCTCTTAGCACGTGGGGCGGCCGCATGGGCTTTGCCCGACTGGATTCGCCAGCGACAACAGTGGGGGAGAGGAGAGGGAGAGGCTTGGATAGGAGGAATCACCCAGGTCGCCCTCGAGGGGGGGTGGAGTGAGAGTTTTTTTTTTGTTTAAGGTTGGTTACCTAAGTTAGTGAGGAGCATTCACTCCAACCTCTTTTTACATTTTTATTTATTCATATACCCATGTCACTGCAATCCTATATATTTCCTATCCTCATTTTTTTTGAAATTCATGTGAATCAAATAGGCCCTTAGGCCTTAATATGTTTCTTTATTGAGTTTTTGCACCACAAGTTAAACTAATGAAATTGAACAGTGAGTACAAAACATAAATTCTGAATGAAACAATGTAAGAAATCACTGGGTGCAAAATAATTTACCATGCACCTGGTGCTGAATTGAATAACATTTTATATGATCACACTAGCTAGCTACGACCAGTAGCGGAAATTCGTTAATTCGTTTCGGAACTTAGAAGCATATGCTCGCACCACTCTGAAAAACATTTTGGAGATGCAAAAAAAATATTGAACAAAAATACGGCGTGTACATCTCGACGTTCTATATGCGCACAACAAGTTTCACGAAAAAATAATATTTTTTGTTACTTGTGTAGAAAAGACAAAAAAATATCTCATAAAAAGCCTTTTGTTAGCGTCAAAATTTGTCTTTTTTACACACGACGTATGAAATGTCTGTTTTCGGTGAAACGACTTCGTGAGCATATAGAATGTCGAGACGCACGCACAGAACTTTTTGTCCGAATGTTTTGAAGTTTCAAATTTTCCTAAAATGTTATTTTAAAAACCATGAGCATATGTTCCCGGGAACCAAAGCTGTCGCACCACAAGTTAAATTAACGTTAACGTAGTGGCGTACAACCCCGATCTCTCCTCGGCATGCGGGTACGGTTAGTTAGCCATGTCCTTTCACGCGCCACGAAACACGAAAGAGAGAAAGTTCGTTCTGTCCCTGGCCGGTGGGCTGTGCACATGCATGGCAAAAATGACAAAGCGCCCATGATTCGTTCTGTTCGGTAGGTCGCGGGTTGAATCAGACGGTGGATAGCTATGTAGATTCCCTCCTTCTCCTTGCCCTTTCCGGCCGGGGTTTGCCGTATGTGGCGCGCACACAGGGCCGCACTGCTTTTGTTTCTTTGCTAGTACAAGTGTCCCCGAAACACATATATGTGTCGCACCGAAAACGTTCCTACCGGTCACGGCCGGCCCTATGGTCTAGCTATGTATATAGTAGGAGCACCGCTGTCAACCGATCGAGCTAGTATATATAGCCAAGAGATCGTTTCAGGCCGTACTACGCGATCGACCGGTGGAGTGTGCGCAGTACTTGCAATGACACAGTATACACGAGAGACAATTCGACAAGTTGGGTTGGGCACAAGCGAAAATTAGGCCTTCCGGAGCTAATAAAACCGAGGAATACCATGTCCATTTCTGAAAGCAAACTCGATCACGGGCGACCCATCTGCAGTTAATTGAACGCTCTGATCGATACTGACCATTTCACTCAGGCCTAATTAAGCTGTTTCTGTAGCTCTAATGAACTGTGCATAACGTGTTACTTACCTTCTACTCCCTCCGTATCAAAATATAAGACATGTCTAGATACGGATGGAAAGCCAAATGCTAAAACATCTTATATTTTGATACGGAGGGAGTAGATATACGCTGTCGATCTAGCTATCGAGAGGCTAGCTGTGCACGGCAATGGGTAATTAATCTCTCGATCGACCCGGCCGTCATAGAAAATTTGGTCGATCGGGAGCTAGCGCGGTGATCGGTCGCAGATATGATTAATCTTAGGCGCCTAGCTTTGATCTCGAGGTCGTCACGCACAGCCACGTACGTATGATCGATGCTTGTGTGTGGAGACACGACGAGTTTGTTTTGGGAAAGCAAAGGGCCGCCCGTACGTGCTCGCCATCCCGTTGCGCCGGCCGGGCAGCGACGTCGCCGGTGACTGAGTCCAACTTGTAGTTGTAGGCTGCCCGTACGCAGAGATACCCGGCCCCGGGGGTCCAACTTGTAGGCTGCCCGTACGCCGCCCCGTTTACGCACGCTGATAGTAGTGTTATTAGTAGTGTGCGTATTGCCAACTAACTTGCGGCCGTGGACACACACTAATCATTAGTGAACTGGTCCTGCTTGTCATGAGAACTTGAGAAGGTCTAATTGGTAAGGATGTTTGATATATAGTATTCCCTCAGATTCATAAAAAATGTCGTCCACTTAGTATAAAATTTGTACTAACTTAATATAAAATGAGTGATATTTTTTATGAATTAGATGGAGTAGTTTATTCGAATTGGTCAGGATGTTCTTCGATATATAGTAGTTTATTCGATCAAAGCGAGGCGATACATAGGATTTGGTCTTGGTAAGTGTAAACTAAATTTACTGACGCACTTTAGGTAGTTAGGTACGTGAGAGCCTATGAACGGCAAACAGAACTACCACGCCGTTTACCACACGCCAAAACCTCTCATCGCACCTGTACTGCGCACTACTACGTGCGCTAATCTGTCACCTCAACCTAGTTTACGCCGTGTGTGATCGTACTTGTGCTAGGCTAATTACCTTTTTTAACTTAAGATAATTAACTACCATGACGCCGATACTCAGCCGTCATTGTGTTTAAATTTAGAGACGTATCGAAGTAGAAGTGTATATTACTCTCTCCGATCTATAAAAAATATAGTATAAAATTTGTACTAAGTGGACGACATTTTTTATTAATCGGAGGGAGTTTTTTTTTTTTTTTACTGCTGCAGGACTTCGACATTTTGTTAACCAATAGGAACAAAATTCAGTTGTTTGATTTCACACAGTCAGGGTTGTGTGTGCCACTAAATCAAATCATCCAGGTTATTCCGAAATCTGACTAGTATCTCCGCACAGCAACGTCAATTCTTGTCGTCGACGACGAGCGGCCCATCACAGTATACTCGCGAAGGAACGTCTACATCATACAGTACACTGCACAGCGTACGCGTCTCACTGCATTTACAACCTTCCGCGCGCGTTGAACCCGAACGCTACTCAATTTGACATGCTTCATAGAGGCACCTCCATGGAGTCAGATCTTCTTCTCTTGTGGTAAGCTTTTGTTCCACCACTCACTAGGCAAGCTTCACAACCTCTTCACAATCAATCATACGAAAGGAGAAGTATAAACCTTTTCACAATCTTATACGAAGATGTCACCTTGACACCAACCACCATCACTAGTGGAAAAACCCCCTATTGTCCTGGTTGGTTTGGACCATTCGTCCCGGTTTCCCAACCGGGACTAGCAAATCGGGACGAATGCTCGTCCCGGTTGGGATACCAACCGGGACGAATGGGGAGGGTCTTTAACCGGGACGAAAGACCCGTCAGATTTTTCACTTTTTTCAGAAAATTGTTTAAATTTGTAAAATCAATAATGCTTATTCTGTAATTCATAAAAATATGAATAAAATACCAAAATGTTCAGAAAAATAAGACCTATTTGATTATGTCAAATGCATACATGTTTAAAAAACTTAAATTAAATATTTTTTAGAACTACAAAAATGCCACTACTAGTGAAATATGGTGAACCACTATTACACATATCGTCATGAATATATTACACACATCTCATTCGTCATGCTTGGTCAAACATTTCAAACATATATATACATATCTTTTACACTCATTATTTAATTAATTTCAACCTAACTTATAGTAGTATTATCCTTTCAGATCTAGGACCTCTGCATGCCTAATAGGAGGGACACCCTCCAAAACTAACAAGTTTACACTCTTCGCTCGAACAAAGTGACATGGAGAGATCAAGTCAATGTTCCGAATGCAAAGAAAGAATACAAGAAAGGCTCAAGCCCGCCCCCTCAAATCCTTTGTTGTTTGTAATTCTGTTGTCTTGAACTCGACCGCGTCGCCCTTCCTCCGCGATCGTCGACGCATCAGCAATGCCCTTGAATATATGTAGTTATGTGACAGTTTGTATGTTAATTGTCTACTATTGCAGGATTTGTACTCTTCATTTTCTTAACGGATTTGCTAATTCTCAGTCGCCTGAGAATTATTTAAATCTCAGTCACGTCTACTGCCGTCAGATTAGATGCATTGAGATTCGTGTTTTTCTTTTTTTTCCCGAGTTTTTTCCTCCTGCGTTTTGTGTGGAGCTGGCTGTTTCCGCTTCGGGTGCTATTTGTTGCTGTCTTGGCTGCCTGCGCGTGGAGGGTTTTTTGGGCCTCTGGTCTTTTTTGTTCGTTCATGGGCTGCTTCATGGGCAGTAGGAGGTTGTGCCGCTCCTTTTTTTTTCATTTTTTTCATTTTACTTTTGCCCGTTTGTCGGTATGTGTTTTGTTCCCTATAAAAAGAGGTGGTGTATTTTTGTACCCGCCTCACTTTTTTTTTTACGTTTTTGTTTCATTTTTTTGTAGTGACTCAGAGAATGAGCGTGAGAGATAGACAAATATATAAAACGGCATGTTCATCAATCGAGTGATGGATGTTTCTCGTTTATTTTTATGTGGCACAAAAATAATATTTTTATTTTCTATATATGTTTTCACTTTTCAAATAACATGGTTATCCTATAATATATGTTTGATCGTGTGCAACTGGAATGACATAGCCGCAACCCATGTGTAAATGAGTGTCCAATTACATCCTGGGTGCAACTTGAGTGGTCTAGTCGCAACCTGGAACAATTGATGGGGTCAAGTTTCACCTTGTGCGCAACTGGGGCAAGTTGCACCCAATGTGCAACTGTATGTAATTATGTGGCTAGTTGCACTTGATGCGCAACTGTGTGTAAATTGTAGGGCCAGTTGCACCCCATGTGTAACTATGTGCAGCTGTGGGCCAATTGCACCCGATGCGCAACTGTGTGCAACTTATAATTAGGGGTGCCAGTTGCATCTGATACACAACTGCGTGTAATTGTAAGCCAGTTGCACCTGTTGCGCAACTGTAGGCAACTGTGGGTCAGTTGCACCCGAGACACAACTGTGTGCAAATGTAAGACCAGTTGCACCCGATGCGTAACTGTGGGCCAGTTGCATTCGATGTGAAACTATGTGCAACTGTGGCCCAGTTGCACCCACATAATTGGGGGTGCCAGTTGCACCCGATACACAACTGTGTGTAATTGTTAGGGCCAGTTACACCCGGTGCGCAACTGTATGCAATTGTGGGCCAGTTGCACCCCATGTGCAAGTCTGCAAGATTTTGTTTACTTTTTTTCTTGTGTGTGATTGTCGAGCTTGTGTCTTTGGAGTACTTTGGACTCCGTCTGTTCCCATTATTTTCCAGTTACAAGTGAGTTACGACTAAGTATTTTTTTTCTAGTTATAAATGAGTTGTTTTTTTTTTTTGATAAAGGGTTTATATTACTTTAAAAGTATTACACCCGGCCTCTGCATAACAAGATGCACACAGCCGACAAGTCATCATCCAAAAACGAGCTAAAAACATAGACAGATTACAAATCAATAGATCATGCCAATCGCCTATGGTGTTGGGCCGCCAATCCGAAGATCCCTATGCCACCCATGTTGTGTAAAAATGTCCCTCGCCGTGGTCTCCAGTTGCGCAGAAACCTCCATAAAAAGGTCGCGATACTCCACGCGTTGTAATATGGACCACGAACGGAGCAAACCTGTGCACCGGTAGATTACCTGCATAAAGGAGACATTTTTATCATTAAAAACCTTGTCGTTTCTACTCAGCCATAGCGACCATAAAACAGCTATCGCTCCCACCCGAATAACCGTTCTAAATTTATCATCAATACCATGAAGCCAGTTGCCAAATATATTTGCAACGGAATGTGGTGGATATAAATTTGAAGCAACTTGGATGGTTGACCAAATAGAACGTGCAACCTTGCAATCGAAGAAAAGGTGCTTAATAGTCTCATCATGTAGACAAAAAACACACTTCGTACTTCCATGCCAATTGCGTTTAACAAGGTTATCTTTGGTTAGGATCACTCCTCGACGAGCATACCACGCAAAAATCTTTGTTTTTAGTGGCATTTTCATCTTCCAAAGTTTTTTATTACTATCCACTGGCATATCCGATTGGATCAAAGCTTTATACATAGAATCTACCGAGAATTTACCATTCTGAAGTAGACTCCAACGAAATACATCTGGTCCAGGCTCAAGGTTGATAGCAGCCAAACGCCCCAGAAGGGTGTTCCACGCCGCCAATCTGGTACCAAGTAGATCTCGTCTGAACGTCACATTCGGAGGCGATGATTGCATAACCGAAGTTAGCGTAACCTTTTTGTAACGAACAATGTTGTATAAAGCAGGATACTGATCCATAAGAGAGGTATGGCCTAACCATATATCCTCCCAAAACCTGATCTGTGATCCATCTTTGATTGCAAAATTCCCAAAGTGGAAGAAAGAAGCTTTCGCCGCCATGAGATCAGCTCAAAAGTGTGAGTCACCTGGTTTCCAAACCATCTGTGACAAAGTTTTGGTACCGATATATTTGCGCTTTAATATTGTTTGCCATACACCTTCTTCCGAGATAAGCTTGAAAAGCCATTTCCCTAGAAGGGCCGTATTTTTAATCCGTAGATCGTGGATACCAAGTCCACCCTGATCCTTAGGACGGCAAACAACATCCCACCG
The DNA here is from genome assembly GCA_012064385.1 of Puccinellia tenuiflora. NCBI lineage: Eukaryota > Viridiplantae > Streptophyta > Magnoliopsida > Poales > Poaceae > Puccinellia > Puccinellia tenuiflora. The sequence continues at coordinate 756,348 of QRDG01000380.1, forward strand.
AGCCAGTCGATATTTCTTTTTCTCACTATCACCCTGCCAAAAGAATCGCGAACGAAAATAGTCCAACTTTTTAAGGACCCCTTTTGGCAGCTTGAAGAAGGATATCATATACAGTACCATATTAGTTAGGACTGAATTGATAAGAACTAATCTCCCACCCAGGGATAATAGTTTTCCTCTCCAACTGGTTAAGCGAGCTTGCAAACGCTCTTCAACATGCTTCCATTCGGCATTAGTCAATCTCCTATAGTGTATTGGTATTCCAAGATACCTAATAGGAAACGAACCTTGTGCACAACCGAATAAGTCCGCATATTGAGTTGCATAATCCAGAGCCTCCCCGAAGCAGAACAACTCACTCTTATGGAAATTAATCTTTAGACCAGAAAGTTTTTCAAAAGCTGTTAAAATCAGCTTCATGTTCATAGCTTTCTCAAGGTCATGTTCCATAAACAAGATCGTGTCATCTGCATACTGGAGAATAGAGAGTCCGCCATCAACCAAATGAGGAATGACGCCCTCAATCTGTCCATCCAGTTTGGCCCTATCAATCATGACCGCTAACATATCCGCTACTATGTTAAATAGTATTGGCGAAAGCGGGTCACCTTGCCTCAGACCTTTTTTTGTTTGAAAGTAATGACCAGTTTCATTATTAACTTTAATGGCCACACTACCTCCAGTAACAAAATTACGGATCCAGGCACACCACTCCTCCGAAAAGCCTTTCATGCGCAAGGTTTGCTGTAGAAAATCCCAGTTAACCTTATCATAAGCCTTTTCGAAGTCAATCTTAAAGATCACCCCGTTCAACTTTTTCGTGTGCATCTCATGAACGGTCTCATGTAGTATAACTACCCCCGTCTAGGATGTTCCTACCCTGCATAAACGCAGTCTGAGTAGGTCGCACCACATGATCTGCCACAGAGTTCAAACGGATCGTTGCCACCTTGGTAAATATTTTGAAACTCACATTAAGGAGGCAGATTGGTCTATACTGTTGTATCCTTTCTGCATCGATAACCTTAGGTAACAAAATAATCTCCCCAAAGTTCAACTTAAAAAGCTCCAGCTGTCCGGCATGCAAATCGCCGAACATAGTTAGAAGGTCCGATTTAATGACCGGGTGCTTTATTGTGCTCCATCTGGAAGACTACTGCTCTTACCCTCCTCCTCAGTGAAAGGGGCCGTAAGAAAGCCATTCTCCTCACCTGATACCTGGGGTATATCATCAATCCGAGACTCGTCGAGAGAGAAGGTACCTTCCTCTGGAGCCCCGAACAACCCCTTATAATACCTGGTGATGTAGCGCTTAAGCTCATCCTGTCCTTCAATTACCCCTTCATCCTGATGCAGTGAATGAATAAGTTTCTTTCTATGTCTACCATTGGCGACATTATGAAAGTATCTAGTATTCGAATCACCTTCAAGAATGAACTGGGCTTTTGAACGTTGGTACCATTTGAGTTCCTCTTCACGCAATAGCTGAGCGATCTTTGCATTTGATTGGCTCTTAAGCTCAATCTCCTGTGCAAACAACGGTCGTGTTTCCGCTATTGCCTCGAGGTCATCAATTATACTTGACAGCCGAGCCTTCTCCTTTTTAAGGATACCAGTCGTATGGCGTGCCCAACCACGAAGGAAAGTCCGCAAATTGCGTATCTTATTAATCCATCTTTGCATTGGGGTAGCACCTCGAACTGATTTGGACCAAATCTTTTTAACCAAATCACCAAAACCCTCCCGATGAAGCCAGCCAAATTCAAATTTGAACTTATGCTTATCCGGTGGGCGCGGGAGACCCGTGGTCAAAAGAATTGGAGCATGGTCTGATAAAGCCTCAATACGTTCCAGCGCTCGGACCGTTACTAGTGGGTACCTGGATTCCCAGTCAGTACCCATTAGAACTCGGTCCAATTTCTCATATGTAGGCTCTGGTAGACTATTCGCCCATGTGAATTGTCTGCCAGTCATCTGTACCTCTCTCAAATCCAAACTGTCAATGACAGCATTGAAAAGAAAGGGCCAATGATTATCAAACCGACCTCTACTTTTCTCGTGTCGGTATCTTAACATGTTGAAGTCCCCTCCTATGAGAATAGGATGTGGATTATCTCTAGTCAGATTAACCAATTCACGAAGAAAGGCCGTCTTGTGGGCTTCCTGGGCAGGTCCATACACAGCTACCAAACTCCATATGAAATTGTCAGCCTTATTTCGGACATGGAACTTTATATGAAAGTCCTCATCCTCAATAGCCAATACTTCCATAGAGTCGGATTTAATGCCAAGTAGAATACCTCCAGATCTGCCTCGAGGAGGACGAGCATACCATTGAAAGTCTTCACCACCAGAAATGCGGTTAAGAACACTCGCTGGAAAGTCTCGTCTCCCCGATTCCGAAATAGCCACAAAGTCCAAATTATAATCCCGAATACACTGAGCAATATGAAGATGTTTAGCCAAGTCACCAAGACCTCTGCTATTCATAAACATGCCATTCATCGGGAAACATTTGGAGATTTGTTTGACTTTGTCACCTTACGTGACCTAACATACTTCCTTTCCGAGGTTTTCTTAGACTTCCGACTAGAGGCTCGCAGGTCATAAATAGACCCTAGCGTAGTCTCGTCTAAGCTCACCTCCGAAACTTCCCCCACTATATGAGATAGAAGCTGACCATCGACATTGTCAGTCGCCTCATCATCATCTAGTGGGTGAGAAGTCGGTGTACTCAAAACACAAGGAGACACCTTCTCACGGTCAACCTCCATATGTCTTAGAGCATTAGCCGACACCAGAACTTCCTTCTCATTTCTACCCAAACTAACTCCAACATTAAATAATCTAGAAGATATTTGAGGAGTAGATAGCGAAAGAAACGATTGAGATTTAGACGCCATACCTGGAGTGAACTGAAGCGCCTTGCGCCTCATAGCCTTAGACAAGGCATCCTCATCCGTCGCCGCCGTACCGTCAGTAGCCACGGCATGCCGAGCACTACGCCGAAGCATCGGCGCAGCCATGGGCGCCGACATAACCGGTGACACCCAACAAGGGGGCGAGGCCGAAGAAGAGCCCCCCTGAGAGTCAGCCCCCGGACTCGGTGAGGCCACCACACCCGTCGGGCTGGACGGAGCCGTCGGAAGAAGCGCAGCCTGGGCCACCTGCCCAGGCGCCGCCCCCTCAGCCTGGGCCACCTGCCCAGGTGCCACCCCCTCATCTCCAAGCGGTGAAGCAATGGTGGCCGCAGCGCCACCCCCCGGCGATCCAGCAACCGGCGTCGCCAGGCTAGCCGCCGCCGCATCAGGAGACAGGTCCCCCCCCCCCCCCCGGCGATCGGCGACGCGACGCACGGACCCGGCACCCGGGCCACCATAGCCGCAGCACGGGGCGTCTCCTCTAGCAGAGAAGAGGCACCACCTCCCATCCTCCCAGAAGAAGACCCCCCTAGCTCCGACACTGTACCACGCGATCCGGGAGAGAAACGCGGTCTCGGGCTGATCGGAGTAACTGCCATCGTCCGCAGTAAGGCCTGAACAGAAGCAGCAAGATCAGTAGCACCCGACTCCGGGGCACTAGCCATCTCAGTGTCCCCATCAGTAGCACCATCAGACGACTGCGGCTGCTGTCCTGACAAAGGGCCCTTCCCGCCCCCTGCATCACCACCACCACCGAGGCCCTTGTCCTCAGCATCATCACCATCTCCTTTCCAAGCGAAAGTGGTAAAACCTGCATCCGGTATAAAACCCTCTGGCTCTGAGTTGTAAGTGAGAGAAACCATTCTCGATCGTTGGCGTTGTGATTTGTACTCGACGGGAGTTGCATGTGGGTTGCAACTTAATATCATTTCATGGTTTCTCTATGATTATGGTAAAATTGTATCTCATGTAATTAAAATTGCATGTAAATAATACTTTTTTTACCACTTTTCTTGATAAAAATCTGTTTTTTGCAAAGAGACGTGAAGACAAAGGCCCATGGGCCATGGGAAGGAGCTCGTACTGCCGCGAAAGCACCAACCGGTCGGAAAGATTCGATCGCTCTAGGAATCGACTGAGAACTAGCTAGTTCTCAGTTGCCTGAGCACTAGGCGGTCCCTTTTCTTAACTAATGGATTTTTTCCTTTGATTTGACAATTAGGGTGGTGTGTGCCACTAAATTAAATCGTACAGGTTTTTCTGAAATCTGTCACGCTTTCAAAACGTATACGAGATCTGCACGAGAAAGCACCGGACGGTCAAGAAGGAGATTTAGGGTGCAAATTGGATACGGGCCATGCAAAACATTACGACCGCGACTGAACTTGAGAGCTTCATTCAGCTTTGGTCCATCATGCAGGCGGTGCAGCTTCTCCCAAAACTGGATACTACCATCTGGAAATGGACGGACTCTGAGATATACACGGCGGCCTCAGCATATAGATGTTAATTCATTGGCGCCCACACACCTTTTAGCACCATGAAGATCTGGAGAGCTCACGCGGAGCCGAAGTGCAGATTTTTCGCATGGCTTGTTGCGTGGGTCGCAAATCCGCACGGCTGACAATCTGACACGACGAGGATGGCCGCATGATCCTATCTGCAAGCGATGGCATATTCACCCCGAGACGGTGCAATACCTATGCCACGAGTGCTTGTTTACCATGGGTGTTAGGGACTCGGTCCTTGTATCCTGGGATCTGCCAGTGCCCTCCCATGCTTTGATGGAGGATAGTGATTTCGACGGGTGGTGGCTCGAGTACATCGCCACTCTCCCAAAGGATAAGAGGCGGACAACTAGTGGGGTGGTCACATACATCATCTAGGGGGGGTTGGAAGGAGAGCAATAGGAGGGCCTTCTCAAACACGGCGCTGCCCCTCATGGATGTGGCGCGCCTTGTGCGAGACAAGATCGAGAAGCGGGCTTATGACTTCACAGAGGACCCGAGAGACCGGGGCACGTAGCTTCTCTTTTTCTCCTTTTTTTCGGCCATCCTTTTGGCCACCCCCGCGGTCAGGTTCTTGACCGTGCTCTTTTTCCTAACTTCGCTTGAAAGAAACCATGTAAGTAATTTGCTTTCTATCCAATCGAATGACAGAGCGTCTGTCTTCAACCTAAAAAAACTATGTATCTCCGCACATCAACCTCAATCCTTGTCGCCGACGACGAGCGGCTCATCACAGTTCCCATTAGCTCTGCACTGCACCCTCCCTCTACCTCCGAAGGAAGGAACGTGTACATCAGACAGTACACTGCACAGCGTACGCGTCTCACTGCATTTACAACCTTCCCTGTTGTAAAACGAGTATTGTGTCTCGCAAATCAACATTCAAGATGGCCTTGACATGGATCATATTGCCCAATTCGTCAAACTTTGGGAGTTGGTGGACGGCGTCCAACTTCAACATGACACCCCGGATTCAATCCTTTGGAAGCTTAACAACAATGGTCTCTACTCGTCACAATCGGCCTACAAAATGCAATTCTTGGGCCACACCTCCTCGACAATGCCTGCCTTAGTGTGGAAACCTTGGGGCCCTTTTAAGTGCAAAATTTTCACATGGTTAGTTCTCCAAAACCGCGTTTGGACGGCGGATAGGCTTGCCCGAAGGGGGTGGCCAAACGGTGGTAATTGTAAACTTTGCAACCAAGTTCAAGAGACGGCCGCCCATCTACTCTTCAAATGTCGCTACTCCGCCCGCATTGGTCATCCTTGAAGACGTGGCTAGGGCCACATGACGTCACGCCAAGTGATTGGCAAGCCATTCACACCGTCAAAGATTGGTGGACAACCGTGATCCACAAGAAGGGACCGCATGGAAAGGCCATGGCCTCTCTAGCCATGCTCGTCTTGTGGGAGATATGGAATGAGCGCAATGCAAGGGTGTTTCGAAATCACTCGACGAACGCCAATATGTTCATCACCAAGATTAAAGAGGAAGTGGCTATGTGGGGACAAGCCGGGGCCAAAGCTTTGTGTAACATAATGCCGCGAGAGTAGGCTTAATTTTGGTCGCGGCCAAGGCTTGTAAAACTTCCAAAAATCTCAAACTTCTCCTTTATTAATAAAAATGGCAAGTATTTTGCCTTATTATAAAAAAAAACACGGTTTGACGAACTCCTCACAATCTGAGAGATGAGAGCAGTGGTCGGTAGAAAGCTACAAGCTGCGACATCACATCGATCAATCTCACTGTCGATATCTCATCGTACCCAGGAAAGGTTGCTGTGGCACGCACAGGTTGCAGCGTTTTCTGGTCTAACAGCTGCTACAGAATGTACCGGACACACGCGCTCTGTCTACTGAAGATTTCATCTGATATCTGGATAGGATATGTTCGTTGCGACGCCGACGGTTATCGTCGGTTATTTACTCGGTAGTTGGATACGTCCAGTCCAGTTACCTCCGGACCGGTGGCTGGCCGTTGAGCGCATGTACGCACGCTAGCTTTTCTCATACAAGTGTCGAGCGGCGTTTGGCTTGCGAGACTGCAGTGACGTGAGGGAAGCCGGGATGCCTGCTACTACTAGTAGTGTCGAACGGTCGATAAGGTTAAAAGCCTCTGTGATTCATAGGATTAACCTTGATTTTGAGGATTTTAATACTTAGGAATTTTTCCCTGCGTTTGCTTGTTTGATTTATAATATTACAGTATTGATTTTTTATTGGGATTCAACCTCTTGAAAATAATCCTATGTTCTCCTGTGCACAATCAATCAATTTTTCTAATCTTGTAGTAGTAATATCGAAAAGGGCATACCATTTTAATCTTGTGTTTTTACTGTTCCTGCGTTTATATGCTGACCAAAGAGACCACGAGAAATGTAGCAACTAGTCATGGATAAAGAGTAGTACTAATTACAAGTTAACGCTCTCTAACCTCGACAACAGTAGTTAACTAAAGTTTTCATAGTCAGAGAACCAACCAGTAATTGGATGGTTGCGAGGGTGGTTGTACCCCGAGCCATCAAAGTTCAAATCTCAGATTTGACACTGGTATTTCTCATTTAAACTAAATATTATTTCAGTGGGAAGCGACGTTTTCATAGTTTTGAAGAAAAAAAAAATTCATAGTCAAAGCACGTTAATGATAATCTTGATCGAACGCTGCGCATAGTATGTCATGCCGTTTCTTTTGTGTTGTTGACTTTACAGTAGACGTCGTCCATTGATGGACCGACATGGGTCTTCTGGGTGGCCGATCGAAGCTTATCTCGATCTACTACTGCAGTAGTATATGGATGATACCTACCTTGCGAGCTACGTGCACGAAGTAGAGCCGATGCATTGGGATGTACAAGTACATAATATACACCAGCGTCATGTAAGTGTGTACACACGAGTGTAAGAGTGCTAGTTTCGTGCGTCACATGATTATCCTGTATGCCTCGTTTGGATGTTTGCATTGAGTCTGGATATTAGATATTCGGGAGGCTCCAGCCCCGAATATCCAAAATCGATGTGTTTGGATGTTCTGGATATTGAGTTTGGGTATTCGTGCTCGATATCAAGCCAGCTCTCGGGAAGGCAAAAATTGATCCAGCTGATGTCGAGCCCCGACCCTCGACATTGTGCGATATTCGCATCGCCCCAGCCCCGCGTGACGCTTCGAGCCCTGTCCCCTCGCGCTGCCTGCTCTTTCTCCCTCACGAGTCGCGACTGGCTGCTCCTCTCTCGCGTACGACCTAGGCGGCGGCGCGGCCGGTACTCCGCCTCGCACCCAGCTCCTTTCCGGCGCCGCGCGGCGCGGATCCGTACGCCGTCCCTCCTCTACTCCTCATTCCCGTCGCCTTCTCCCGTCGTCTCTCCAGCGACCCTCTCTCATCGTGGCTCTCTCTCCCTTCTCTCACATCCTTCTTTTCTCTATGCAGAAAGGGGTCGATTCGACCGAGCTCCGGCGTCTGGCGCACCCGCATCCTGAGATCCGGCGTCTGGGGCAGGTTTGTTGCCGCGGGTCACCGCCCTCCCTTGTCCCTGAGCTCGGATTAGGAAGAGGACCGGCGAGCTACACGCCTACACCACGATCTACAATTCTCTGCATTTTCTCATCTGGTTCTTTCCAAGCTTGCTGGTCCTGATTGGTTGCTGCTGCCTGCTGCGCTGGGCGCGTGTATGCCGCGTGCGTGCGTGCATACTTGTTTACTGGTAGGATATGTGTGTGTGCTGAACTACTGCTGATGCAAGGCACTGGCTGTTGATGCTGATCGTTTGCTATATTGCTTCTAGGATATGTGTGTGTGCGTGCTTTTGCTTTTATGTAATATATAAAAATATTTTAAACAGGAACCATATTTTTACATGTATAAAACAAAATAATAATGATCATAGTCACATACAATTGAAATTTCTCACTTTGACCATCCAAACAACATTTGATATTTAACCTCAATATCAAGTGTGGGTTCCGAATATCTAAACATCTAAACAAAAATATTGACATTCATTCTCAATATCAATATCCAAGATCAAGCCAATACAATGTCAAGCCTCCCAATGCAAACATCCAAACGAAGCCATATAATTTTTTCTTTTTTTTTTTCCCGATGAAGATGAACCAAATTGAGTTCGTGTCACCAAGGACAAGCGATTACGGGCGAGAGGAGCGTTTTGGAGCTCGGTCTACAGAAAGCTTGTTATTTGAAACATATAAATTTTGCATTTTAAAATTTCGAAAAATTTGGAGAAAAATCATAAATGTAGATAATAATATAATCTATATGTGTACAAAAAAAAAACAATCCAAATTCCGTTGTATTAGGTTGGGAAAAATGATAAATGGATGGATCTGGATAGGTGAACATTACTCATTTTTTTAATTCAAAATTCATTAGATTTTTCTTTTTGTGTAGTCTAAAATAATATGAGTTTTCCATTGAGCTTTTGCACACCCGTAGAGTTTGACATTACCTGCACTATTTTTGTTTCAATTTTTTGAAACTTCAAAATGGCGATTTTAATTTTTTTAAATACTGAGCTTATTGTTATGGGGAGATTGCATAGTACCCTCCCTTGTTTATCTCGAGTTGCATCGAGCTACTTCTAAATCCTAGGTCCAACCGGACACCTCCCTCCTCCCCCTTGTTGGTGTCGGAACTCGTCGCAAGGGAAGCCTGAGCGACATTGGTCGCGACAGGGATGTTTCTCTTCCTTCCGCGATCCGCGACCAAGTTGGCGTGACCTCAGTAATGACTGCTCTGGTGGAGGCGTGTGATAGCCTCCCGCAATGGCGGCTTCCTATGCTGGTGGTTCAAGCGGAGAACGGTGTGTAGAGGTTATCCAAAGGTGCGGCTCGGAGTGGAGCACCTTCTCATAGCTTGTCATCGGTGACCCAAAGATGTTCCTGCTCTGACATCCTCCTTGTGCACGGATTCGGCTGGTTGCTTAGCGTTGTGGCGGCAAGGTGGTTGTCCTAGCGCGCTAGATCCATATATGGTAGTTGAGGGCTACCTCGGTCCAATGGGTCTGGTCCAGGCCAAAGAGAGAAGCCACCACCCCAGCACAACGCCGCCCGCCCAAAGAGCCGAACGCGCATTCTACCGTCCAGAGCCGCCGCCCCCGACATCCATCTCACATTCGGTAGGTGACCCACGATCATAGCGAGCCAAAGGACTTGAGAGGTTCGCTAGCTAGCGTGCAGGAAGCGTAAGTGCGACTAGCACGCGGACACGACACCACCGTGTCGCAACAAGTCGCACCTTTGCAGATCCCAGCCGGTTCTACCAGATGACTACCACCACCAGGGAACCCCAACGACATAGCTCACCGACAGGGACCTACTAGTCCTAGATCGGGCCCATGTTGCCCCGCCTCAACAACACTCCCTCACCGTCCGACGCCATCCCCGCCGCCTTCACTCGTGCCCTACCGTCGTCCGAGTCGCCCAGCAATGCCTCCGCCGCTCCTAGCCACCGGCCACCGAGCCAAGCCCTGTCGTCGTCGAGCCGCACTGCCCCCAGGCTGAACCGGCCCCAGCCCTTCTCCTAGCACACAGGGAAAAGAATCCCGCCACCTCCGGCATCACTCCGGTGATGGAGAGGAGAGGGAGTTTTTTTGGTTCGAGGTTGGTACCTAAGTTAATGAGGAGCATTCACTCCAACCTCTTTTTACATATTTATTTATTGTTAATTCATATACCCATGATACTTCGGTCCTCTATGTTTCATGTTCTCATGGTTTATTTTTATTTTTCAAGGAACATGTTTTGAAATTTCATATTTGAAATTCATGTTCTCATGGTTCATATGCTCTGCCGATTTCTTTACTACAAGTGTCCGCGAAACGCATATATACGTCGCATCGAATAAAACGTTCCTACCGGTCACGGCCGGCCCTACGGTCTAGCTAGCTACGTATAGTAGGAGCACCGCTGTCAACCGAGCTGGTATATATATAGCAAAGATCGTTTCAGGCCGTACTACGTGATCGACCGGTGGAGTGTACGTCGTACGTGCTAGTGCAATGGCACGGTATATACGAGAGAGAACTCGACAAGTTGGGCTGGGCACAAGCGAAAATTAACCCGAGGAGTAGTTAAGGTAACGTGGATGGCGTGGCGAACTCAGGGTCACGGGCGAGCCATCTGTTAGTTATTTAATTGAACGCTCTGATCGATGCTGATGGACCATTCACGTAGGCCTAAGCTAGTTGTAATTATTAACCGTGCATTAGCTTCTAGATAGATATGCCGTCGGCTACCTAGATGTATGGTGTGACGCATGCACGAGAAAAATCATGTTCCCACAGAGAACGCGGTGATCGATCGGTCGATATGATTAATCTTTTGCCTAGCTTTGATCTCGAGGTCGTCATGCACAGTACAGACAGGAACGAGAGTTTGTTCTGGGGAAGCAAAGGGTCGTGCCACGGTGCCAGGTCGCCATCCCGTCTCGCCGATGAGTTGGGGAACCGTCGCTGTCGCCGAGATACCCCGGGGGTCCAACTTGTAGGCTGCCCGTACGCCGCCCCGCTTATTCGTATTGCTAACTAACTTGTGGAGACATACACTGATCATTAGTTCATTAATTGGTCCTGCTTGTCATGAAAGGGTCAAATTGGTGAGGGTGTTGGATAGTCATAGTAGTATATAGGATTTGGTCTTGGTAACCGTATACACTTTTTAAGTGCGTATACGCGTGTAAGCCTAGGAGCGGCGGCGGCGAACAGAAGTACCCACGCCGTTTACCACACGCCAAAAACTCTCATCACACCTGTACTGTGATGCGCACTTACTACTAGTACGCTAATAATCTGCCACCTTAACCTACTTTACCCGCGCGCGTGCGAACCGCCGTACGTGTGCGACGCTAATTACCTAGCTAGCCAACCACGCTCTCTCACCTAGTAGTGGTGGCATCGATCGAGATCTTCACCTTTCAGAAGCGAACAAATTAGTACTAGTACTAGTACGCATAAGTAAAACATCGAGGTTAATTAACTAGCATGACGGTAGTACATACATACCGTGGCTATGCATCAGCGCTCGTAGGCATACGTACGTACGTACGTGCGTACGGTACGTGTGGCGTGCGCAAGAGACGTGTTGGGTAGGAGCGGAGCCAGGCCGCACCTTGGGTGGGTGTGATGGATGACGGGCGAGGTCAGTTTAATCGCCCGGAGGATCTCCCCCATCCCATCATTCCCATGCACTGCGACTCGTGGCTGCAGATGGACGGACGGGTAGCCTAGCCTAAACCTGCAGGCTAGGCTACATACAGGAGGCCGGCGACTTTGCGGCATCTTGCAGAGTGCGCGATATGGCCGGAGCGACGAATCTGACCTTTTCGCGAAACTTTAACCAAAAATGAACTGGTTTTGGAAGTTTAGCCGCATCTAACCCTTTTCAGCAACGCCAAACATTCTGGCGTTTACCTAAGCTGAGAAACGCCAGCGTCAATGGCGTTTCACCTCGGTCCACGGTCTCCCCGGTCCGCTGACCCAGCTGACGTGGCAGATCTAGAAACGCCAGCCCCGATGGCGTTTCTCTGTGTAGCTCAACGCCGGGGGCTGTGGCGTTTCTAGGTCTAATAACTTACGGGCCCGTCTCCCCCGCCCGACTCATTTCTATTCTCCCTCCCGAAACAGAGACAGAGCGGCGGCGGCGGAGGCGACGGCGGCGGTGGATCTTGTTCTTCTCCCTCCCCGGTCTCTCTAATGGTGTATTGAGCAATATCTTCTCCCTCCCCGGTCTCCCCTTCTCTTCCTAAGGTAAAGTCTTCCGTTAATCCCCTCTTTTTGTTCTAAAACTCGAACCCTAGATTGGTAGTTGATGCTAATAGAGACTATAGTTTGATTATGGTAGTTCATGGTTAATAGATTAACGGTTGACGGTCTAGATTCATGATTATAGTGGTACATTCATGGTTATTTTATTGTTAGGGTTTGACTATACCGATTATTTGTTGATGTCCCGGGCTTGAACATGTAGGATGGCTCCTTTCTATCCTGGGCTTGAGCAGGAGTACGATCGTGAACATCGTGCACGGGCAATCGAGAATCGAGAGGTAAGAATTAAGAATTGTTCACTTCATTTGCCGGTTGTAGGTCCTATTTTGTGGTAAGAGCAAGAATGTATTGATGGAACTTGCTTATTGTTTGCAGGTTCTAGCTCCTATGCGCTTTCGTGGCCACGATGCATCCTACATGGCGTACGATGTGCGGTACGAGGAGTATTTTGAGAGAGCGGGTCTTTTAGGCTTTGTATGCCAGTTTAGACGCACCCCGCCGACAATGAACCACACGGCGCTCACCGCCCTTGTGGACCGTTGGAGGCCTGAGACACACAGTTTCCACCTCCCATGTGGGGAAATGACGATCACTCTGGAGGACTTTGCCATGATCACCGCGCTTCCGATCGATGGTGCCGCTGTTACTGGGAGGGTGGATAGCGACGGCTGGCGTGAGCGGGTTGAGGGGCTCATCGGTGACTGCCCTGACCCGCCTCCAGAAGGGGTTAAGGATCCTAGGCCAGCCGGTGTCCCGTATGCTTGGTTACGAAATAGATTCCAGCAATGCCCGGAGAATGCTGAGCCGGGCGAGATAGAGCAGTATGCTCGAGCCTATCTATGGCATCTGCTGACTATGGTCGTATTTCCAGATGGGTCGGGGGACACGGCCTCTTGGATGTATTTGGACGTGTTAGGTGACTTTGATGCCAAGTACAGTTGGGGGTCGGCAGGTCTAGCCTTTCTATACCGGCAGGTAACTAATTATTTTGCATTAATACTTGTTCTATGGATTTTATAACTAAATATGAAATTTGACTTGAAATTGTGATATTGCAGTTGGATCATGCATGTCGTAGGAGGAAAGATGGTGCGGGGATGGGAGGTTTTACGTGGGCTATGTCAATTTGGATGTGGGAGCGCATACCTACTGGACGTCCGGAAAAACTCGAACGCTCTCCCTGGGTTTGGCCCGATGGAGAAGATACTGAACGGTTTCCCACAGTTGCATACACTTGGGACAGAGTGGAGGCCTACACCGGCAAGTCGAAGGGACGATACAAGGCCTACACCAACGAGCTTGACACACTCACGCATGACCAGGTATATCTTGGTTCATTTTGTATCATTTACCATACATTTGTTACGGGACATCATTTGTAAATTTTGGTTCGTTATCCGTGTTGTAGGTTAATTGGAGGCCGTATGCTCTTCAGAGACCATTTCCTCTAAACAGCATGTGTGAACGTGACGAGCACCTTTGGCGGTGTAGTGTTCCACTCATATGCTTCTACGCTGTCGAGTGGCACCTCCCTCAACGGGTCGCTAAACAGTTCGGAAGAAGGCAGCGCACCCCACCGGATGTGCAAAGCACTAGTGTTCAACTGCATAGGTTTGTGAATGACTTTGATACATTTTTTCCTGTTAGCGACATTGTAAAAGTGTCTAATTTATTCATTGCAGGATGGATCGCCAAAGGTGTCGGAAAGAGAAGGAATGGGACACTAAACATCGAGAATGGATTGCCTTATGGAACAAAAGGGAGACTCTTGTCGAGAGGGATGGGACAATGGAGAGTGAAACCCTTTACATTAGGCACCTTCAGTGGCTTGGACGACAGTATCGACTTAAGTTGAAGCCTGCCTGGACCACGCAGGATTGCCTGGAGTTAGGAAATGAGGATGGCGATAATGAGTTCAACCTGACGGTTAGAGAGAATGCGGGAACTCATAGAGACTATGCACCTGTTTTTGACCGAGTGGTACGTTCATTGCATTAAGGTCAACGTTAGTCTTATCAAATGTGGTTATCAATAATTCCATTATTTCAGGGTATGGAGCTGAGCCGAAGCGTTAACGAAGCCGGATTTGCTCTCCAGCACGAACCTGGTTCCGATGAGTCCGAGACCGTGCTGAGGGCAACCATGAAGGTACATGGCTTTCTATATTTTTTTCGTCTTGTTATATACCGATTTTTCTTCTCATATGTGGGTATTTTCGCAGAGGTTGATGAAACGGTGCCGGCAGCTGTCGGCATTGCTCTCATGCCACCGTTCTAGCAGCACTAGAACATTAGACTCGCACCGTTCAGCTACAGCACATGCTTCCTCAAGTCATGCTAACGAGGACCAAGACGAGGAGCAAGACGAGGAGCAAGAAGGGAATGACAGTGAGGAGGAACAAGAGGATGACAATGAGGAGGAAGAAGATGATGACAATGAGGAGGAAGAAGATGATGAGAATGAAGAGGAGGAGGACGACAATGAACAAGAGCAAGAAGAGATGGATATAGCACATGATGCACCTCAATCTACTCAACCCACTCAACTTAGTCAGCCGAGGAAGAGGAGACCACCGAAGGGATACAACCTGCTTAGTCCTGATGCTCCTCCTCATCGTAAGGCTCCGGCGCGCAAGGCAGCGGCTAAGAAGGCACCGGCGCGCAAGGCAGAAACTAGCAAGAGGGGTAGGAAGAAGTAGAACTACAAGAGGTTCATTCTTTATACTATTGATGAATTTGTATGCGATGAAAGAGGAGGTGAGCTGGCGGTGCTTCGTGGATGGATTTCGGCCACGCTTCTTGCACATGTGATGGGCTTGGCAACTTGTTATGTGCCATCGCCCGTCGCGCATCGGTCTTGCACGAACAACCCATGAACATTTTGGTTGATCACAAACCACGGTGTAACGTGTTTTCTCGTCTGAGTGCTCAACAATGAATGGCCTATGGTGCTTCACGGCATACTCCCGCAGCCACATCTGCAATTCTAGCAACCCTGGAAACTTCAAACCTTTTTGTATACGAGACTTATTGTCATCATCATCTTGGGTTGTGCTTGGCGTCGCTTCAAGTTCTTTAGTCTTCCCACCATCAACTATGGCATTATCTGCGAGCGTGAGATCATGGAATAATGGTATTCGGTGATCCCGACCTACAACTTTTCTAAAAGCTTGGGCTTCTCTCGCCGTGAAACCATCTTCATCCAATTCTTCCGGGCCCTCGTCATCCGAGTCGGAGGCGTAGCAACGCCGATAAAACATGTCTCGGTCCATATCATCTTGTGCGACATGTGCCTCAATGTCACCAATATCAGTATTATGATACTCATCCTCCTCCTCAGAATCATCGTCATCGATGTCTTCCTCCTCCCTATCTTCATCCGCCGTGCCAAACTCAAAACCATGTTCTACATTGACATACTCTTGTTCATCGCCTTGGTCACTATCATTCATATCCAATTCAATTTGTTGGCTCAAAGGAGGTTGACTTATATCATTCATCTCGATCTCATCATCAGATGGTACATTCCGAGTGGGAGTCATTGCATCATGTGGGGAGGCACACCGGTTCAAGTCAATATGCGACCGATCACCTCCGACCTTGGTAGCAAATAATTCAAGAGACTTGTCTTGGGATGCCGCCACAACCTCCTTGTATGCCCCCCAATCCAACTCGCACATGATAGGTATTTTCTTTTTTCGAGTATGATGACCCGATCCAACAAAATATCTTCCCTCTAGTTCGACGTTGTCCCTTGGATCGGTCCATTTAAGAACTTCCTTCACTCTTGTCACAACCTCCAAATAGGTAGGACTAGTGCGAAACACCATCACCTTCTCCTCATTGTCCACATACTCGACATTGCTACTAAAAAATTCTTCCTTACTTACATAATGGACATTCACAATTCTTGACATCTAAAATCAACGACAATAAATGTAATGAATCACATGATCATTTCATATACAAACAAACCACAACCACAACCTAAACATATCTCAAAATGCTACATATAACTAATACTCTCGAAATCTAGGGTTTGGATAAGAAGGAGCAATGCTAAATAATCACACACTTTGAGCCACCCAAATCGTGAGAGATTGTAGAGATTACCTCGAAGTACTCAAAGGACTCCGATTCCACAATCAACTCCCTCCGATTTGGAGGGATTTGGGAGAGGATAGAGTCGCCTCCGCCGCCGCCTCTTGTCTCTGTGTCTGTTAGGGTCTGGGAGAAAGAAAGGAAATGTAGGTATCGGAGAGAGTCGGGGCCCGTAAGTTGTTAGATCTAAAAACGCCGGAAGCCCTGGCGTTGTACTACACAGAGAAACGCCATCGGGGCTGGCGTTTCTAGATCTGCCACGTCAGCTGGGTCAGCGGACCGGGGAGACCGTGGACCGATGCTGAAACGCCATTGACGCTGGCGTTTCTCCTCTTAGATAAACGCCGGAATGTTTGGCGTTGCTGAAAAGGGTTAGATGCGGCTAAACTTCCAAAACCAGTTCATTTTTGGTTAAACTTCCGCGAAAAGGTCAGATTCGTCGCTCCGGCCGCGCGATATTGCGCGCGTGAGACGAACACGTACGAAACGAAACGGATCACTTCACCTAGCTCACCGTATGGATCAAGGTACTAATCTGAGCCCAAGCACATGCATATGCATCGGTGGATCGATCCGGCATATGCATGAGCTAGCACGAGCATGCATGGGCACACAGTTTCATTAGTCCATCCCACGGAGAGAGAAGAAGGAGTGGACTTGTCTTTGACGACGTACGTACGTGCGAGTCGTGACGATCTCCATATGCGTGTGGTGCGCCACTCTGCCGGCCGTGTACCGGCTTTTATGTACACGTGCGCGGCCCATGCATGTCGCACGCGGTGTAGCGTCCTCCTTTCTTCTCCACGTTCGCATCTCATCTCATCCTCGCCGGCCGATCGAGGGTCGACGTACGTTAGAAAGTGCACCGGACACATGCATACTGCGCGCAATGGGCGGACACGGCTGCCGTGCCGTGACACGCATGCGTGCTTCGTCATCTGCGAATCGGAGGGCCGTACGTGAGCTGTGACCGTGACACGGCGGTAACTCGTGCCTCCAGCCGTCGTACGTGGCCTAGACAATTCGACACTACTACTAGTAGTCTACTAACATTACATTAATCGGCTCTAGCTTTCACATCAAAACACATTATTAATCTAGCTTTCAGAGTAGTAGTGCTCGGGTTCATCTCAGCCGTAGGTAATGGTGTGTCCTACAAACGTGAAAGCATCTACTTTAAATCATTTTCATTTCGAGCTACACAAAAAATTGATAAAATCTGATATATTTAAAGATACTCGGACCCACACTCTTGTCATTTTCATATAGCTCAGGATATAAATTAATTAAAACTTGACTGTTTACATCTTTGTGGATCAATATTGTGGCGGACATGTTGGTTATTATCAATGCAAGAGCAAAGGATGATGGCCAAGTCGACGGGCTTATACCTCATTTGATTGACGGGGGAGTGTCTATTTTACAATACGTTGATGATACCATATTATTCATGAGTCATGATTTAGAGAAATCTCTTAACATGAAACTCATTTTGTGCATCTTTGAACAACTATCGGGTTTAAAAATAAATTTCCACAAAAGTGAGATTTTTTCTTTTGGTCAAGCCAAAGAGATGGAGGGTCAATACAAATTGCTATTTGGTTGCGAATCTGGGAAGTTTCTATTCAAATATCTTGGTATCCTAATCCATTTCCGCAAGTTGAAGAATGGAGAGTGGAAACCGGTGGAGGATCGGTTTGAGAGAAAGCTTGCTAGCTGGGTGGGCAAGCTCCTCTCTTATGGAGATCGTTTAATTCTTGTTAATTCAGTTTTAATAAGTCTACCGATGTTCATGTCATCTTTTTCAAGGTACCTAAAGGGGTACGGAAAAGATTTGGATTTATTCTGATCTAGGTTTTTCTGGCAAAGTGATGGTCACAAAAAAAATATAGGCTAACTGAATAGAGCATGATGGGTAGACCAAAGGAGCAGGGTGGGCTCGGGATTGAGAATCTCGAGCTCAAAAATAAAAGTCTTCTTTGTAAATGGTTTTTCAAAATATTTACAGAAGACGGGGTTTGGCACGAGTTACTAAGGAATAAATATTTAAACTCGAAATCGCTATCTCAAGTGAAAGCTAAGCCGACCGATTCCCCGTTCTGGAAAGGTCTCGTGAAGGTAAAGGATGAGTTCTTTGATCGTGGGTGTTTCAATGTTGGAAATGGGGAACAAACCCGCTTCTGGGAGGATACTTGGTTAGGGGATAAGCCCCTTGCGACCCAATATCCATCTTTATATAACATCGTACAGAGAAAAGAGGTCATAGTGGCATCTGTTTTATCAACGGCTCCACCGGTCAATCTTTCCTTTAGAAGAAGTCTAACAGGAATCGATGGAATAGGTGGCTGCACTTAATAAATCGTCTAATCAGGGTTCAGCTGACAAATGAGCAGGATCAGTTTACTTGGTCATTGACGAACTCCGAAAATTTCAAGGTTAAATAGATTTTACAAGTGGTACACGCAATTTTCCTTCGAAAATATATTTGGAAGATGAAAGTACCACTAAAGATTAGGATCTTTATGTGGTTCCTCTATCGTAAGGTGATTTTAACAAAGGACAATTTAGCACCGCGAAATTCGCATGGTTGTAAAACATGTTGTTTTTGTGATCAAGATGAAACAATACATCATCTGTATTTATCATGTCCTCTGGCTAAGATGGTTTGGCGTATAGTTTTCTTGGCTTTCAATATTTCTCCCCCGACCAGTATAACGAATATGTTTGGGAACTGGCTAAATGGTATCAATAAAAATTTAAAAGTGCAAATCCGAGTGGATGTATGCGCTTTATTATGGGCTCTCTGGAACACGCGTAATGATTTTATCTTTAACAATACAAAATCATCTTCCTTTATGCAGGTGCTACCAATGGCTACACATTGGATCCGTACGTGGTCTTTACCTACAACCAATGGACAAGCGCGCTGCTTTGGTTACTGGGTGCAACCGGCTAGAGCAGGTGGCACGGGATTTATACAACCAGTGCAGTTGACGTTTTTATCGAAGAATTTCATGTTGATGCAGTGCCATCCCATGTCTTCTTTCTTTATTTGGTTGATCCACGTTGAAACTTTATGTGACCTATGATGTAATAATTGTACGGTGATATTTGAATAAAGCAATAAAAAGCCGCATGCATCAATGCAGAGGCTGGGACGTCCCCTTTTCGAAAAAAAAAATATCTTTGTGGAATAGAATAGTATTGGCTACATCCATGCATGGTATTTCTTAATTTTTTTAGAACTTTTAAATATTTTTTTCGATTTTTTAAAAAACATCAGGATCTCCACTCTAAATATTGCTATCCCGAACAACTTGGGGGTGCGCCGGTGCGATAGTTCATGTCGTATATATTTTTCTCAAAAGAGAGAAAAAAACATTCATGGTTCATGAAGAGAAGAGAAACGAATACGATCACTCAATCGGTAGCCAAGGTGATAAGCATGAGCTCGATGTTGGGAAGAGCAAGAACGTCAAACGTGCACGGGGAAAGAGAGGATAGACACGAGAGCGAGAGCGGTAGATCAGATGCCGCCGATGAGCACGCGGTGGGGTGGCGTCCGTGAGGTCAGCTGAGCTGGCCGCGGTGGCGTCCTACACCTCGCAACCGCGCGCCAGCCTACTAGCGGGCGGGCGGGACCCCGCGCGCCAGCCTCCAACGGTTCTTTTTCCGACCGTTTGAAAAGAACACACACTACTCCGATCACTTCACCCTTTACTATCTCCAGCCTGCTGCATCAATGGACCCACATGACAGTAGTACGATGTCGTGTCACGATACTCATGTTGCCCTGCTTCGAAAATCAGAGGCACCATTTTTCACTCGATAAAACAATTTGCAATATACAGTATATGGCAATATATCTACAGGATAGAAATCAGAGTGATTAGAACACTGGAAATCTTAAACAGTGATTAAACTTCTAATCGTCGCGGGTCGGCATCGCCACACCGGCCAACGACCCAGCGCGTCCACCACGGCCACACGAGACCTTTCCTGTCGAAGGAAAAAAAAACGTGCGGCGAGCCTCTCCCGTGCATCGCCCGCCGTCGAAATCCCCATCCGACGGCTCCCATCTCACCCCCCCGGCGCGTGGCACGAATATTCGGAGACCCAAGCCACCCCGCTATAAATCACCGGCTCCGTGCGACGCTGCGCCCACAATCTCTCTGTTCGCATTCTCGCTTCCATTCATTTCGCTCGCACAAACGCGGTGAGAGAGAGCGGAACGGTCGAGAAGGATCTGCTGTTGTTGGGTGAGCTGGAGCTGCGAGCGAGGACGATGGGGTGCGCGCGGACGGTGATGGCCGGGGCGGCGGCCTGCGCGGCGGTGGCTGTGGCGGCGGGGCTGAGGCTCATGGCGCCGGCGGCGGCGGGGTTCGTCGCGGAGGAGATCCCGCGCGCGCAGGCGGCAGCGGCCACCTGGCTCACGCCGCCCTACCTCTACCTCCTCATCAACGCCATCATCATCTCCATCGCCGCCTCCTCCCGGTTCCAGCCGGCTGCTGCTAGCCGCGCGTCGGGCTCCCACGCGGCCGCCGTCGTCGGGGGAGCGGAGGCGGTTCCGGTGCCTGCTTCGCCGATTCTGGCGATGCCGATGGAGGAGGTGCCTGCTGCGCCGGCGGTGGCCATGACGGCGATGGAGGTGCCCGTTCCTGTGGCCGCGGCCGTCGAGCGACCGACGGTGCAGATGGCGCCGGCGCCGGCGCCAGTGGTGGAGGAACCGGAGGAGGACTTTCTGATCTCGAGGTCTGCATGGACGCCGCAGCGGAGGGTCACGGAGGCTGAGGTGGCGCCGTTCGCGGACCTGACGAACTCGAGGGAGAAGCCGCTGTCGTCAGCAAGGTTCGGCCGGAAGGCGGCCAAGCCCAGCCCAGAAGGTACTTCCCAAATTTCTAGCAACAATTCTCCCTTCTATTTAATTCCCCAACAAATTTGGCCTACAAAGACCAAACCTTTCGCCGGTTCTTGAACATTTCGGTAGTATAGTAGAATTCTAGCAACAAAACAACAAAAAAAACATTTTACTGATGTCGACTGGGCGTGTCGTTGCAGGGAGCAGGGCGCTGCGGGTGTCGCGACCGCGGAGGGAGCAGGACACACTGGAGAACACGTGGAAGGCCATCACGGAGGGCCGAGCGCCGCCTCTGGCGCGGCACCTCAAGAAGGCGGACACCTTCGACACCCGTCCCGGCCGCCGTCCGTCCGGCGGTGGCGGCGTCGAGGAGGTGGCTTCTCCTCCCGCGACGACGATGCGGAAGGCGGAGACGTTCAACGACGCCGCCTCCGGAGGAGGGAGGAAGGTGCGCCGCGAGCCGTCGCTGGGGCAGGACGAGCTGAACCGGCGCGTGGAGGCCTTCATCAACAAGTTCAACATGGAGATGCGGCTGCAGCGGCAGGAGTCGCTGAAGCACTACAGCGAGATGGTCAGCCATTACTGAAGAGAGTTCCCAACAGTAACTCAAATGGGAACAGCAGCAGCAGCAAGTTACTTCCTCTGTTTTTGGTCGGTTGTGTTCAGCCTTTGGCTTTTGGTTTCTGTTTCTTCTCTGTAAGAAATGGTTCTGTCAATTACTCCCTAGTAAGAAGGTGGTAGTGAATAGTAGTTTTGCACGAGAAGGCAAGTTTTATAGGAAGATGATACAGGTTAGTGAGGTCCTGTAGACCCCAATTTCTTTTGGGGTGACGGGCATGTGTATTAAATCTTTGCTTACTAAGCTGTTCATCGCATTTCTGTGCCTCCTTGCTCAAACCGTAGTTCGCTGTCAGCGTCTAGTTTATAGCTACTTCAGGATGAACTTGCTGCGCAGAAACATGTTCTCACGCTTGCGCAGGCTGGCTGATGTAATCGCAAACAATTTTCTGATGAAGTGACGCTCTTTTTTCCTTTCAATCCCGGCAAAGGCTGTGTGAGAAAAATCCTCAGGTTTTCTTAAGACAACAACGGAGATCTTATAGAACAGTTGGGATGGACACATGAATCATAAGATATCCCAGCTTAAAGGGTGCCGAAAGAGCGCTGCTCTTACAATACATATATATACACATACAGGGTAGGCAACACCTAATAAGGATCCCTAAAGAACCAACCACTTGATCTGATCTATGGTATACATGATAACATCAACACTGGGAATCCCCCACGACAGGAAACTAGATCTTTTGTATGAATAATAATAATAACATCTACACTACAACTCTGTCTGCCGGATTTCTTCATCGGTATACAGTTCTCAATCTGTCATCTATGACCACGTTTGCCACTATGATGATGTACCCTCATCCGCGCAAAGTCTCGCTAGGTTTGATTGTCTCGGGGAAGTCTCACTGCACCAACCGCATCGGATTTTGGTGACTGTTCCTCTTCCCGTTCAGGCTGGATGTTCAGGTCAATCTGGTTCTTCATAGGAGAGGATGACATGCTATGCTCGACGGTTTCATCAGCATCATCAGCGTTTGCATCCGCCTTCTGGGGGGAGCTAGTTGGACTGGTGCTAGCGGGCGGCGGATCAGATCCAGTTTGCGGAACCGAGTCGCTGGACTGGCCTAGCCCTCTCTTGCGAGGCTCCCCCGAGTCTTTCTCAGACTGGCGTTTCTCACGCCGAAGCATGAGTGTCTTGAAACGGCGGCGCACCGTCATACAGACATTGCAGGTGCATGTCTGCTTGTGCTTTGGGCCCTTCCCACTAGGAGGCTGAATGCAGACAATGCACGAGCAGCCAGCACGATGGCGTGGGTGCTTTGTAGTTGGCTGGGAAGGAAGAGATTCACCTTCGCCAAGAATGGCAAGGTTTGCTAGTGTGTCCAGCCCATCCGAATACTCGATATTGTCAATTTCTATCCTCGCTTTAGGCTTTTTTGCAGCACCTGCAAAGTCGATTAAGCAAAAGCTATCATTATATGCAGTTATATAATGTTACGAAAATAAATATTGCATGCAACAAACTAAGCGCTGTTCTAACAAACATACTAAGGTTGATCATAAACTCTTTATTATGAACAGGGATAACTTTGGCTGTGTTGGGAGAGCTCCACTCCACCCTCAAATCCATTCCACCTGTAGACTTCACTCCACCTCTAAATCTTGGTGGCCGTGAAAAGTCTACAAGTGTTTGGCTAGCTAGCTAGCTACAGATTGTTGGAAAAAGTCCAGACTACCCTTTTTCTCTCAACCTGTTAATGCATGCGCAGCTGTTCTATGATATTTGCCCGTAGCTCATGTTAAAGAACTCTGTTAGCTCAAACATATGAACAACTAGTGCATTCATATCTCCAGATTTTACAGATGAACAATTAATGCATACAAGAACTGCACAAACCTCTATACAAAGAAATTAGCTAGAATACAATAAATAGATAAACACCAATGGTCGAATCTCCCGACCACATATACATGCAGCACATGTATAAAATTGATTTATTGATCAGATGCACTTGTATCAAGAACACATACACATATACCTAATTCAAAGTGCTCTATTAATTAAGAGATCGCCAGAATCTACCAACCCACCAGAGCAAAACGACTACAAATTAAAAAAAATCTGAAAATGGGAGGTTGGCTGACAATTTCCACAGCAAACGTCCGGCGAAAAGTAGACAATGGTGATATACTGTTAGAGGCCGCCCATGGTGATGGCTGGAAGGTCTTGGTGCCTTGGTGGAGCCAGTTGAAGGTGATGACCTTCTGAAGAGGAGGTTGCCGGCAGATCATGAAGGCGGTGCTTGGAGCACATGGAGCAGGGCCGTGGGTCCAAGGAGAACGCTGGCGGAGCTCGGGACGGGAGGAAGTCGGAGGGATAGAGGAGGTGACGAAAAACTAGGAGAGATGCAGCCATGGGAGAAAGGAAGAGATGGGCTACCCAACGGGGAGAGGAAGGGATTTGGCTGTTCGGTCAGGGTATACTCATGGCATTTGCAGGTAAGAACAACAAAACTGTAGGGACATTTTGGGTATTAGAGGTGCCTGGGTCTGAAGTTAAGCTGTTGGATCTATGGAGTGGAGCTCTCCAGAACAAGGAGAATGCATTACCTGACCATCTACGGAGCATGACTCTCGCAAAAACTAGAAAATTCATAGCAAGAAAAGAGCAACACGTCCAATATGACTGAAGAAGACCGGAGTGTTGACATATGGAATAAGAGAAGAAAAGTTTTCGACTATAGCTAACACTTTTAAAAATGAGCGGTTAAGTGTCCTTTTAATACTGCCACGTGGCTCACTATACCAGAAATAAACCTTAGTTAATTTGGCAAAAGCGGGCAAAAAGTTATGTCTATGCCACATGCCTTAGAGAGCCTAAGGTTCCGTGCGGCAAATTGTGGCTGGAACCAAACAGCCTCAGGATGGATTGGACCTCCTTCACACCTTAGGTTGTTCATTTGTAGATTTTGCACCATGTAGCTAATAGCTCTATTCAACCTACTTGTTCATAGTGATAGCTCAAAGAGATTCCGTCTGGAATTCATCTTCAGGATTTCTATTAGGAATAACAACTAATTCAAATCTAACTTCTGCATACCCATGGACAAATCATTACAAGTCATCATACCTGATTTTATGGGAATCAGTTCTGCAAGCTCCTCCATGCTTGCCTCTTGTGCAGATTCGCAAGAAGTCCTAGAAAAAAACAATTAGCTGGAAGGCTAAAATATAATGAGTAAATCGTTTTCTGCTCGGTTACACTGACTATTATTGAGATTGATGTCATGAAAGCTCTTGAGGGTGCAGTTTGGCAAGATTTCTGCCAGGTACTTATGAAATGAAAACAATTTTTGCAAGGTGTTTTGTAGGGATCAATTTAACTACAAATGCTTCAAACTGGTATACTACATGCACATGTGATGTTCTGCATAGCCTGCAAACCTCTAGTAATTCCACAAAAAAGGTACATCCCAGAGAGGATTAGTTTCAGGGAAACATTATTTTTCCTTATGAAGTTAATCTTATGTTGCACCTTATCAGGAAGGTCATTGGCCTAGTCTCGAGTTTTCTCCTCCATATTTTGATGGCATGTACATCAGGTAAATTATCAGTATGAACACGAGAATATATTTAGAAAAAAAAAGTTAGTCGTCAATAAAAAACATGTCTTTTTCTAATAAGAATAGATCCACTTGAAAGGCAAATTTTGAACATGATTTGCTATCTTCAAAGGATTAGGTAACTAAATTTGTAAAGATGGTTCAATCATTGTACTATTAGCAAGTATAGTAAAGTTTGCAAGTCCATCAGTAAACACTAAAAAAATGAAAATGTATGATGATAAATTAATAATCAGCAAACACAAAACAGCAGGTCACCTTTCAGGATCCCATTTATTATCAGAGCATGTCCACTTAGAGGGCAAAAGGGCGCCTACTGGCAGTTTCCGCCATTTGGAACAATCCTCACACTGAGCCCATTGATGATTCTCACTGATTGAAAAATGAACTATTAGAAGGCGGAAAAGAGGCACTGGTAAAAAGTTAACAATGCTGGGGATCCTACAGATGGAGTTCGACAGAAATTAAACTGATATGGCAACCTAGAGCCTGGCTGAGTCATTTCACCACTCACAGACAGGAGCATAGAGGTAAATTATTAAACATCGATGCAACTAAAACCTAGAACATGGAAAAGAACTCATTGAGAGATAGGTAACTAGATAAATATGTCGAGGAAACTATTCGAATAAGCATTACTTTCAAAATAAGAAAGCTTCATTTGTCTCCCATATCTACACGACTACACGCATAGCAGATGCATATCGCAAACATTTCAGTCTGAAAACATTACCCTGATTGGTCAGTCACAAAATATGTCCTCCTCCCAAGTACAGGTGGCTCCTGAGAAGCACAGATGTCAAAATAGAAAACAAGTGCTATCTTTCCCGCACTAAAGAATACACGAGAAAATAAATCATGGATATAAATAAAATAAGTTTACTGGTAAGCTAGTAATGTGCCATAGAAAATAGAATTGTCACAAGACCACAAGTTTTTTTCTTCGAAATGGACACATAATGACAAGTGATACTTGAGAAGCATGGCATACCTCATATTCCTCAAACTCATGGCCATCAACAATAACAATTGAAGGGGCCTTCAGAGGAGGGCGAAGCAATTCTTGAGCCTCCTCCCATGTTATCTTCAATTCCATGGATTCCTCGTTATCAATCCGGAAACGTTTAATCTTTGGGCCAACAGAAGTTGCTTTTCTCTTCACAGGTCCAGGGGAAGAGCGAGCAGTTCCTGGCCCTTCCTTCTGTGCTACTCCACCTTTGTCCAATTTACTGACAGCTGTTTGTTCTACAGGGCTAGAGTCTTTGTTCTCTGTCTTTACTTTATTTGGTCGGGCTAATGCAGCATTTGGACTAGAGTCTGGAGCAGTGACGCTAACATTCACATCTGGAAGATTCGGGGAAGCAGTTGCAGGCTTTGTTGGTTCTTCCTGACGGAATATCTGCCAACATACAGTAAACAACAATGTGGTTACAAGAACTATTTCAACAATTCTTCATTAGATATCCAGCATAGGGAGTGGGATTATTATCTGATTTTCATTGTAAAATATCAAAAGCAGAGCGTAAGACTAGGCATTACAACAGGATGCAGCAGAACATCTAAATTGGCAAGTCTGGAAACATGGCATATACTGGTATCATAATAATACTTCATCATACATACAGACGGAATTAAACCATCCGTGCAAGCAATAGTCTGCATGAACTGTACCAGACGCTTGAATTTGTAAAAGGTATCCTGTATGGGAGCTACTACAACACAACACAAGATACTAAAGCACCATCATACCTGTTCTTGAGTCTTTGTCCTTCTGAATCCCATGACCAGCTTCCCTTCTGGATCTATTCGGCTGAAGCTTACTGCACAATATAACACATGACACAAGTTATAACAAATGGTCACTTCCAGAAAAAACAGAAATTTTTAAACAAAAAGAGGGAATCGCGGATGCAGAAGAAAAAAAACATGAAAGCCTTCAGCTATTGCCAAAATCCTTTTCAACCTAAAACTGCCTCGATAATAATCTCAACCTCTTAAAAACAATGAGGGCTCTGATTCAAAGGAATTGTGTAGGATTTTCGGAGGATTTGAATCCTTAGAAATCTTTTCCTACAAAGTTCGTTTGATTCACAGGATTACAATCAATTGAAATTCCTACAAAGGATTCCTTTGCACTCTATTTTGGAGGAAAATTTCCCTCCGTTCCAACCTCTTTTTACAATTCCTTTGGTTTTCCTGTGCAATCAAACACTCATGGATCCAAAATCCTGTAGGATTAAAAAAGTACATGTCATTCCAATACCACGTTTTTCCTATTCCTGCGTTCTGAAAATCCTCTGAACCAAAGGAGCCCTGACTTTACCCCCTTCGGCCCATCCCAAAGCGGTCATCGTTGACAGCAGAATTCACTGACATGTGGCCCTCCCATGTTATTCACGTTGCACACAATGCTTGTGGGACCAAATCCATCAGGCACCACCAAAAACAGTCTCTGGTCCTGGGAAATATGAGGAAGTGGTGTTGTACACGTGTGTTCTGGATGCGGGCAACTCTAGCAGGAGCATAACATGGTGCAGAGCAGGCAATATTATTAAGTTGTGGCTCTGAGAAGTGATGTGGACAGAAACATAGCAAAGCAGATGGGAGACGAGGAAGATGGGGGAGAGACTGACATGAGAAACCCTCCAATTATTATTTTCTAAATTGTCCACTGATGCCTGATGTACACACATGACATTCAAGCCAAGCACAAACTACCTGGGTTGGACTGAAGAGGTGGACGGTAGTAAGTGCTTGGGTGCACTTCAGACAGTATTAGAATTTGACACTGAATAACAGACTTGGGCAATAAGGGAAGTTTGAAAATGGAAGTTAACTAAAGATGCAAGTGGGACGGCCAAGGGACCTCTGTTTCCCACCTGATCTTGCCCGCCGGGATTAAAACGGGATAAATGGGAGAACAATTAGCGGGAACGGGACCCACGGGAGCCCGTGTAGCTGGTTAGCGACCACAGCAGAGGGGAGTAGCGAGGATGGCTGGTACAAGTCGTATTGCTGCAGCGCTACTCTCGTTTAGTCAAACGGGTATAAGTGGGACAAACGGGTGTGCCTTTTTATCCTGCCAGCGCAACATGGGTTGCCCACAAAGAAGTTAAGTGGGCTGTGCTGGCGGGATACCAGCAGGCTAAGCGGCGCGCCCATCCCACTTGAATCGTTAGCTTTAACATACCCAGAAAGATGCATAGATCAAGACACCAATGATTCAAATACAGGATCAGGACAGGTAATAACACGACAATTACAGTTGCACGGCCGAATCAAACAGGTGAGCAAGATTGCCATAACATGATATTTGCCTATGTAAAAGATGTGTCCTGCATAACATCAGAAAGTAAAAACAAAAAAAAACCTAATGGGTGTTATTTCACTATAGCCGTGCAAAGTAAGTTACTCATAGGTTCATATTAAACTAATATCCTAACCTACTGCAACCCATGTTTTTAGGACAGGATATCTACCTGTATCGCCTGCTTGTAAGTGCATCGACTGAATGCAAGGTGTGACACCCTCCAATACATACATCCTGCTGTTATTATTGGGCCAGAAACGGAACTGGAACACCCATTCTTTACCACTGGCATCCTGAACTTTTAAGGGAAGTCCTTCTGGCTGAGAGATTGGAGGGAAGTATGCCTATACAAAATGACTTTCCATTAGGGTGGATGCACAAAATAACTATAATTAAGAAACAACTGGTATACAAAAATAAGACATATCCTATTATAATATGGCTTAACGGAATTTCTCCAGCAAACCCTACTTTTGATTAAAATAGAGTTGCTGATAATTCTAGTAACAACCATTTGACAGAATTTAGTCGTACAACAGGCTAATTTAGCTCATGAGCTTATTGACAATTTCTAGTATGGCAAGGATGACAGCAAATTCAGTTACAGAGAAAATAATGGACCATGTCACCATACAAAGAGAGCAAGTAAGGAACAATGACAGAACTTTTACATGGACAGTATCACTGCCATAATCTAACCATGGAGAATCTACCAATTAACAGAAGTATACTGAAGAATAACAACTGAATCATCGACTTACCTCAGCACATTTCTTTGGCAACACCAAACGACCAATCCGGCCCGCATCGCTGGCACTCAACATTTTTTCAAACAAAGGAGTGATTACAGATTTTGAACTGTACGAGAGTTAAGGAGACACTTATGATAAGACAAAAATTAAAACAAATATGCTCGATATAATTCAAGATGCTATTATTAATTACTAGCATAGAGAAAATATGCTGTCTAGAGGAAATTGATCATGAAGATACATAGAGTTTTTTGGATACTCTCCCGATAAGTTCTGTAGCTCTTTGTCTGTTATTCTAGGCCAGTAGCGGGGAAGTAATTGAGACCTCGCCTTTGGATCCATTCTGGGCTTTCCGTTGTTGCGGAATTGCGCTTGGTAGTCAGGCTCAATCACACTATGTGAATAGAACTGTTTCTGCACTACTGACATGGGCACTGTGGTGGGCATTTGTGATTTCTCATGAGGTATAATTCTGACATGGTCGCTTCGTCCAGGTATTGGTGGATAATTAGTGATAGTGTAGCCCCCGGATGTCGGCAGGGTGGTTGCCACATTGTCCTTTAGAATGGGTAGATGATGTGAATCAACCTTAAATCCAGTAGATACAGTGGATACAGTGGAGGAACCATCTGAAATTATCCCTTTCCTTGAAGACAAAGGGTCGCTTTCTCCTCCATGCTGACTAGGAGGATCATGAAGGCTATTTGGATTTGGTGCTTCTCTTTGATAGAGAGGAGTAGAAGAGTGTGTTGGATCCAGGCTTGTTTGCTGACTGTGCCCATTGGCATATCTGTCTCTTACTACCTGGTTCATGCCGGCAGGTGTTGTTGGTCTGTCATGCATGTCATCGGATTTCTTTTCCTGGGCATGAATAAAAGTACGCCCCGGAGGCAATTTTTCACTGCCACTAGGCCTATCAAACTCATAAGCTAGGCGTTGGTGCAAGTCCGACTGTATACTGGAAATACTCCACATATTATGTTGTCGCCACTGACTTGAAACTTGTCCTGCAGGAGGTCTCCAACTCTTGGCATAATTGTCTTTTCTGTCAGCTACATTCTGAGGCATATGCACAGTAGGAGCTGACCACATTGGGCTTGGTGCCTAACAAGCAAAAGGAAAACAATTACTATCAAAGATGGGCTAAAATATGAACTCCAAAAAGCACAAGAAAAAAACTCCTGCAACTTCAGTACATATAAACACTGCATCTACATGCATCTTCAATGCATAATATAACAGAGACATCCTTCACAGAAATCAGTTGCCAGCTTCAGTAAATGGGACGAGAAAGGTAGAAACGGGACATCAACCACATAACATCAGGCTTCCACCCGATTAATGCTACCAACCAAACGGCATGACTGGAATGTCATGAATGATGGATGTTTTCGGCTTACGTTTTCCCATGGAAACTAGATATCGAGAGGTGAGCATAACTTGAGTGCAAGTAAAAAATGAGCAAGGCATCAAAATGCACTTCTGCAAAGCACAGTAGTAACGCATACAAATTGATCAAACTTCACCTGACTTAAAATGCCGACATGCCAAAAAGAGATTGCATATTTCATAAAATCGGTTGCCATCAGTCGAATAATAGTGAATCATCACATGACAGTAAAAACATTCACGACATACCATAGCAGCATATGACTTGCGAGCGCAGAGGATACAGTCGACCCCTCCAGCGTCGAGCAGCGCATAGGCATGGACCGAGACGATGCATCCACAGTGTAGCCTCTGCCCAGCACGAACCAAAACAGAGGAACGGATCAATCAGCAATCACAAATCATGATCACGGGCACAAAGCTAGCCAGAGAAACAGCATGCACGCGTACACACACCTTCCCGCACGCTTCGCAGTTCCTCCATCCAGCCACATCCGAATGGAAGGTCTCGCAGAAGCTCCCCTGTTCGAACGAGCCACTGCTCACAGAAAAACAGAAAAACACACATGCATGCATGCATCAGGCACCAGTAGGAGTCGCACGCAAGTCAAACCACGCACCGGAAGGAACCACCAACTTTTACACAAACCCCCCGCACGTAGGCCGAAATGGCAACTACGTAGCGATCACTCCACGTAGATCCGGTGGGGGAATCCGTCTCCCGAGGGACGGACGGAGGAAGCGAGCTCGACCCGCACGCACGAATCGAGCACGATTGGGCGGAGGGGAGGGGGGGCGGGGAGTTCGATTAAATAAAGGGTTACCGTACGTACTAGCATCGGTCGCAGAGCTCGGCGAACTCGCCGGAACGCAGGCGCCAGCCGCGGCGGCGCTGGCCCTCGGATTTGGGGTCCTTGCAGAGCGCGTTGAAGCAGATCCTGGGCCGCTGCGGGTGCGAGGCGGGCGGAGGGGCCTGCTGCTGCAGTTGCTGATGCTGTTGATGCTGCGGCGGCTGGTGGTGCTGCTGCGGGTGCGGGTGCGGGTGCGGGTGCGGCGGTGGCGGGGCGGAACCGGACGGCTGCTGCGGCGGGGCATGGGGCGGGGGCGGCTTCGGCTTGGGAGGCGGTGGGTGCACCGACATGGGGGTACCGGTGAGAGGCGCGGTGGGAGGGGGCGCTGAGGGGGGCGGGTGCGGCGGAGGCGCCGAGGAGGAGGAGGACATGGTCGGAAC
This sequence comes from Puccinellia tenuiflora, assembly GCA_012064385.1. Taxonomy (NCBI): domain Eukaryota; kingdom Viridiplantae; phylum Streptophyta; class Magnoliopsida; order Poales; family Poaceae; genus Puccinellia; species Puccinellia tenuiflora. The sequence goes on from QRDG01000380.1 coordinate 788,383, forward strand.
CCTAGGGCAGGCCGGCGGTGCGGCGAGGTGGGGGTTTTGGGGGGGCGTGGGAATCGTGGGGGCGCAAGGAAATAGGGACGAGCGGAGCGGAGAGGGGAGAAGAGGCGAGGCGAGGCGAGGAGGAGAAGGCTTTTAAAGCGAGGCGAGGAAAAGTATTACCAGCGTCTGCCTGCTACGTGTACACGAAACGCCTCGGACTCACCTCCCTCCACCAGTATACTGTTTCAATTATTCTCACGAAAAAAAATAGCAGCAGGAGCAGGCAGAGGCCAGTATATAAGAGCAAGGACAATAATATAGCCGGCTGTTGGCTATAAGATAGTGCCATGTTATCTATAGCCAACTTAATAGCCAACAAGTATAATAGTTGGCTGTAAATATGTACTACTTTATTGATAGATGGCCCACCTCTCACTCTCACAAGTCGCCTAGGAGCACGTGTTGCAGCTGGCTCTTGCATGAGAGCCCGCTTCCATTCTCTCTCCTATTCTCTCTACTCCATGTAAGCACAAATATATTATTTTAAATCTTATAGCCGGCTGACTGGACCTTATTGTACTTGCTCTAATCCTCGCTGAAACGGATATATCTAGCACTAAAATATATTTAGATATGGAGCGGTAATTAATATGAATTTAAGGAACAATTAATATGAATCGGAGGAGTATATTGTTTCAATTATCTTCAAATTTCATCTATATACGCTCGTCCCCGTATGTAATAATGCGCTCATAGTAGTAGAAACTAGAATAAGCTTAACTGGTGTTAGGTGGAAGAAGAAGAAACACGGGTCGATCGATGCGGCCGGGTTTTTGTTCGTCACATACAGAACCCGTCGTCATGCATTTTTAATCCACAACATGTGCATCGTGGTCGTGGATCGCCCTGAAGGTCAAACGGAGCAAAACCGTGCTCGGATCCATGCATGCACGTTGGGCTAGCTGGTTCGTTCGTTCCAACGTCTCCTCTCCTGCGCCTGCCGCCGATCCAATCTTGTTTTCCAGCATGACCCGCGTGCACGCCGGTAAAATAACACGACGACAACGACCCTATGATGTTCTTTAATCCGCCGATCGATCTCTTCCGGCTACGTACGGAGTAATTAAAAACAAATGCCGGCCTGCGTCTACGGCACCACGTACGTATACGTACGCACCGAGAAAACGTGGACGGCGCTACGTTGTATTGTACGCAGTCCTGATTGTACTACGTACCATCCTCCGTGGTTAATTCGCAGGTGCGTACACGTTGATTGGTACGCGTAGAGGGGCGGGAGAATTAATAGAGGAGACACGCCGCGGCGAGAGCGAGACGGAGAGAAACGGACGCGCCGCGCGCGCGGACGAAGCCTTGCGCTTGCGGCACGCGCCGGTGCGCTCACCCCTCTCCTCGTGCCTCGCGCGCCTCCACCGAACCAACGGGTTGGGGGTCGGGACGGGCCGTGGCGGTATGCTTACCTGCCCGACAGCACCCCGGTGAGCACAGCTCGCGAGCCCATGCATGCACGCCACCAACGCCAGGGCGTCTCGTTTTCCTTGGTCGCAGACGGGAAAAAAATGGTTTCCTGGTTCCTGCTACCGCGTACGTACACCGGTACACGGACACGTAGCGCGGACGGCCGTGGCGTAGCGCCTCGCCGTATGGCCAATATGGCCCCACTTGTCAGTCGCTTATTACGACGGGGGGCGGAGAGATAAGGGGCTTTTTCGTCCTTTTACTCGGCTGCGGCTGCATGCGGTCCAACCTGTACCGGGATGGACGACGACCAGGACTGCACGGCCATATACGCTTTAAGATTGGTGACGTCGTTCCGCGCTCGGCATGCAAAGACGAGCTAACGTACGTACGTGCTGTGGGCTGCCGCTGCCGGTGTACGTACGTTTGTACCGTGCGTACAGCGTACGTGGTTGGTTGCGTCTGTCGATCTGTGCCGTCGTTGTCGTGCGAACATAGTGGTTGGGCTTGGCATGATGTGGGCGATTCGAATAGTGTGCTCCAGACGTGTGATGAACATAGATGGAAGAGAAACCACGATCGGCATGCAGTTGTTTCTTCCAATAAAGGTTTCTCTTCCGTGGAGTATCTAGGTATGGAATCTGAGGGAACACATTTCGGCTGTGTTTGGTTCAGCTTTTCAAGCCAGATTCGCGTCCTCGGAGCGAGAATCCGAACCAAACGGGTTTGGGCAGGGCAGCAGATTCCGCAACGCACCAGATTCTGGTAGTGTAAACTGAAATCTGTCTCAACCCCAGATTTCACTGATTCGCGAGTGAAGTTTGATGCAAAATTACCCACGCTGTCATTGGTAAGTCAAAACTGCACGGTTCGATTCTTTTCTCCTCCCAGTTCTTCTCTTTCCCCACGACTCTAACCAGCGGACAGGCCTGCCCGGCTAGGGTTCCTCTGCCTCGCCGCCCAAATCCGGCGGCCTCGTGCCGGCCGTCTGACGCAGCCCCTCCTCCATTCTCCTCTTGAACCGAACCCTCCATTCCCCTCCTGAGCCGCCTCCCTCACTCGGCTCCCTGCGCCGCCGCCATCGTCGGCCATCACCTTCACCACTCAGACCGTCGCGCCACCGCCTCAAGTAACGACGCGCGCCGCCGGACATCGCCTTCGCCGCTCAGCCCATCACACCGCTGCCTCAAGCAACAACGCACGCCGACGCCACCGGCCGTCGTTTCCATTGATTGGCCTTTCGCACCACCGCCTCCATCAACGACGGACGCCGCCGCCGGCCACCCCTTCTCTTTCCCAACCAATGCTAGTAATGATTATGACATCATTTTTTATTTATATTAGCTTAAAACATTAAGAAATAAAAATCTTCCTTAAATGGCTATTTACATGTCAATCTGTTCACAAATCTTTGATCTCTGATTAATTAGCATATAAAGAATAACAAGTGTCAAACTATTACATAAATTTTCTGTCGAATCTGCAGTTGAAATTGTTACAACCAAACAACTTTCAGCTTTCCCACAGTTGTCAGCTCACAGCAGATTTTCCACAGCAGATTCCCCACAGCTGATTTTCAAGAATCTACAGCTCAACCAAACACACCCTTCGTGTCTGTTTTAGTTTGTTTGGGTCGCGCCTGTCCGCCAGTCCATCGGTGCACTCAACGCAGAGCCCCGACTACTGATTTTAGTTTGTTTCTACGTAAATCATTCATAGACACTCAAAACACATAGGCATTGAGCTGAAAAATAAAATAAAATCCGACCTTGAAGAGTTTGGATGCTGCTAGCCCGCGTCGATGTCGATGACCGACGCGGCTCGGAGGCGGATGCTCTGACCATGAGGAACTTGGATGCCCCTGGCCTAGTCACAGTCCATGTCAATGACCGACGTAACCGACGATGGAGGTGGAGGTGGTGGTGGCGGCCCTACAGGGATGCGGTGATGACCGCCTGCATGCCGGGGTCAGCATTACATCAGAAGTATTATTCATTTCCGTGGGAAATTACTTGAATTCGACCTTCTCAATGATACTAGCACTCGAAAAACAGTTAACATAAATTGCAGTGGCTTCATTCACATGTGAGATTCTTCGGAGCAATGTTATATTACTCACAAACAATAAGATTTCATCTTCAATGGCGATAGACCCTAGCAGATTAGCGAGCTCTAAGCCATGTTGCATTGCATAAGTTTTGGTGCAATCGATGTTGAAGGAATATGTGGAATATATTTAGACGATATTGTGCTGAAATTACCTTGAGTACTCCACGGAAATTCGAGATACTCAAGGTAATTTCAACACTTGCTCTGATGCCGGCCGGAACCGCAACAGCAGACTTCAAAAAAGGCCTCACCAAGGAGGTTGAAAAGGTGTTGGAGCATACGAGCAGTCGCCCATGCATGGTCGCTATGGACCGTCGCAGATGAGCTCGAGCAGTTGAAGGCTTCAACACTCCATCGCCGCTGCAGCCCACCATCCGTTGCAGCACCGCCCTCCTCCTCCGCCACCATGAAGGCAAGCAGGAAGATCAGCAACACAACCAGACAGCAGACTGAGACATCACATATTCGCCACCACCACCCTTTGAGAAGCAGTCCACCATCAAAACTCTGAATCCTGCCACAGATCAGAGGAGGCAGACGAAGGAGATTGCAATGGATTTGAACCCAGATCCCTAACTTATTGTCACCACACCCACCAGATGCAAGAACCAACACGCAGCAGCACTTCCTCCCCTCGCCACCGAGGCCGGCCGGAAGAAGAGCTCTAGCGGCAGCCGATGCATCCAGCCCATAGCCACCCTCAGCAGATCGACCAGCAAGCGCATCACTCCACTTCTTCCCCTCGCCACCGAGGCCGGCCGGAAGAAGCTCGCTAGCACTGCGAGTCAACGCGAGGCAATGACCACACACGACAGCCTTATTAACAGAAATGGCCACCCACTCCATCACTCCCCTCTCCCACCTTCGAAGCAGAGAGACGAAGACAACACCAGATCTGGCTGTTTTGATCCAGCGCCCCGCTCCAATCTACCGGCATAACGCCATTCACCCCGTGGGTAAAGCAAGCCCTACATCTATTATGTACAAAGGGAGGCCGGTCCCCTCCCCCACCCCAGCTCCGGCCGGCAAAGCCGCCAGAGAAGAGAGGGGGAGAGGCCGGAGAACAGAAGGCGACTCTCAAGGTGAAGAGAAGAGAGAGAAAGAGAAGATAAGAGTGAGCCCCTATAGCCTGCAAACTGAAGGTCACATAGTCGCGCAACGCGTGGATGTTGATTAATGGATAGTCTGTAAAAAGAACCATTTATTCTATCTAATAGGACGGCCTTTAACCTCAAAAAGCAATAAATGGATAGTCCGTGTGACCAATCTAGCTCTCATCTGATGAGTGATGATAACAAAGTGACCTCCAAGATTTTTGTATATTATTATTACTTTTCTTGCTTGCTTGTCTCTATCAGGCACGCCAAAAGGAATCATATTAGCTTGCTCATGCGGAAATGTTGGGGATAAATAATGCGCCAAATAATATGCAACTGAATGGGGCGCGTACGTGCACACGCTAGCACATCGGGATTTCCCGTGGGCAGCGTCTCTGCGGCCATCTGCGCGCCCATGGCTTGTTGGCTGCCAAAAATCCTGGGATTTTCTCGGTTTTTTACTAAATCACTAGTGTGCAAATAGCAACGGGGGGACTCATCAGTCACGATGTTTGTTCTTATTAAAAAAACCAAAGAGATAGAAAGATGGGGTGTAACATGTTAATTAGTTGGTGTTGCGTCTTGCGTGTGTAACTGTTGTATGGCCGGTGCGCTTTGGACTTTTGGCATACCATTACGAATACTGCAGTTCGATCGTAGTTCAGATACATTACACACACCAGGTTTGGTCAACTCTCATCTTAGCCCCATTGTCAAATCTCCTTGCTATTGAAAGGAGCCGCCACGGGTCACCACGAAATTATAAAACGATATGCATGCACGCACGAGAGGAGTTGATCTGAGCAAAGCAATCGATTGGATCTCATCATCACAGAGACCCAGAAGGATATGGACCAGCTATCCAGCTGTATGACAAGTGGACCCTGCCACAGCATCTGCAGCCTCATGCACCGTGCATGCATGACACGACCCATCTTTTAAAAACGAGCTTGACATTTTTTCAAAAAAAAAAAAAAAAAAACGAGCTTGACATGCATACATGCATGCAACGCAACGCATGCACGATGCATGTGCCATGTGGTGGGTAGCGCCGTGCTGATCTAGGCGTATTGATCCTATTTATTCATCCCACTACACGCATTCATGTGTACACGGAAGTAGATCCTTTACTCGGTTTTGTACGTACGTACGAGTAGGTGAAGCCTAATTATGCGATGGAGGAATCGCTCCCCGGTACAATTGTCGAATTAATCTCAAATATTCGAGGTTTTAAATTTGTGTAAAATTTCATGAAAAAAATAATTATGCTCCATGTAAAAAATAAATTTCAAATATTATTAAAAACATATTTCGACATGTCTATATTATTTGAAAAACATTTTAACGCCAGAAAGATCATTTCCTTCATCCAGAGCATACACATCTATATTCTATAAGTTGTTTAGCTTCCGTACTAAGTCCAACTATTTTAAACTTGACAAAGTTAATGTAAGAATGAAGAAATATATGACACGAAATTAATAAATTATGAAGTTACATTTCAAGAGTGATTTAATGTTAAATAATTGGGTGTTATAAACGCTGCTACTGTTTCAATAAATTTGATCAGAATTAATATAGTTTGACCTACGACAATAATTAAATTATGAAATCACTACCGAGCTCCCAGTAGGGCAAGGTAGGGTAGCCACCCTACCTTGATTTTGACGAAATTATTCTGACGCGTGTATATTTTCTAAACAATTTGACTGATAAAAACAGACTTTGTATGAGAAAATTATGATTGTTATAGTTAACAGTAAACACAATCGATTTCGAACTCTTTCTACTCTAGTCGAAAATCAACTCTCTCTTTTTCCAATAGCGAATATGTAGGACTTGAAAGTATTTTGGTCAGCTTATGGGAGATGACCGAAACCAAGTTTAGGTATGTGATAGATTATGTTTTAAGATTTTTTTGGATTTGTATATTTTATTGATCTATAATTTAATTGTATTATTCCAGTCGATGTCTTTGGTTAATAGCATGATGACATGTTTTCTCACTTGGAAAAATATTGGTTGAGAGCCCTCTAAAAAGATGTCAATTTGCGCAGAACTTGATCATTATGGCAAGCGGCCCTATCGTATTCTCCACAACATTCATCTATGTCATCTCCTTTACTCTGTCTTAGAAATGAATCGATCTATAACCTATAACCGCTAACGGAAGACGAGCGGACGGCTGACTGATAACTCACAAGTGTAAGCAAGGTTGGAAAAGGCGCTAGGCATAGGCGAGGTGATTGGCATTCGCCTAGAGCATAGGCGATGATTAAGCGCACTAGGCGTAGCCTAGGTGGGCATATAGTTTGCACCATCTGGTGTTTATTTGGGTTATTATATATCTATACACGATAATTTAGATCATATAAATGAGTATGCTACCAACAACTGACATTGGATTATGGTCCATCGGATTCTTGAACACAATATGGCATGATTTCTTGGTGGAGAACACAATTTATTGGGGTTGCACTTCCTAGAGTACGGCTTATGCCCTAGGCGAGGCGTTTGCCCATCGCCTAGTGCCTAAGCGAGGCAAAGCGTCGCCTAGGCGCTGCCTAATCCAACACTGAGTGTAACGGATCAGTTGTAGCATTTTTCGATAAGTAAGAGTGTTGAACCCAACGAGGATCTAAAGGTAGGATAAATATTTTCTTCTATCAACCGCTGACAACTCTACGCACACCGAACATTTGCTCTATCTAACAAATAAAACTATAGGAACAAAACGGGTAAGAAGGGATGGTTTTGTAAGGTGTTAAATAACAAGAAAATCTAAGTTAGTTGCTGCAGCAATAAAGTATACTAAAGAATCATAAATTAACATAACCATGAGTGTGGAAAAGTGGTGGAAGGCGTGACGGAATTGTCCATAATTAATTAGTGAAGTTACTCGGTTCATCGTCTTTGATGCAGTTTTCTATATGGGAGAGGCAAAGTATACACGTTATCAACTACTTGTTATTACATGTACTATATGATTGAAACATTAATAAGCATCCGCAACTACTAACATTCATTAAGATAAAAAGGCAACCATAACATTAAGATCATTAGGTCCTCTTTATCCCATACAATGTCAAAAACCGGGATGGAGCTCAGTTCCTTCACATACTACAAACCCTATGATGTGATCCATGTGCGCACAAGTATATAATGGGCGCCATAGGACTGTACCATATCAACATACAACTCGAATCAACCAAACATATTCGATAATTCAACCATAGGACAAAAGGAAACAAACATGAGATAGATCATAGGATAATACTTTATAGCATCAAACACTATGTTTACGTAGAGAGGTATAGATGTCTGTGGGAGAATGAACCACTATATACAAAGAGGAATTGGCGATTGAGATGGCGGTGAAGGCGGCGGCCATGGAGGAAGAGGCAAAGCGGGGCGGCGGCGGCAGCCGGCGGCATGGCGCAAAGGGCTCCTCCTGCGTCGGCCGGCCACAAAGGGGAGCACCGCCCCTAACCCTCTTCCTCTATGACTTCTTGGGGCTGTAGATGAGCCCTTCCCTTGTAGATGAGAGCCAAGGGGGAGGCAAATTCATTGCTTTTGGTGGCTGCCCCCAAAATTAGGGTTTCCTCTCTTTATATAGATGGTGGCACTCCTCTTCGGCCATCCGATGGATGTACCCTTGGTCCAAGGGCACTTGGACACCTCTAGAATCAAGATGGCAATATTCCCCGTGGGGACGGGTACCCGCGGGGATTTACCCATTATGGAGCGGGGATGGGGATGAAATCATCCCCGTGGGTATTGTCTGGCGGGTACCCGTTAGCCTCGCGGGGCGGGGATGGGGATGAAATCATCCCCGTGGGGACTCCATGGATACCCGACAAACATAAAATATATTCAAAAAAAGCATAATAAATAGAATAAAACCTAGATAATCCATATAATTATTTTCTCCACCTTTCTTAGCAACCATGCCCTCTCTAATCTCACCTTTCTCAGTTAGTATTAACATCCCCATGGATACCCGATGGGTAACCGTTACCCACTGTTAACGGGGATGGGGATCATTTTGTCCCCGCTAAGCTTCATGGGGATGATGGGTATGGGGATTGGCGGGGATCGGGGCGGGGATGGTGGAGTCATCCCCGGTCATCCCCGTACCCGTTGCCATCCTGACTCTAGAAGCTTCCTAGGGACCCCTCTCAGCCCTCATGAGGCTCCAAATTCGTGGTTTGGCCGAATCTTCCAAGTTTGTTAAGAGTTGGAGTCAATCACATCACAAACCTGTAATCAGATATTTGGCCTTCAGTAAAACGGGTCCTCCGAGCGCACCTGACCTCCGATTGGGCTGTTTTTGGCTTAAAACAAAGATATGTAAATTTACCACAACTTTGTAGAAGCTTGAATTTTTATTTGACGTGGTATTCAGTGGTAAAACTGACAATCTCTGAAATCTTAAGGAAGGGACAAATTTCAGGAAAGTCAGAGTCCACCTCCAACAAGTCTCCTTTTGCATTTTTTGTCAATTTTCAAGTGATTCGTACACATCAAAGTGTAAAATAAGAACATTGTGCACTTTTGCAATTATTAATATGTTAGAAAACAAGTGTCAAAGGCATAAAAGCAGTGGCGGATCTAGGATTTTTTCATTGGGTATGCCGCACAAAAAATTGTTGGCCATTGCGGTAAAATTTATTTAGCAATTCAATAAATAATTATAAACTTGCATTGTATCATGTTATGAAAGCAATAAATAATATGTAATTGAAAGATTATGTACCAAAGGTACATAGATTATCATACAAATAGTTTAAAACCCATACTAATAGTTTGAAATATGCATAAAACAAACTTGCCGTACTACTTCTTTCACTTGTCTGGCTTACGCCTCCTTAAGGACATGATGGTCTCCTTTATTTCATCTTCATCCACCTCGAAGAAAATATCCTGCTCAAAGTATGTGACTAGACAATCATCCAACAGACTATCACCCATCTTATTTCTTAACTTTGTTTTCAGTTAAGTCATTGCATAAAAAACCCTTTCAACACTTGTCGTCGCCACCGGTAGAACTGATACCAATTTCAGAAGCAAGTAAACCATATCATACACTTTATGCCTCTCTGTTTGGACAAGTACAACTGAGAGGTCAACAAGATTTGTAGACCTTGAAAGGTTTCATGTAGTTTCATGTCATCAATGTAATTATCAAGTTCCAATTCAAGCTTTAGCAAATAATTGCCAGGGATATCATTAGTGTAGAATTCATCTAGTCTGCATACCTTCTGTGGATCAAAACAAGCAAATGAGTTCAAATCATTGAAGGCCAACATACACTAGTACTACACGAGCTGAGCAGTTTTTGCATATCGATCAGCCCCTTTTTTTTCCTACACTAGTACTACATGGTTGCATATGGCTCGGCTGCAGGGTATGCCAATGCATACTTGGCATACCCTATGGCTCCGCCACTGCATAAAAGTAGCGTGAAACAATAAAAAATTATAGATACATTTGACACGTATCACGCATTCACGCACCACTTCCGTGTTTAAGTGCTTGTTTCCGCTATGTGCTTCATTCTCACAGCAAATTGTTATCATAAGATCAATTTTTTGTTTGCATTTTTACTGTACCTATTCGCATACTGATGTCTTTACATTAGACAAGCATGTTCGAAGTGCGATAAATGAATCCAACTCAGCCATGAATTCTCGCTATCTAGGAATTCATAATTAGAGTTTAGTCTAGCTCAATGACATATAATTAATTTATGCTTTAAGCCACCTTTATTGGTTACATACATAATTATTCACGTTGATTAATTTAACTATTTTGGATAATTTAAACTTACATATTTATTTTTTAAATTATGTTAAATAGTTTTTACATCATTATCATGGGGATGGGGCAATTGCCCCCCCCCCCCCCCCCCCAATGATCCTATTTAAATAATGATATGTGTTTTTGACTAAAGTTTGGACCATCCTTCGTCACTGCACGACCTTGTTGGCAATATCCCAAACCATTTATTTTCAAAACATGTCTCTCTTGTAGGTGGTTCTTTCTGATTTTACTCGATGTGGCTTTTACAAATATAATACACTTGCTCTAGAAAATAAATAAAAAGCAATTGTGTTCGAGACTAGAGTTGGGCTGATGCTAGATGAAAGAGTAGGCAAATCAATTTTATCATTTCCCTTTAAATCATGACATCATCACGTGCGTCATATGTCGGTCACTCAGTGGGTCTTTCTTGATCGAGGGGATGAATTGGTGCATGCAATCAAACGCATGGCAACACTACAGTAGAATTTGCAAAAATGATCGTAAAAAGAGAATAGTTTATATAACACTTAAAAATGCCTAACAACCGTTGGAAAGAGTTAACCAGCTTACAACACGCGCTAAAAAAAGAAGTAAAAAAAGGAACATTTTAGAATCAATGGCTCGGGTTGCTATCCGTGTATGTATAGATTATATTATCGCCGTAGAATGTTGAATTAGCGTCTAGCAACTGCACTTCAACCAGAGTCTTAAACTAAAATGCTATGTCGCCCTAGAAAAGAGAAGTGCATAATCTATCTGAAATGTCAACTGTAGTTTGATTTATGTACCAAACTATAAGAGTGCCACTTCCTTTGCCTATTATCTTCAGAAGCAATCACATTATAGCAAGCACACATTGCGTCTTAACCTTCCCACAGTTCTTTAGTAGTTTTTTTAGTCCAAGTTAATTAGTAAGCGGTGATTAGTAATCCACCAATTATAGCTTCTAGAGTATCGATTTGATTGAGCTTATCTATGACTACGTTCTCTTTTGGTCTGCATCGTCTCTAAGCTGTAGCTCTGTAGCTACCTACTGTAGACTGTGGGCTGTGAATGATGACTGCAAGGAAGGAAGGAAACCCTTGAACGGCCATTGATCGATTGCTTGCTTGCAGCCGCCGAACACTTCTCCAAAAAAAGATTCTCCCCTACCCTCTCCATCAGGGAACCAGCTCCTCTACACGCGAGGTACGTAGTACAATAATGTCGCATGCAGACGTCGGCGCGAGCGAGGCCACCATGCGTCTACTCAATCAATCGAAAATTAAGTTTCTTTTATGACCAAGATCCCCCGCGCTCCGCAGTCCGCATCGCATGATGCCGATCGATCGGCATCACGAGGCGAGGCGCCAGGTTTCCCCATCGTACTATCTCCCTACTTTTGCGAAAAAGAAGAGGCACCAGCCCACCCATCGGAATATTGGATGCAGACAGAGTTGTTCTGCGAGGATAGGAAACATTCTTCGAGTCTTGACTCCTTTATGCGATATACTATAAATATAGTTTGACCAGTTGACCTGTCTCTAGATATATTTGACCAACATGTAATTTTCGTTGGATCCGTATTCGAGAACGGTGAAAGTTCAGTTTACATCCTTCACAGCTGCGTCTTGCATAGATTAACAGAGAGATAGGTAGTACTCCTGAGCAAATCATGCACGCGGTTTGCTCTGTCTTGGTCAATTACCAACTGCAATCGGCAATGTATCCACTTTTGCCGCCCCACACACACACGCAAAAATCTCCCGGAAAAATCCTTTTGACACAAAGATGAGAAGCCCGGCAGATGGATCCTGCACTACTCTAGTACCGTCAGATCCCCGTAGGGTCCTCGCGCTTCTGCCTTTGGACCGAGAGCCAGTTCTGACAACATCAGCAAGTACGGATTTACATCAATGTTGACCGCCTCTTGGTTGTGTCAGGGCGTCTCCAATATAGACATAAGAGTGAGTCATAAGCATCCAAAGTCAGTCATAGCCAGAAATAAACATTGTGTGGGTCGGTCTTAAGCCAAAAAGTCTTGTGGTCGACCATACCGGTATGACCAGGCAATAAGAAATAGAAAAGCAATTCTTTCTCTGTCCTCTGTTCTCAGTCCACGGCAGAAGTTGCATGGCAGTTTCTCTCCACAAGTGAAAAACTATAAAGTACATGTAGGTGGTCCCCAGCTTAATGCCTCCATCTGAACTTAAACATTGTTGGATTCTCAATCCGCTATAGCACAAGATGTGGGGTCCAGCTTAAGTCGATTTATAATTTAAGCATTGGAGACGCCCTCAGTATTTACACACAACAACATTTGCCGAAGAACATGGAAGGAATGGAAAAAAAATATCACCATCTTGTTAAGACGGTGGCCAGTGATTAAAAATGATTAAAAAGTGATTTAAATGATTAAAATATCATCATCTTATAAAAAAATTGGGAAGTGATTAAAAATGATTTGATGGATATGTTCCATCAATTTCATCAAGGAAATTTGTCTTTGTTTCGATTAAACTTTGGCGTAATTACTCTAATTCCAAAAAAGACAATGTGGTACGGATTCTACAATATAGACCTATTTGCTTGCTTAATGTCAGTTTCAAAATCTTTACAAAGGTAGCCGCTAATCGAGTGACTTCCGTTGCTCACAATGTGATTAAACCTTCTCAAACGGCCTTCATGCCAGGCCGACATATTTTAGAAGGGGTTGTAGTACTCCATGAAACTATCCATGAACTTAATCGGAAAAAAATGGATGGCATCATTTTTAAAATTGATTTTGAGAAGGCCTATGACAAGGTTAATTGGTCTTTTCTTCAGCAAGTTTTGCGTATGAAAGGTTTTGGTTCCAACTGGTGTGACAAAATTAGGCATTTTATTCAAGGAGGTAGTGTTGGTATTCGTGTTAATGATGACATTGGTCATTATTTTCAAACGAAAAAGGACTTCGTCAGGGAGATCCACTATCACCTTTGCTTTTCAACATAATAGTTGTGAGGCGGGTGCCCTGCCTTTCCAATATCTCGGAATTCCGATACACTATAGAAAACTGTTAAACATTGAGTGGTATCCGATCGAGACTCGTTTCGAAGGAAAACTGAGCTGTTGAAAAGGGAAATTGCTCTCGTATGGAGATCGATTAATACTTGTTAATTCGGTTTTGACTAGTCTTCCGATGTTTATGCTATCATTTCTAGAAATACCTATAGGGGTAAGGAAAATACTTGGCAAATGGCTCAGTAAGCTGTTAAACGAAGAAGGTGTTTGGCAAGAATTGCTTCATAATAAATACATTTCAAATAAGACCTTAGCAGAGGTTCAGGTGAAGCCAACTGACTCCCCCTTTTGGAAAGGTTTGATGGGCGTAAAGGAGGAATTCTTTAGTCAGGGACATTTTAAATTAGGGGATGGAAAGACGATAAGATTTTGGGAGGATACTTGGTTGGGTACTAGACCGCTAAAGACTCAATATCCGTCCCTTTACAACATCACTAATCGAAAAAATGTTTTGGTTCATAATGTGTTAGCCAATGCGCCCCCTCTTAATATGAGTTTCAGACAATCCTTGTCCAGAGCCAATTGGGAATCGTGGTCCCAACTTTGCCTCCGACTAATGGATGTTGTTCTAGTACAAGATCCAGATCGTTTATATGGAATTTAACGACTTCTGGAACATTTTCAGTTAAATCTATGTATGAGGACTTGATGAATGGTCACACCAGATTTCTTCAGACTTACCTTTGGAAACTTAAGATGCCACTAAAGATAAAAGTTTTTATGTGGTTTCTTAATAATAAAGTGCTGCTCACTAAGGACAACCTTGCTAAGGGTCGTTGGCAAGGATGCACAAAATGCTCTTTCTGTGGATCGGAAGAAGAAACAGTGGATCATCTTTTTATTTCCTGTCCTTTCGCAAAGATCTTATGGATGGTTGTTTATAGAACTTATAATATTACCCCTCCGACTAGTATTACTAATATGCTTAAACGGGCCAGCCCAGTAGAGGGACCCTTCATGCGGCACAGATGAAATAAGAATCGGGGGTGCCCGGGGTTCCCTCCCCCCGATCCCCTGCCTTTCGCCCGAAGCCTCGACCAAGAACGAAACTCCAGGAAGAAAAACAAGACATGGCCAAGAAAATTAGGCAACAAGTCTTGGTTCAATCGACGTCAGGAAGAGAAGAATCGACCAAGAACATCCTCTTCAAGAACCCAATCACCGGCGGTGATGGACAGGAGACCAAGAACCGGTGGCCACAGAGCCGTGGCGACGTCGCGCCACGAAGGGCAGCCCCAACACGGCGCCTACGACGGTGTCCTCCTCCGCCTTCTTCTTCGGCGTGTGGTGGTGTTCTGCGGCACCCCCGTCGACTACCTCCTCCTCCGCCCTCTATGTATGGTCTGGCACACGCCATCGTCCCTCCGCTCCAGGAACATGAGGAGGGACAGTGCGACTGCAGCCATGGCGAGGAGGCACTGCGCGCCGACACGCCGGCCCGAGGAACCCCTAGTCACCAGAGAGGGGTTGCTCACATCCGCGTCGCTGTCCACGCGGTGCTCCTTCCCGTACGGCGCGCATTCACCATCAGCCGCGACCTCCTTGAGCGTGCGCTAATCGTTGGCCACAACCTCCTCGCCCTCGTCTCGGATTGGCTCCGCCGCCTGATGCATTTGCGGCAGCCCTTCGGGCCACCGCGAGTGGAGACGCCGCCGCCACAGCCGCTGAAGCATGGCGCGTGGAATTATCACTGTCTTCCTCCTCATACTGCCACCTCCCTACCCCCCAGCGCCGGCCCAGAGGGCGGGGTAGAGGGGGCGACCGCCCTGCCCCCCTCCGAGTTGTAGGGGCCCAACCAAATTAATACATATAAAAGCCAGCTAGAGCAAAGCCCACAAGAGCAAGCTCATCGCTCAGACCACTGAGCTGAAGGGGTCCGAGAGCAGAAAAAAATTCCTAACAATGCGAACCATAAACTAGCCAAGATCTATTTCTATGCAGATATAAAGTAACGGAGGGAATCGGTATTCATACCCTTGAAGACCGAAAGTGTTACATTCCGATGAACGTTGGCGATGGAGTCGTACGACGCCGACCTCAAGGTCGTGGAGTCGTACCGGCGACGAGTGCTACAGTGGGAAGCACCTCCGTAGTTCTACATGCATACAGTGTAGCGACGATCCCCCGGCTCCAGTCTAGCGGCAGCAGCGGAAGATGAACAACTCGAACCAAAGCACCAATATCACGGCGGTGGTATTTTGTGGAGAAAACTCTTTACCATGCGCAGCTCCGAAAAGGCGGAACCACGCTTGAGGTGAGAGAGCGAGAGGAAATTGGGATGTCAAAAGAGGTGGGGGGGGGACCTCCTTATAAAAGGAGAGGGGGGAGGCCAACCCCCTTGTCTTAGCCATGTGGTACTATTCCCACATGGTGTGGCCGGCCAAGGGGGCAGCCGACCACCCCATGGGCCCAATTCGGCCAGCCCATGAGGGGTGTGGCCGGCCCCTCCTTCTTTGGGGCAGATCCCCACTTGGGCCTCCCCTTTTGGGTGAGGCCCTTTTAAGTGGGCTGCCCTTTTAATTAAATATTTATTTAATTATTAATTACTTTAATTAGTATTAAATACATACTATTTAATTTATCTTGCATCAAAACTCCTTTCGCTGCCCTCCGATCTCCATCGGATAACCCCTCCGATCTCCATCGGAAAATTCTCTCTTATTCCGAAACACCTTCGGAACCTCTCCGATCACCATCGGATAATTCTCTCTTATTCCGAAACACCTTCGTAACCTCTCCGATCACCATCGGATAATTCCCGGAACCGTTCCGGAGTTTGTCTCTCTTATTTCTTCGATACCGAAACTATTCCTTAGCGTCGTCTACCCTTAAGCATGCCACCCTACGGTTCGGGATCACTCCAGACATGATCGAGACCCCTCTCTGACCAATGACCAACAAAGGGATTTGGAAACCCATGATGGCCCCTATGTGTTCTGTGAAGTTCTTTGTCGCTTGAACATTATCGTTGTTCACCATTCCTTTTGTCACACGACATCAGGTTTGCCCGAGATCCCCATCTCACTATTCGACAAACTTATTTACTCGTCTTCATGATATTACATCTCCGGGACTCGGTCACATGCTTGTAAGACTTTGATGTAATATCACCGAGTGGGCCCAGTGATATATGTCCGTCACGCAAATGGACAAATCCCGCTCTTGATGCATAAGCCTCAACATATTCTTTAGGAAACCTGATAGACACCTTTATGATCACCCTGTTACGGTGTGACGGTTGATGCAGTCAAAGCTTCCATCCGGAACAGTGATTAAATATGATCTCGCGGTCTAAGGACTTGGTTACTACTATGTTTCTTTTAAGTTATTGCAATGTCGATATTCTTGACATATCTTATTGCATTAACTTACATTGGGTGGATGTCCATCATGTCATTCTCCAATGACACGACTCCATTGTCAATTGATATAAATGTCCATGATTAAGAAACCTTGATCAGCTGTTGACCAATGGACTAGTCAAGTAGAGGCTACTATGGACCTGGTTGTTTTATATCACACGTGTATTAATGTTTCTACTTAATACAGTTATAGCATGACATAAAACTTATTATGAACATATATGAGTTATATAATAAAACACCTTTATTATTTGCCTCCAGGGCATAACTCCTACATGAGCACTGTCACTTTTCCTTCGGGGCGTATGCCATGAAAAGGATGAGCACATCAATACCTTCGTTGGTGCTGACTAGCCAAAGGACGATGTAGGACAAAGTGATGCAGGGGCGTACATCATGAAAAAGATGAGCATGTCAAATTTGTCGACGGTGATGACTAGCCAAAGGACGATGTAGGACAAAGTGATGCAGCACACCAACATGCAGTTGTGTGCTGGTGTTTTGGCTACATAATGATTGGCACTCGTGGCTATGGCGGTGGCTAGCACTCGTTCCTACTCGGCGGTGGCACCTAAAAGGCCACCTTAAGGGTCTAGAGCAGGCCTATAGGTTGGGTTAATGGGGCATCCTTCACGGACATCAAGAGTACGAGGACCCCTATTAGTAAAGTATTTTCATAATTTTTGTACATATATCTATTATATCTAAGAAAGAACCAATGTCTAAGGAAAGTTTTATCTGGTATTCTTCACCACAAATGGTATACCTCGTAGGAAGAAACCAACACATGGTTTCCCATAAGAAACACAACCATGTCAGCATTGGTAAGTTTAACACTCTCTCTGATGAGAGCCCTACTGGTTTGTAAAATAAAACAATGATAAATAAGTTTTAAACATTAATATTATGTATAACTTTATATGTGAGAAAATTACATGAGAAGTTGTGTATACTAGATAATATCAAACACATTTCGAAGAGCATAATAGATCAAACCGTATGAATATGAAAAATATAGAATCTATAATATCTTCTATGATCGTTGGTGGTTAGTTTAAATGCTTTTATTTCGATATTAAATACATAATCACATGTCGTGGGAATACTATTGAACACAATGTTACTTGTAAGACACACTTGATAAAAAAAGCCTTGGAGAATCTAGCAGTTGAATTTATGCTATAGAAGTTTTTATAAATTTTCTAATCTAGCGATATACTAGAAATTTCGATTAAGATATTTGTTAAAATATAATTAATAGATATGTCTCCCAAAAATTATAGATAGTTATGTATTAATTCAACTGCAAAAAATGAGGAGGCGTACAATTTGTTTTACAATTTTTAACCTATACATATACAAAAAACTAATATATTTGTTACAAAATTATTTAGATTCAACACAAGGTAAATGTATTTTGAATGTATATTATGGTACATGAAGGATACACATAATTTTAGTAAAAGTTTGTATTAAGTTAATTGTGTGCTAACTATATATGGTGAAGATATACTTATAAGATTGTAATATAATAAAACTAAGTTATATGGAAGTATAAGAGTTTGATATAAACAGTTGATTAACTTGCCCCAGGTCCTGACTTTCTTTGTACCGACCCTCTCCTCGTCCTGCCACCTCCACCGCCATTCAGGATTTTTATAAGATCTTTTTCTCCTTGTTATCTCAAATTCGGTGTGGTTGTTTTCTTAATTGATGCCTCAAATTACTAGTTCGTTTGTGATGTTGTGAGATCTCTGCCTAGGAATTATGGCAGTAGCTCTCAACCTTGCATTAGGTTAGGGAGATTAATCGGACAAGCCATTAACATGTCAGTAGACTCATCCAACTCCTTATACGTAAGCTTTCCTCTTGTCCTTAGTTTTGTGATATGCTAAGTTCGAACAAATTTAATTAGGCAGACCATAGCCATCCACAATCTCAGTACAAGCTGATCAACAATGGTTGCTATAGTCAGATGAAGATATGTTATATTGTGACTGAACAGAACATCACTCCCACTGATTGATTGCTATTGTTTCTACTTAGACCGTCGATGGTGTTGTCGTGCCTGAGGGGATTGTCGATCACTATGTCGAGTACTGCCACTTAGCGAGCAGATGTCGGACAAACCGGAGAGTGTGTCACTTTTGCGTCTTCGAGATCCAGAGGTCGGATGGCTTCATCGTCTGTACACTGGATGTGAGTACTCCATCGATTCATCATGTATTTCCTTTGAGGTGGTCGCAATAAAAAATCCTGCCAACTGCTTGCTATGTGAAGCCAATATTTATCCGTACACAACCGAGGAACTGTATGACAATGTTGCAGCCAGGGATTCCATTAGCTCCACCAGACAAGAAATTAAGCTATGGTAGCTCCAAGTATTTCTTTCTGTGAGATGCACTTGGCTCTTTGTTTTGTACATACATGGATGCAGACTGATGTCAATCAGTGCAAGCGTGAATGGAGAGTACGATACTTATTGTTTGCAATTTTAGTGGGAGCAACAATTTATCCAAATGAGTTTGTTGGCAAGTTCAGGACAAATCATAAGCTCATGGATAATATTTTTGATATTGTGGATATCCTATCAGGAGGGCAAAATGTTCAGTTCCTCAACAACCAGAGCTCACTGGAAAACCACGCCACAGTGTGGAGGAACATATCAGTGTTATTTGACCATAGTATTACAGGAGTAATATGGTTATTTCACCTTCTGGAACTCGTTAGAGCAACTCCAGCCAATGACCCCAGGCCGATTTGTCGGCGCTTTTTTGGGCCGCTTGGGGGGGGGGGGGGGGGGGGGGGGGGCCAACGTTAATTTTCGGCCTAGAACGCGGCGGTTCCCAGCCGCGCACCCAGGGCCGAATGGCAAAATAATTGGAAAAACAGAATTTATGCGAAATTCAGACGAAACTTCTTCAAACTAGGCGGAATTCATACAAAGGTAGAAAAAAACATAAAAACGACGCCGGCGGCTACATGCCGAAGTGGCGGTAGAACTGCGTGTAGTTCCCGCCGTCGTCGTCATCGTCCTCCTCCTCCTGCTCCTGCTTCGGCGCGGCGCTGCTGCAGCCTGCTCTGAAGTCACCGTCGCGGTGGCTCGGTCCGGCGGTCGTCCAGGACGATGAGATGATGCGCTGGTCCTCCTGAACCCAACAGCGAGCGGCGCGCAGGAGCTCCCGCTGCTCCTCCCGAATGCGGCGCTTCCGCTCCTCCTCCTCCTCCTTCGGGTGCTCGCGCGCCGACCAGGCGAGCACGCCCTCGAGCCTCGCCAGAGGCACGTCGTTGAGGCTCGCATGAGACGCATACGTCAGGCCGGGGAACTCCTCGGGGTCGTCCTCCGCCAAAGCCTTCAGCGCGGACTTCACGTAGTCCCCCGGCGCCGACCACACCGGTTCCTTCTCCTTCTTGACGCGGGCGAGGGCGGTGCCGAGCTCGATCTTCGGCTTCGCCAGGCGGGAGGGCGGCGGGAGAATGTTGTCCGCGGCGGCGCCTGCAGCGGAGGTTGGTTGCCGGCCTCGATGTGGTCGAGGACGAAGGGGCGTGCGCCTAGGAACGCCAGATTGCTTTTGGGCCAAATCCGGCGGAAAACGAGACTCTAGGGGCGATTGGGAGCAAAATGGGGCCGCCGGCGGAAAAAAGTTGATCCTGTCAGGGCTCTCGGGTGGCTGGAGTTGCTCTTAGAAGCAGCGAACAAGCTGAAGCAAAAGGAGGGAGGGATGCTGCAACTCCAGTGTGTTACTGCCTCGACCATGCTTACTACCTTGAACAAGTCTGTTCCGACCACTACCACCTCTGCATCGTTCGGTACCTCAACCTCGTCAAGGTATGCTTCGACTACAACATTCACCGCGACCTTGGCGAAGTCATGAAGCACCAAGTACTGTGGGATCCAGGTGGTTCCACGCAGGAATTCGTCCGAGTCCCGCTGGGTTCCTTCCCCAAAATTTTCCCTGGCGAGCTTAGGCTTGAGATAGAGCACTAACCGGCGGCAGGCGACACGAGGGAGTAAGGGGGAGAAGCCGACGACGGACACGTCGAGCAGCTGGGAGGAGCAAGCCGGCTTCGCGCCGCCGTCCTTCCGCAGCGACGGGTGGAGTCCGTCTGGAGTTTTCTTCTCCTTCTCGATTTTTTTTTCTTCGTCTCAAATTCTTCAGACTGGATGATTACCGGGTGGGCCACTAAATTTGACACCGCAAGAAGAAAAACAATCGACGAGGTAGTACTGTAAGAAAACGTGGGAGTTCAATTTACAAACGACCAAACCGTGCCTTGCATAAAGCAACAGAGAGATAGGTTGTACTCCCAATGTTTTACAACAGTTTTACACAGTTTTTTAACCAATGTTTGGGATGGTGACCCACCTAGTTTATCCTGCCAGCGATGATAAATAATGTATCTGTGTTTGATAATAAATAAAGCTAGCCCAAAAGGCATTCCCTAAAAAAAGAGATAGGTTGTACTCCCGAGCAAATCATACACGCTTTTTGGCCTGCCTTGGTCAATGCCAACTACAACCAGTGTGATGTATCAACTTTTGCCACACACACAAAAAATAAATCCCTTTGTCCCAAAGATAAGAAGCCCAGCAGATGGATTCTGCACTAGTCTAGCACCGTCAGATCCTCACACTTCCGCCTTTTGACTGAGAGCCAGCTCTGACGGCATCAGCAGTTATGGATTTACACAAATATCGACCGCCTCTTGCTTCTGTCAGTATTTACACACACCAACATATGCTGAGATGTAACAATGCTGAGGGCATACAAAACAGGAAAAGAATGGAAGAGAAAAGACATCATCTTGGGGAGAAGATGGTGGCCAGTCCCTGATCTATCGTCAGTTGGATAGGGGGGCCATAGGCCATAAGATGCTCCGGCTCATCGCCGGTTCGGGTTACGTCGCCTCTCGCGAGAACCTCTCCGTCGCAGTCAATGATGCCGCCGACAGTACTGCTGCCGACGCGCACGCCCGGCTCGATCCGGAGAGCCTTCACCTGTTATTAGCAGGTGCAGAGATGACAATTCAGTACATACATGATCATGCATCAGTTCCTTGGCCATGTTTGGAGTGTAGGGTGGGTTTTCTGGGAATGCATGGTAACATACCTTGAAGTACTCCACGTAGGGTGATTCGACGTAGCTACCGTCCTTCATCCGAAGCATTAGCCCGAGAAGAGCTGACCTCGGGCAATCCTTGATTATAGCTGCATCTAAGTAGCCATCTGCAAACTGTAAGGTGGCAAAGAAGATTTAGGCTAAAGAGCAACTGACTGATCGGTGACACTTACGACATTCTTATGAACATAGGAAGAGCCTTCAGTGCATCGAAGACAAAATATGAAGAAATGAACAAAAATGGAGTGAGATTAACCTGTGCTTGTGGTGCTATCATGACACCTTCACTAGCAAACGCAATATTGCTGATCCAGGCGTTGATAAATGGACCGTTCAGTGATCTCCATTCAAGATCAGGTTCGGCAACTGAAGGGCCTGAATATGTACATGTTTCATCATTACATACATTTGACATGTCTCCTTCGATGGCATTGCTAGCCCCGTTTGATTTACTGCTGGTAGTTTTCTCCACAGGATCACCGAATCTTTCATATCCTGGGGCTGGGACAAAAAGAATACGTCCATTGTACCTTCGCAAGTTCACCACGCGTAGAAGGGACTGAAACAAAGTCAGAGCAAAGAGTGAATTTACACATATCATCATTCCAACATATTGCTAAATGGAAATCCACAGTTGGAATTTGACTATGAAGTTCCAGAAAGCATAAGGATAGCAATGATTGCACTATTTTATAGAAAATTTTACGGTAGGAACCATACATAGAAGTCAATACGAGCGCTTCCCATCCACCTGAACTTTTCTGACTCAATATCAATATCAGCTATCAAACCTGCAGTTCATAAATCATTTTCAGGCTTGGAAAGTATATGTATTGCCATAGACTATCTAGTGACAGAAGAACCTCTGAGAAGGACGGCCAGTGTTATCAACTGTAGTTTGGAAAAAGGCAGCATCAGAATAATACAATACATACCCCATGCAAGCATCATGACACTAAAAAACTTTGTCTTTCCCTGCACAACCGAAGTGACATCAAGGGCACGCTTGTGACCTGTGTTGCGGTTAGGATGCATCAGCCTTTGTTCAGACACATGAAAGCTTAAAACTTTTAGAGGATACACAACATGGCTGCATAGATAAGCAGTGAAAAAGATCAAGGAGGAGAAGACTAACCTCTGATGATTGCAAAAACAGCATTTGATATAGAGAAGGGTTCGCCAGCAGAATGCAGTAGAGCTTGAACCATTCCATTTCCAGTACCTGTGGCACATGCAATGTGTGAAATATGTGCTCAGCGTCCTAATGACACTAAAGGAACCAGATGCTTCACCAGGGATAAATGAAAACAGAAGTTACACGCTTACAACTTCTCCCTAGTGGGAACATAAGCTATTCATAATTCTAATGTTTTAGAAGAATATTGCAGTGACGAACGAGCCTACAGTACATTACGGTTCACCAACGTGCAACACTGTACCACTATTATAGGGATATTTCAATGATCATATACCTGCTGGGATGATCCCTAGTGGCACTTTTATTGCTTTGTCCCAGTCATCTCTTTGCAGCAGACCATTAACAACCTAAAGTCACACAAATATATTCAAACCAAAATACAGCATACAAGCAAATAGATTGAACTAGGTCAAAATGTATGAGAACGATTAATTTTGCTAACCTCTACAAGGATGCCATCTCCACTAACACAAACAATACCATCATATTTCATAAGATCCAGCGATTGAGCAATTTCTTGAGCATGAAGGCGGTGCTTGGTTTCTGAGGACAATTCACACTACAAATTTAGTATAGAGAGGGAAATCACATTTATCTATTCATAAGTAAAAGAATTATAAACATCAATCACAACCTTGCATGATGTAATGGATGCCAGCAGCTTCAATAAGAGGCAGAACCTCAGTTTGGAAAACCCTCCGTCCACCTTTGTTCCCACCGTAAGGATTCACTATGATGAGCAACCTCTTTGGCCGACCTATAATTATCCAATTCCATATAGTGCAAAGAACAGATAAGCATTCATGAATGGTCAATCTCCTACATGACTGTGTTAGGAAGTGAAAGCACAAAGGCCAAGTAAACTTGTGCTGACAAGAATTACATAATGCAAGAAGAACAAATAAAAATCCTTTGATTCCCGTCAATAGCGAGGCATCTGTGGTGACTTCATCAATCTTGAGACTCCACGACTCCGTTCTTCAGTACGAACTATGTGATTTTGTGTGTGCTGGCGTGTGTGTGTCTACTACATTGTACTCCCTACTTGAAAGATTTTAAAGGGTCCACCAGTCCATGCATTTCGAGCTTCACTTTGATCATCAGTTTGACCAACAAAATTCGGGTTATGTGCAAATTTTTAAGTAGCACACTAACTATTGCCCATTTTCCCATTATAGTGCCGACTTAGCTGATTTGGAGGGCTGCCGCTGTTTAGAACTTTGGTTATGTGGCACAAAACTTATACCGTTGAATTCACATTCGTAGTCGAAACCATTGATTTACTCGGTGTTTGTAAGGAAATGTCCATCGATGCTTGGAGAACATACATGGAAACATAAAAAGTCGTCTTCTTAATTTTTTTGTTGCACTCAGATGGAACACTACAAAGCATTAATGGTAACACTGACACTGAGGAAGAGCTTTTAACAAAAATAGAAAATGACGGGCCTACAAAGGAACTATCCATAGCATTGATTAATAAAACTATCTCCACCAATATAGGAGCAGTAGGGCAGTCGGGCCTCAGCAGAAGAAAGTACTACAAGAAGGGAATTGCCAAAATCCAGCAACAGGGC